>NC_069467.1:339074-349074 GCF_026875155.1 Cherax quadricarinatus | reverse complement strand
ACTATAAAAGAGGGGACTACATAGGGTTGAAGAACTTCCTGCGGGAGGTCCAGTGGGACAGAGAACTGGCAGGAAAGCCAGTAAATGAAATGATGGAATATGTAACAACAAAATGCAAAGAGGCAGTGGAAAAGTTTATTCCCAAGGGCAACAGTAACAACGGAGAAGACCAGCACGAGCCCCTGGTTTACCCGACGGTGTAAGGAGGCAAAAACAAAGTGCAATAGAGAATGGAAAAAGTACAGAAGGCAGAGAACACACAAAAATAGGAGATCAGTCGCAGAGCCAGGAATGAGTATGCACAGGTAAGGAGGGAGGCCCAGCGACAGTATGAAATGACATAGCATCGAGAATCAAGACTGACCCGAAACTGTTGTATAGCCACATCAGGAGGAAGACACAGTCAAAGACCAGGTATCAGATTAAGGACAGAAGGTGGAGAACTCACAAGAATGATCAGGAGGTATGTTGAGGAGCTGAACAGGAGATTTAAGGAAGTTTTTACAGTAAGACAGGAAGGGCTGTGGGAAGACAGCACAGAAGGGAACATCAAGAGGGGAAAATACCAACAAAAGTTGGATGACATACGAACAACGAGGAGGAGGTGAAGAAGCTCTTAAGTGACCTTGACACCTCAAAGGCGATGGGATCGGACAACATCTCCCCATGGGTCCTTAGAGAAGGAGCAGAGATGCTGTGCGTGCCTCTAACCACAATCTTCAACACATCCCTTGAAACTGGGCAACTCCCTGAGAAATGGAAGACAGCTAATGTAGTCCCCATATTTAAGAAAGGAAACAAAAACAAAGCACAAAAACTACAGACCTGTGTCTCTGACATGAAATTGTGTGCAAAGTCATGGAGAAGTTTTATCAGGAGGAGGTGGTTGAACACCTGGAAAGGAACAAGATTATCAATGAAAACCAGCATGGGTTCATGGAAGGCAAATCCTGTATCACAAACCTCTTGGAGTTTTTGACAAGGTAACAGAAGTAAGACACGAGGAGAGAGGGGGGGTAGATTGCGTTTCCTAGACTGCAGGAAGGCCTTTGACACAGTTTTCCCCCAAGAGTTAGTGCAGAAGCGGAGGATCAGGCGCATGTAAAAGGGAGGGCACTGCAATGGATAAGGGAATACCTGACAGGGAGGCAGCAATGAGTCATAGTACGTGAAGAGGTATCACAGTGGGCGCCTGTTACGAGCGGGGTCCCACAGGGGTCAGTTCTAGGACCAGGCTATTTTTTATATATGTGAACGACAATGATGGAAGGAACAGACTCTGAAGTGTCCCTGTTCGCAGATGACGTGAAGTTGATGAGAAGAATTAAATCGGACGAGGATGAGGCAGGACTGCAAAGAGACCTGGACAGGCTGGACATGTGGTCCAGTAACTGGCTTCTCGAATTCAATCCAGCCAAATGCAAAGTCTTGAAGATTGGTGAGGGGCAAAGAAGACCGCAGACAGAGTATAGGCTAGGTGGACAAAGACTACAGACCTCACTCAGGGAGAAAAACCCTTTGCGGGGTGACCATAACACCGAGCACATCACCGGAGGCACAAAATCAACCAAATAAACTGCTGCGCATACGGGCGCCTGGCAAACCTGAGGAATAGCGTTCCGATACCTTAATAAGAATCGTTCAAGACACTACACTGTGTATGTTAGGCCCATACTGGAGTATGCAGCACCAGTCTGGAACCCACACCTGGTCAAGCACGTCAAGAAGTTAGAGAAAGTACAAAGGTTTGCAACAAGGCTAGTCCCAGAGCTCAAGGGAATGTCGTACGAGGAAAGGTTAAGGGAAATCGGACTGACGACACTGGAGGACAGAAGGGTCAGGGGAGACATGATAGCGACATACAAGATACTGCGGAGAATAGACAAGGTGGACAGAGATAGGATGTTCCAGAGAGGGGACACAGGGACAAGGGGCCACAACTGGAAGCTGAAGAATCAGACGAGTCACAGGGACGTTAGGAAGTATTTCTTCAGTCATAGAGTTGTCAGCAAGTGGAACAGCCTAGCAAGTGAAGTAGTGGAGGCAGGAACCATACATAGTTTTAAGAAGAGGAATGACAAAGCTCAGGAAGCAGAGAGAGAGAGAGGACCCAGTAGCGATCAGTGAAGAGGCGGGGCCAGGAGCTGAGTCTCGACCCCTGCAACCACAATTAGGTGAGTACAATTAGGTGAGTACTGCAATGGATAAGGGAATACCTGACAGGGAGGCAGCATCGAGTCATGGTACTTGAAGAGGTATCACAGTGGGCGCCTGTTACGAGCAGGGTCCCACAGGGGTCAGTTCTAGGACCAGTGCTATTTTTGATATATGTGAACGACATGATGGAAGGAATAGACTCTGAAGTGTCCCTGTTTGCAGATGATGTGAAGTTGATGAGAAGAATTAAATCGGACGAGGATGAGGCAGGACTGCAAAGAGACCTGGACAGGCTAGACATGTGGTCCAGTAACTGGCTTCTCGAATTCAATCCAGCCAAATGCAAAGTCATGAAGATTGGGGAGGGGCAAAGAAGACTGCAGACAGAGTATAGGCTAGGTGGACAAAGACTACAGACCTCAATCAGGGAGAAAGACCTTGGGGTGACCATAACACCGAGCACATCACCGGAGGCACACATCAACCAAATAACTGCTGCAGCATACGGGTGTTAATAAGGAATCGTTCAAGACACTGTACACTGTGTATGTTAGGCCCATACTGGAGTATGCAGCACCAGTCTGGAACCCACACCTGGTCAAGCACGTCAAGAAGTTAGAGAAAGTGCAAAGGTTTGCAACAAGGCTAGTCCCAGAGCTCAAGGGAATGTCGTTCGAGGAAAGGTTAAGGGAAATCGGACTGACGACACTGGAGGACAGAAGGGTCAGGGGAGGCATGATAACGACATACAAGATACTGCGGGGAATAGACAAGGTGGACAGAGATAGGATGTTCCAGAGAGGGGACGCAGGGACAAGGGGTCACAACTGGAAGCTGAAGACTCAGACGAGTCACAGAGACGTTAGGAAGTATTTCTTCAGTCATAGAGTTGTCAGCAAGTGGAATAGCCTAGCAAGTGAAGTAGTGGAGGCAGGAACCATACATAGTTTTAAGAAGAGGTATGACAAAGCTCAGGAAGCAGGGAGAGAGAAGACCCAGTAGCGATCAGTGAAGAGGCGGGGCCAGGAGCCGAATCTCGACCCCTGCAACCACAATTAGGTGAGTACAATTAGGTGAATTAGGTGAGTACACAGAAGGGACAGCGAGCTTGCGAGTCACGCCTTCCGTGCTCCGGGAATATAAGTGTTTTTGAGGGCTACCCAAATGTTCTGCAAGGGTTGCTAAGTGTGTCAGGGTAGTGAACAAGCCTAGAAGTGACTTTTAATCTGCCTGAGCCACATAAGTGTGGGGAGAGCCACAATTTTGTAAGTGATCTAGAAAATAAAAACGTTGTGGCGCAGAGTGGGCAGGCTAGTGTGGGTAGTAAGACGACATTGTCAAGTGTCACCCAAGAAAGATAATAAAGTGAAACAATAGTGTGACCAGTGAGAGAAATACAGTGAATAGGGTACATTATTAACGAGAAGAAATTGAGGTGGATCTACGCCAGGACGTCACATCGAGCTGGATCTACGCCAGGACGTCACATCGAGCTGGACAATCTACAGGCTGCTACAGCTGCACTAAAAGTACTGTATCCACCTATGAGTGGTTGTTTGGGTGTGGGGTTCCAGGTTCCAATTAACCGCCAAGCTGAATGTGAATGGTCTAACTCTCATAGCACGATAAAGAATAGGCACTCAAGTATTCAATAAGGAATAGCAATTGGTAATCCATTGAACAAGGCGATTAACTTACTATAAGCTAGGTGGCAGGTCAGGCATAGGCAACATTGCAAGTAGGTGAGCGTAAGTCCCAGGAGGGTGCGAGTCAGGTCACAAGAGGTTGTGGACACAAGCGACAACTGAGAATCCACATTACACTCCAAGCACAAACCACCTACTTTTCAGACACATAATAAACCCACACATGATTCGACACATAATTACACACACACACACACACACACACACACACACACACACCACCTACCCCCCCCTAACCATCCCTCCCTCACACACACACACAAACACACACACACACACACAACCCATAGTTCCTTACCAGGTCTCCCATTTCCACAACCCCAATATACCTCCCAGACCACAGTCTTAGAAAAGAAGTTGAAGGTGTGGTATACAAATGCAGATGGAATAACAAACAAGTATGAGGAGTGGCACGAAAGAATCAAAGAGACATCCCCAGACATAATAGCACTCACAGAAACAAAACTCACCAGAATAATAACAGATTCAATCTTTCCATCCAGATATCAAATCCTCAGGAAAGACAGAGGGAGGAGAGGGGGAGGAGGAGTTGCACTGCTCTTTAAAAAAACCAGTGGGGTTTTGAGAAAATGGAAGGGATGGATGGCATGGGCGAAAGGGGACTACTTAGTAGGAACAATCCAGTCTGAGGGACATAAGGTGATAATTGCAGTAATGTACAAACCCACCACAGAACTGCAGGAGGCCAAGAGAAGAATACGATGAGAGCAACAGAGCAATGATCGACACACTAGCCGAGGTGGCCAGGAGAGCACACATGGGGGGAGCAAAGTTACTAGTTATGGGTGATTTCAATCACAAGGAGATTGACTGGGAAAACCTGGACCCCATGGGGGTCCCGAAACATGGAGAGCCAAGATGATGGATGTGGTACTGGAGAACCTCATGCATCAACATGTTAGAGACACTACCAGAGAGAGAGGAGAGGATGAACCAGCAAGGTTGGACCTTGTATTCACCATGAGTAGTTCGGACATCGAGGGTATCATGTATGAATGGCCCCTGGGAGCTAGTGATCATGTGGTTCTGTGCTTCGACTACATAGTTGAGCTCCAAGTGGAGAGAGTAGCAGGAATAGGCTGGGAAAAACCAAACTACAAAAGGGGGAACTACTCAGGCATGAGGAACTTCCTTCAAGACATTCAGTGGGAGAGGGAACAGACAGGAAAACCAGTACAAGAAATGATGGACTATGTAGCAACAAAATGCAAGGAGGTAAAGGAGAGGTTTGTTCCCAAGGGAAACAGAAATAATGGGAAGAACAGAACGAGTCCTTGGTTCACCCAAAGGTGTAGGGAGGCAAAAACTAGGTGTACTAGAGAATGGAAAAGGTACAGAAGACAGAGAACTCAGGAAAATAAAGAAATCAGCCGAAGAGCCAGAAACGAATATGCACAGATAAGAAGGGAGGCTCAGAGACAATATGAAAATGACATAGCATCAAAAGTAAAGACTGACCCGAAGCTGTTGTACAGCCACATCAGGAGGAAAACAACAGTCAAGGACCAGGTAAACAGACTGAGGAAGGGTGATGGGGAATTCACAAGAAACGACCGAGAGGTATGTCAGGAGATCAACACAAGATTTAAAGAGGTATTTACAGTGGAAACCAGTAGGACTCCAAGAAATCAGAACAGGGGGGCACACCAGCAAGTGCTAGATGAGGTACATATAACCAAGGAGGAGGTGAAGAAGCTGCTATGCGAACTTGACACCTCAAAGGCGGTGGGACCAGACATCTCTCCATGGGTCCTTAAAGAGGGAGCAGAGATATTGTGTGAGCCATTAACAAAGATCTTCAACACATCATTTGAAACTGGGCAACTCCATGAGGTATGGAAAATGGCAAATGTAGTCCCAATTTTTAAAAAGGGAGACAGACATGAGGCACTAAACTACAGACCTGTATCACTAACGTGTATAGTATGCAAGGTCATGGAGAAGATCATCAGGAGGAGAGTGGTGGGGCACCTGGAAAGAAACAAGTGTATAATTGACAACCAGCACGGTTTCAGGGAAGGAAAATCCTGTGTCACAAACCTACTAGAGTTTTATGACAAGGTGACAGAAGTAAGACAAGAGAGAGAGGGGTGGATCGACTGCGTATTTTTGGACTGCAAGAAGGCCTTCGACACAGTTCCATGCAAGAGGTTACTGCAAAAGCTAGAGGACCAGGCACACATAACAGGAAAGGCACTGCAATGGATCAGAGAATATCTGACAGGGAGGCAACAACGAGTCATGGTACGCGACGAGGTGTCAGAGTGGGCGCCTGTGACAAGTGGGGTTCCACATGGGTCAGTCCTAGGACCTGTGCTGTTCTTGGTATACGTGAACGACATAACGGAAGGGATAGACTCAGAAGTGTCCTTGTTTGCAGATGATGTGAAGTTAATGAGAAGAATCAAATCGGACGAGGATCAGGCAGGACTACAAAGAGACCTGGACAGGCTACAAGCCTGGTCCAGCAACTGGCTCCTTGAATTTAACCCTGCCAAATGCAAAGTCATGAAGATTGGGGAAGGGCAAAGAAGACCGCACACACAATATATTTTAGATGGCCAAAGACTGCAAACCTCACTCAAGGAAAAAGATCCGGGGGTGAGTATAACACCGAATATATCTCCTGAGGCGCACATCAATCAGATAACTGCTGCAGCATACGGGCGCCTGGCAGACCTACGGATAGCGTTCCGATACCTCAGTAAGGATTCGTTTAAGACTCTGTATACAATCTACGTCAGGCCCATACTGGAGTATGCAGCACCAGTTTGGAATCCACACCTAGTCAAGCACGTCAAGAAATTAGAGAAAGTGCAAAGGTTTGCAACAAGACTAGTCCCAGAGCTACGGGGATTGTCCTATGAAGAAAGGTTGAGGGAAATCGGTCTGACGACACTGGAGGCCAGGAGGGTCAGGGGAGACATGATAACGACATATAAAATACTGCGCGGAATAGACGAGGTGGACAAAGACGGGATGTTCCAGAGATGGGACACAGACACAAGAGGTCACAATTGGAAGTTGAAGACTCAGATGAATCAAAGGGATGTTAGGAAGTATTTCTTCAGTCATAGAGTAGTCAGGCCATGGAATAGCCTAGAAGGTGATGTGGTAGAGGCAGGAACCATACATAGTTTTAAGGCGAGGTATGATAGAGCTCATGGGGCAGGGAGAGAGAGGACCTAGTAGCAATCAGCGAAGAGGCGGGGCCAGGAGCTGTGACTCGACCCCTGCAACCACAAATAGGTGAGTACACACACACACACACACACACACACACACACACACACACAAGGGCAGACACTCATAGAAGCTTTAGACCCTAGTAGCAATTTCCGCTTTTTATAACCCAGAATTACTTGTATATATTAACAGTATCTCCCCCTCATACACACATACACACACACACACCTGCACTAGGACAAAATGGTAACTAACTAGGCGAATACACACACACACACACACACACACACACACACACACACACACACACACACACACACACACACACACACACACACACACACACACACACAGGAGCTCGGACTCGACCCCCGCAACCTCAACTAGGTGAGTACACACACACACACACTCACGCACATACACACACACATATATACACACACACATATATACACACACACATACACACTCACACACATACACATGTCAGCATAGTTGCTGATCCCTGTAGCATAGCATAGTAGTATCATCCATGTGCTTTAGATACGAGATCCCTTGTAGGCCTGTGGCTTTGTGTGACGTCACGGGATACAGATGTGTGGGCTCATGCCCCTGCCCCGGCCTCGGACATCGAGGGTATCATGTATGAAAGGCCCATGGGAGCTAGTGATCATGTTGTTCTGTGCTTTGACTACATAGTTGAGCTCCAAGTGGAGAGAGTAGCAGGAATAGGCTGGGAAAAACCAAACTACAAAAGGGGGAACTACTCAGGCATGAGGAACTTCCTTCAAGACATTCAGTGGGAGAGGGAACTGACAGGGAAACCAGTACAAGAAATGATGGACTATGTGGCAACAAAATGCAAGGAGGCAGAGGAGAGGTTTGTTTCCATGGGAAACAGAAATAATGGGAAGAACAGAACGAGTCCTTGGTTCCCCCAAAGGTGTAGGGAGGCAAAAACTAGGTGTACTAGAGAATGGAAAAGATACAGAAGACAGAGAACTCAGGAAAATAAAGAGATTAGCCGAAGAGCAAGAAACGAATATGCACAGATCAGAAGGGAGGCTCAGAGACAATATGAAAATAACATGGCATCAAAAGTAAAGACTGACCCGAAACTGTTGTACAGCCACATCAGGAGGAAAACAACAGTGAAGGACCACTTAATCAGACTGAGGAAGGGTGATGGGGAATTCACAAGAAACGACCGAGAGGTATGTCGGGAGCTCAACACAAGATTTAAAGAGGTATTTACAGTGGAAACCAGTAGGACTCCAAGAAATCAGAACAGGGGGGCACACCAGCAAGTGCTGAATGAGGTATATATAACCAAGGAGGAGGTGAAGAAGCTGCTATGCGAACTTGACACCTCAAAGGCGGTGGGACCAGACAACATCTCTCCGTGGGTCCTTAAAGAGGGAGCAGAGATATTATGTGAGCCATTAACAAAGATCTTCAACACATCATTTGAAATTGGGCAACTCCCTGAGGTATGGAAAATGGCAAATGTAGTCCCAATTTTTAAAAAGTGAAACAGACATGAGGAACTAAACTACAGACCTGTATCACTAACGAGTATAGTATGCAAGGTCATGGAGAAGATCATCAGGAGGAGAGTGGTGGAGCACCTGGAAAGAAACAAGTGTATAATTGACAACCAGCACGGTTTCGGGGAAGGAAAATCCTGTGTCACAAACCTACTAGAGTTTTATGACAAGGTGACAGAAGTAAGACAAGAGAGAGAGGGGTGGATCGACTGCATATTTTTGGACTGCAAGAAGGCCTTCGACACAGTTCCTCACAAGAGGTTACTGCTAAAACTAGAGAATCAGGCACACATAACTGGAAAGGCACTGCAATGGATCAGAGAATACCTGACAGGGAGGCAACAACGAGTCATGGTACGCGACGAGGTGTCAGAGTGGGCGCCTGTGACAAGCGGGGTTCCACAGGGGTCAGTCCTAGGGCCTGTGCTGTTTTGGTATATGTGAACGACATAAGGGAAGGGATAGACTCAGAAGTTCCTTGTTTGCAGATGATGGAAGTTTAAAGAGAAGAATCAACGGATGAGGATCGGGAGGGACTACAAAAGGGCTGGACAGGCTACAAGCCTTGTCCGGGAAAAGGCTCCTTGAATTTAACCCCGCCCAAAAGCAAAGTATGAAGATTGGGGAAAAGGGCAAAAAAGCCGCAGCACAATATAGTTTTGTGGGCCAAAGACTGCAAACCTCACTCAAGGAAAAAGACCTGGGGGTGAGTATAAGACTGGATATTCCGAGGGGGCCCATCAATCGATAAATGCTGCAGCAACGGGGCCCGGCAAAACCCCAAGGATAACGTTCCCATACCTCAGTTGATTCGTTTTTGTCTCTGTTTACCTTTCGTCAGGTCCATAGGTGTATGCGCACCCGTTTGGAACCCTCACCTAGTCAAGCACGTCAAAAAATTAGAGAAAATGCAAGGTTTGCAACAAGACTAGTCCCAGAGCTAGGGGATTGCCCCAGAAAAAAGGTTTTAGGGAAATCGGCCTGACGCACTGGGGGACAGGGGGGGCAGGGGAGACATGATAAGACATATAAAATACTGCGGGAATAGACAAGGGGACAAAAAACGGGATTTCCAGAGAAGGGACACAGAACAAAGGGTCACAATTGGAAGTTGAAAGACTCGATAATAAAAGGGGTGTTTTGGAATATTTCTTCAGTCATAGAGAAGTCAGGGCCCTGGAATAGCCTAGAAAAATGCTAGTGGAGGGGAAAACCATACATAGTTTTAAGGCGAGGTATGATAGGTCATGGGGCAGGGAGAGAGAGGACCTAGTAGAAACAGGAAGAGGCGGGGGCCCGGAGTGTGACTCGACCCCCGCAACCAAAAATGGTGGTACTATAAGTGAGCACCCCAAAAAACACACCACACACAACCCGACAACC
>NC_069467.1:317644-338574 GCF_026875155.1 Cherax quadricarinatus | reverse complement strand
AACAATGACGTCACTGTTGAGGACATATACAGACCTCCCAACTCTAACACACTCAAAATTCGCTGCTCCACTCCCGAGGAAGCTTCCCATCACCTGCAACATGGCATCCGTGCCATGATGTACCTAATCCCTACCACTTCCCTCTTCACTCCTAACTACATTCCTATTGTGTGTGATGAATGGTTTTGAAAACCATTCCTATTATACAATACCTAAAATGCTATGAATACGGTCATGATAAAAATAACTGCTCTAAGAAACAAATATGCTCTAAATGTTCTTCCCCTGACCACTACTGGATTAACTGCTCCAACCCTTTAAAATGCCCCAACTGCCAACAACCTCATCCTGCCAAAAACGCCAAAAACGAAAAGACTACACTCTCTTCCTTCGTGCTGATAATGTTGCAAACTCTCCTTCCCAACCACAGCCTACTCTTTCTTCTGACAACTTCCCTACTTTACCCCAAGCCACCCCCACCCCTCTGGTTCCCCCCCTCCCGTCCACCTCCCCCACCTACGCTAGCACTATCAGAGGAACTGCCACCTCATTACCCTCACACACAGACACCAACTCAACAAATAACATGATCTCCACAATTGTACACCTCTCTGTCCTGATTCCCAAATATTATGGAGCTAACCTCCCCAAGCTTTTAAATGACCTCCTCACTGCAAATGACCTAACACCAATTAATTTCCCCCGACTTCTCCTTAACCCCCCCCCCCCCCCGCCCGGACAACGTCACAGACGTGTGCTCCAGCCTTCTCCAAGCTGCCTCACGCCTTGCAACTGACCTCACCTTCCCTCCCTCATGCCAAGACGTAACACCAGCCGTCCCTCCATGCCCACATGTTCCCTGCCCATCTACCTCAGCAACCCCCACCCTGCCCACCCCCTCCCCCACCTCCTCCTGAAACCCCCACTCCGTCCGAGCCTATCACACCTTCTCCATCCTGTACACCTGCTGATAATGAATCTTCCACACCTTCCACACCTTCCCTTGGCTCAGACTCTTCTCCCACATTCCTCGGTGGACACCATGAGTTTAACCTGGGATCAAATCATCCTATCCCTCCTCATAACTCCCGCTATCCTAGCAGTAGACACAGCAAAACAGAAACATACTACAACATAGAAACTACTGCAGATGGTCTAAACAGGATGGGACCTAAGCCTGAACTAGCTAGACCTCACTACCCTGCCCACACAAACAACATTCAACATGGCCCTTAAGGTCACACAATTCAACATACGCAGCTACAACATGAACAAGCACATCCTGGCCGAATTCGTTGAGACTGAGCGCCCTGACGTGCTGCTTCTCAACAGCACCTGTGTGCAAAACACCCAGCGAATCCGGCACTGGGGTTACACATCCCGCCAATCTATAGCTGATCCCTACAATGGCACTGCTTTCATGGTAAACAGCACTATCCGACATGACTTCCTAAACCTCCCATTCACCTGTCCTCACAGCCTGGCTGTCAAAGTCTTCACTCTTCATGGGCCTATTATCATCTATACCACTAGGTATGCAAGTGGTGGGGAGAGGGAGGCCGGAGGTTGGCGGGGAAAAAAAAGGACGTCGTTAAAGGTCCACACCTGCAGAGGGCAGGAAAGGGTTTAGAGGAAGATTTATGTGTAAAGAGGGAGTGGGTCAGGGTTGTAGAGAGATTGGAAAAGGTTTAAAGTGTTTTCAGGTCGTCTGATTATTTCGTCTAGGAAGGTTGTCCAGGTGTCTTGGTAAGTTTCCAGTCGGTTAATTTGTCTGTCGCTGAGTTTATTGCCATTGTTCTTGTTTCTGGTAGGATAGCGGGAGTTATGAGGAGGGATAGGATGATTTGATCCCAGGTTAAACTCATGGTGTCCACCGAGGAATGTGGGAGAAGAGTCTGAGCCAAGGGAAGGTGTGGAAGATTCATTATCAGCAGGTGTACAGGATGGAGAAGGTGTGATAGGCTCGGACGGAGTGGGGGTTTCAGGAGGAGGTGGGGGAGGGGTGGGCAGGGTGGGGGTTGCTGAGGTGGATGGGCAGGGAACATGTGGGCATGGAGGGACGGCTGGTGTTACGTCCTGGCATGAGGGAGGGAAGGTGAGGTCAGTTGCAAGGCGTGAGGCAGCTTGGAGAAGGCTGGAGCACACGTCTGTGACGTTGTCCGGGCGGGGGGGGGGGTTAAGGAGAAGTCGGGGGGAAATTAATTGGTGTTAGGTCATTTGCAGTGAGGAGGTCATTTAAAAGCTTGGGGAGGTTAGCTCCATAATATTTGGGAATCAGGACAGAGAGGTGTACAATTGTGGAGATCATGTTATTTGTTGAGTTTGGTGTCTGTGTGTGAGGGTAATGAGGTGGCAGTTCTTCTGATAGTGCTAGCGTAGGTGGGGGAGTTGGACGGGAGGGGGGAACCAGAGGGTGGGGGTGGCTTGGGGTAAAGTAGGGAAGTTGTCAGAAGAAAGAGTAGGCTGTGGTTGGGAAGGAGAGTTTGCAACATTATCAGCACGAAGGAAGAGAGTGTAGTCTTTTCGTTTTTGGCGTTTTTGGCAGGATAGAGTTGTTGGCAGTTGGGGCATTTTAAAGGGTTGGAGCAGTTAATCCAGTAGTGGTCAGGGGAAGAACATTTAGAGCATATTTGTTTCTTAGAGCAGTTATTTTTATCATGACCGTATTCATAGCATTTTAGGTATTGTATAATAGGAATGGTTTTCAAAACCATTCATCACACACAATAGGAATTTAGTTAGGGGTGAAGAGGGAAGTGGTAGGGATTAGGTACATCATGGCACGGATGCCATGTTGCAGGAGATGGGAAGCTTCCTCGGGAGTGGAGCAGCGAATTTTGAGTGTGTTAGAGTTGGGAGGTCTGTATATGTCCTCAACAGTGACGTCATTGTTGTTGGCAATGTCCTGTATTAAGTCAGTCCTGTTTTGTTGGTATGCAGTCAGTATAGCGTTTTCGACATGTTTTGCAACAACTGTGCTCCTGGCACGGTGCTCAGGGGTCCAGTTGATGGTGAAACCTGCATCTGAGAGTTTAGATCTGATAGGCTTTGAGCAGAAAGTTTTGTAGGAAGTAGGATCAAGACGAACCTTAAAGCCAGAGTTAGTAGGTAATACGCTGAGGAGAAGGCATTGGGAGATGGTGGCTTTATCAGGTTTGGAATAGTTTAAAAGAAGGGAACAGCTCGCATTTTGGTTAGAGGCAGACATAGTCGGTAACAGGGCGACAACAGAAAAAGCTATCTGGTATAAGGCTAGTGGCAGCGTCAAAAAACATAATAAATGGCCTGTCTATAATGAAACTCAGCTGGGCAAGTACATGTGTAGGTGACACACGTACTTGCCAGGCTATTACCTTAGTTTTCTGCAGAGAACTATCGATGGAGGTGAGACCTACGTCTCACCTCCTGGCGCTATATAAGGCTCCATCCTGTCACTTCAACTCCATATTGTTTCAGACTTTGGAACGATGCTCTTCTCCAGACTGAGGGACTGACCACCTCAAAACTTTAAAGGTGATGGACTGATTACATCGTCTTCAAGTATCTTCTGCTTCTATCAACTTTTCTGTACTTGACTGAAGAAGCCTTAGTTTTCTGCAGAGAACTATCGATGGCGCTATAAAAAGCTCCATCCTGTCACTTCATCTCCATATTGTTTCATACTATGGAACAATGCTCTTATCCAGACTGAGGGACTGACCACCTCAAAACTTTAAGGGTGATGGACTGATTACATCGTCTTCAAGTATCTTCTGCTTCTATCAACTTTTCTGTACTTGACTGAAGAAGCCTACTGTGTAGCATTAATTAGAATATTGAACAGTGTGGGACTGAGCACACCTCCCTGTGGGGTTCCTAATTCAAAGTCTTTAGTTACACTTCTATGTCCCTGGAACAACACAGACGATTTTCTGTTGGACAGGTAGCCTTTAATCCAGCGGAGAAGCCATCCTCCAACATCCATTCTGGCAAGTTCACTAATTATTACATGTCGGTTGGCTACATCGAAAGCGGATTTAAGGTCAAGGAAGGTAGTGTAGGAGCTGTCAGTGTGCAGGGTGAGAAAGGTGGCTATGCAATGATGCACGCTCCTTCCATGCATGAAACCATGTAACCGGGGAGACATGAAAGTTAAGACACATGTGCAACATCTGGATATCTTTATTGTAGTAGACTTTTCGCCATCCAGTGGCTTTATCAATACAGATTCTAGGACATAATAGGAAGACAGTAGAACTATATACAAAAGATGAGGTAATCAGTCCCTCGGCCTTGGAGTTAGTGTTCACAGCTTCATGGTGGAGGAGAATCTGGAGCAAAGACAAGAAGACTGGCGGTTTATATAGGCGTCAGTGGATAGGGACGGGCAGCAGACGAGGGCAAAGTCACTGGTAGGTCCTTCCCAAAGAGATGGGTTAGTTGCAGCAGCCGTGAAGAAGGTCTTGTAGATGTCCTCTGAACCAAGATTCCATGATGTTACATGGATGCTCACACCAAAGCCCTTTTCTCTGAGTGAAGTTTTCGGCTTTTGTCCCCCGAGCCTGTACTCCGTTTGTGGTCTTCTTTGTCTTTCCCCAAGCTTCGTAATTTTTTACTTGGTGGAGTTAAACTCCAGAAACCATTTGTCAGGCAAAGTCTACAGCCTGTTCAGATCCATTTGTATCCTGTCTTGGTCCTCGTCAGCTATTATTCTTTTCACTGGTTTCGTAACAACTGCGAACAGGGATACTTCCGACTTTTTCCCATCAGTCAGGTCATTCACATACACACGAATGATCATTTTGCATCTCTACTCGTCACATGCAGCAATTCTGACACCTCGTCACGGGCCATCACTCACTGTTTCCGTCTTAAGACGGAGAAAATGCATTGAAGCTGCACTAATTTCTGTCAGTAACACTATAAAGCAAAAATCCGGTAGTTACAGTATTTCAAAATTACTAAGCAAGAGGATATTACCCATCCTGGGAACTTGTGTTACTTGATGCCAGCAGGTCCCTCTCTAACCTCACCTCCTTAGTTCCATTACTACTACTACTACTACTACTATTACCACCTCTACCCACGCTTCACCTCACCTGACTCCCACCACTATATATATGTGTGTTTTCTTAGTTTTCTCTGTATTAGGACTGAAGAAGCCACTCGTGGCGAAACGTTTCCTTTAATAAATGTCCTGAACTGTACATAAGTGTCTTTTTCCACACACACGGATCTACCTGGGGTTGGAAGGTACGGGAGTATTCATCATTCAGAATGTTGAGGTCAGGTGGAGAATGCTGCATCTGATGATCTACCGGGTGGGGTTATAGAGTCTTGGGTAGCTAGGCGGGGGTATTGGACAAGTTGTGAGTAGACCTTCTGCAGTGTTCTATGTTCTTATGTGGGATAGCGATGAAGAAGTTTCTTGGCGAGTGGTTCAGCTATGTTATAGAAGCCATTGCTCTGGTTGAAATTGTTGGTTATAGAGATAAACGATGATTCCAGGATTCATGTATTGTTTGTAATGGCTTGATAAAGCTCCTGGAGAGCGAAACGTTGCCACAATAAATGTCACATTAGTTGCACTTGTGTCCTTTTACTTTACATACAGGATTCTTCTGTATTGAGTGTTGTCTTCTGTGGCTATAAGTCTTGAGTTTCTGTAGTTAATTAAATGGTTGTGTGAATTGCGATGTTGTACACAGGCATTCCTTGTATCGTCAGTCCTGCTTGCATATTGGTGTTCTGAAATACGTGTTTGGAGGTCTCTTGATGTTTCGCCCACATATAATTTGTTGCAGTCATTACAAGGGATTATATATACCCCTGCAGAGGATGGAGGCTTGTCCTGTCTACTACTGGTGATGTCCTTGATGGTCGTGGTTGTGGAGGTAGATACTTGGAATGATGTTTTGGCAAAGACGTTGGAAACATGTTTGGCAATGGAGTTGGTGGGAAGGACTATGTATCTCTTCTCGGCAGTGTCTTCTCTGGGTGTGTTGAAGATGTTTAATGCTCGCCGTCTGCAGTCTCTGATGAAGTGACGAGGATAGTGGAGTTTAGAAAATACTTGTTCAATTATAGGCATTCTTCCTCAAGGAACTCGTTGCTGCAGATTCTGAGTGCACGCAGGAAGAAGCCTATAATTACACCACGTTTGTTTTGGCGTCTTTGGTGAGAGTAGAAGTGGAGAAGATCGTTTTGGTTGGGGGGTTTCGATAGACTTTAAAACGAAGTTCGTGGTCAGTTTTGGGCAGAGTAAAACATCAAGGAAAGGAAGAGTGTTGTCACTTCTTCTTCAAGTGTGAATGGAACATCTAGAAGCCGAACGTTTCTCCACCATTATCCTTGTCTGTCACCTGGTCCGTTATGTTGACGACATTCTCCTCATAACTTCAAAACGTTTCAAGTTCAAGCTCCCAAAAGACAAGCTCAACCAGGTCGAGCCTTCAATCCAGTTCACACGGGAAAAAGAAGTCGACAACACTCTTCCTTTCCTTGATGTTCTACTCTGCAAAGCTGCCCACGAACTTCTTTTTAAATCTATCGAAAACCCACCAACCAAAACGATCTTCTCCACTTCTACTCTCACCACGAGGGCCAAAACCAAACGTGGTGTAATTATAGGCTTCTTCCTGGTGCACTCAGAATCTGCAGCAACGAGTTCCTTGAGGAAGAATGCACTATAATTGAACAAGTATTTTCTAAACTCCACTATCCTCGTCACTTCATCAGAGACTGCAGACGGCGAGCATTAAACATCTTCAACACACCCAGAGAAGACACTGCCGAGAAGAGATACATAGTCCTTCCCACCAACTCCATTGCCAAACATGTTTCCAACATCTTTGCCAAAACATCATTCCAAGTATCTACCTCCACAACCACGACCATCAAGGACATCACCAGTAGTAGACAGGACAAGCCTCCATCCTCTGCAGGGGTATATATAATCCCTTGTAATGACTGCAACAAATTATATGTGTAAAGTAAAAGGACACAAGTGCAACTAATGTGACATTTATTGTGGCAACGTTTCGCTCTCCAGGAGCTTTATCAAGCCATTACAAACAATACATAACGAACGAACGAAAGTTCAGGTAAGATCCCAAATGGGATGAGCGGGGAAGACGGGACAGACGAAGAATAGTGCTGGAGAGGAGTGTTCTTAGTCGTAGAAGTAGAGCCAGGGCTTAACCCAGCAGCAAAGGCGATCGTGGGACAGATATTGAAAAGAGAAATTCCGGTTCTTCTGTTGGGACTCCGGTGGGGTGAGCTGGGAGTAAGGGACTTGCGACGTTTAGAGCTAGAGAGGAGTGCAGAACTGAGTCATGTCTTAACCCAAAAAAGCTAAGGCGAACGTGGGTCAGAGAATGGTACCTGTCTTAGAAGGTACCTGTCAGCGGATCCAAGGTTATTTGTAAGTAGGGTTAGGACAGGATCATGCAAGGAGTAAAAAAGGGTTGTGTTGGTTTGTGGGTCTGCGAATGTCTTCGTCAAGGAGAGAGGTCCAGTAGTCATGTCGTGTCTCAAGTTTGTCTATCTGTCTGTCACGAGCCTCTTCCAGTACAGATTCAGCGCAGGGACCTCTAACTGGGCATGGAGAGACTCGCTTGTGGCGATGTCCTCCCATCTGACATCAAGCACCCAGCGCAGCGCCTTGTTCTGGACACGCTGCAGTTTAAGTAAGTTTGTTTTTGCTGCACAGAGGGTATATAAAGGCTCAGAGTGAGGTGAATACTAGTGAGGTACCATTTCGATGTTCACTAGTGGTAGTAGTAGTAGTAGTAGTAGTGGTAGTGACAAAAGTAATACAATATGGTAGAGCAATTAATTCGTACATGAGTAAAAGGATATAAAAGCTATTACTTGGGTAACATAAAAATAGGTTGGACAAATATAAACTGGAATGAGGCAGCTTGTTTCAGTGTTCACTCTCTGTGCTTTGTGTAGTATAATAGGAGAGACTATGTGATGGCAGGGTTTACTGTTTTCAGGAGGATTCTTGCTAAGACTTCGGAGATGGTGAAGCTGCCGTTGTTTTGTTTAATTGTATTCGAAACAGCGATCAGTGCTGATTCAAGGCACTTGCGTGTGCGGAAATTAGTTTCTTTTATCACTAATTGGGCGTCTCTGAATTTCATAAGATGATTGGTGGAATTTCGGTGTTTGTAGATGAATGGTTCAGAGAACCGACATGTTGATAAATTAGACACATGTGCAACTCTTGGGTATCTTTATCGTTTCCTCACTAAAGAGACCCAAGAGTTACACATGTGTCTAATTTATCAATTTCGGTGTTGTACACAGGCGTTGTTTAAGTTGTCGTTCCTACATGCGTATATGTGTTCATTGAGGCGGGTGTCGAGGTTTCTTGCTGTTTCACCTACGTAGATCTTGTCACAGCCTCCACAGGGTATAGTGTAAACTCCTGCATTGACTGGTTCGTGGTGCCTGGGTTTTGTCCTGGTTAGATCCTTTATTGAAGTGGTAGAAGCGATGGCGACTCTGGTGTTAGCTTGTGAAAGTACTTTTGAGACATTTAGTGCAACCTGGCTGTTGGGAAGAATTATAACTTTGTTGGGAGCGGTGTTGATGCGTGGAGAATTGATGATCTGAAGAGCTCTTTTCTTGCAGTCTTGATAAAAAAAAGAAGGAAATTGTAACTCAGTGAATGTTTGGTGAAGTAAGTAATTCTTCGTCAAAAACTCAGGACTACAAATTCGGTATGCTCTTAGGAAAAACCCGATGATGATGCCTCTTTTGGTCTTGGAAATCTTGACTGAATAGAATGTGTGAGATCATTTTTATTGGTGGGTTTCCGATAAACTTGAAATCTTAGGTTGTTGTCTACTTTGTGAATGAGGACGTCGAGGAAAGGTAGCTTGTCATTGGACTCTTCTTCTAGTGTAAACTGAATCGCTGGTTCAACTGCGTTGAGCCTTGCTGAAGATCCTGTACATCAAACGTTTTGGAGTTATTCGAGGACATCGTCCACGTAACGTAACCAAGTGACGCTTGAAGGGATGATGTTGGCGAAGTGTTCGGACTCTAGGTGTTCCATGTATAAGTTGGCTAGGACGGCACTTATTGGGGCCCCCATTCCCATGCCGTGGGTTTGTTTGTTAGAGCTTGTTATTGAGGAAAAAAAACAGTTGAAGTTAACACAGAGTTCAATAAAATCAACAAAATCTCCGGGAGGTAAGGAAATTAAGGTCCTGGTTGACTTTACGTGTAGAACCTCGATGGCTTTTTGGTAGGTACTTTTGTGAAGGGGAAAAGTCACATCCAAACTGCTTAGTTTCTTGTTACGAATGGAGGGGTTCCGGATGCGGTTGAGAAGGTCGCCTGAGTTTTTTAAGATGAGCGGGCTATGGTCCCAGAAGGCGGAAAGATGTTTGCAAGAACTCCGGTAGTTTTGTGGGGCACTGCCTTTTTCCTGACGTGATTGGTCGGGAGAGGAATATTGTTTTTTATGGGTTTTGGGGAAAAACCATCATGTGTGCTGGTTTAGGGTTGCTGGAAACAATACAGAAGTTTCTTTCCCTTTCTCTAGTGCTTTTTGAGTATTTGCCCGGGTTTTTGTAAAAAAGTCTTTGGTGACGTCTCCCACTGTTGAGTGCTGATGGGTTCGTATGTAGATTGATCATTTAAAAGGTCCATCATTTTACTGTTGTAGTCACTGGTGTTGAGTATGACGACTCCACCTCCTTTGTCGGCGGTGGTGACGATAATGTTGGGGTCGTTGGCGAGGTCCTTAAGGGGGTGATGTACTTCTAGGAAGATTAGAAGAAGAAGGTTCACATAAGCTGCAGTGAGAAGGCCCTGTATATAACCCTTCTGGAAGTTACTGTCACTGTGTCTATGGTTCCTGGTAACAAGATTGAGTTGATAGTTAGCTTTGCGTATGTTGGTGGTAAATTTGAGTCCCAGACTCAGTGCTTGTTTCTCGTAGTCGGTTAAGGTGCGTGACGATAAGTTGTTTATCAGGGATTCGCGTCCCATTTCCTTCCATCGACTGTTAGTGCAGAGGTACTGAAGTTTGCGATTGAGTTTGATCTTCTGTTGGAGGTTAGCTGTGGTGACTGTGCTGAGTGACAGTAACTTCCAGAAGGGTTATATACAGGGCCTTCTCACTGCAGCTTTATGTGAACCTTCTTCTTCTAATCTTCCTAGAAGATACATCACTGCCCTTAAGGACCTCGCCAACGACCCCAACATTATCGTCACCACCGCCGACAAAGGAGGTGGAGTCGTCATACTCAACACCAGTGACTACAACAGTAAAATGATGGACCTTTTGAATGATCAATCTACATACGAACCCATCAGCACTCAACAGTGGGAGACGCTCACCAAAGACTTTCTATACAAAACCAGACAAATACTCAACGCACTAGAGAAGGGAAGAAACTTCTGTACTTGTTACCAAGCAACCCAAACCAGCACACATGTAGGTTTACCCAAGACCCATAAACACAATATTCCTCTCAGACCAATCACGTCAGGAATAAGGAAATGGTATGGTGATACCGACAAGATGTGGAAAAAGAGACACTTATGTACAGTTCAGGAATTTATTAAAGGAACGTTTCGCCACGAGTGGCTTCTTCAGTCCTTAATTAGGACTGAAGAAGCCACTCGTGGCGAAACGTTTCCTTTAATAAATGTCCGAACTGTACTAAGTGTCTTTTTCCCCGTCAGGAATAAAGGGATGCTCCACACAAACTAGCCGGAGTTCTTGCCAAACATCTTTCCTGCCTTCTGGGACCATCAGCCCCCCTCATCTTAAACACTCAGGCACCTTTTCAAACCGCATCCGTAAAACCCCTCCATTCGTAACAAGAAACTAAGCAGTTTGGATGTGACTTCCCTCTTTTTACAAAAGTACCTACCAAAAAAGCCATCGAGGTTCTACGAGTAAAGTCAACCAGGACCTTAATCTTCCTTTACCTCCCGGAGATTTTGTTGACTTGATTGAACTCTGTGTTAACTTCAACTGTTTTTTCCCTTCAATAAAAAGCTCTACAAAAAAACCTACGGCATGGATTGGGTCCCCAATAAGTGCCGTCCTAGCCAACTTATACATGGAACACCTAGAGTCCGAACACTTCGCCAACATCATCCTTCAAGCGTCACTTGGTTACGTTACGTGGACGATGTCCTCGTAATAACTCCAAAACGTTTTGATGTACAGATCTTTAGGCAAGGCTTCAACGCAGTTGAACCAGCGTTCAGTTTACACTAGAAGAAGATCCAATGAAAAAGCTACCCTTTTCCCCGACGTCCTCATTCACAAAGTAGACAACAACCTAAGATTTTTAAGTTTATCGGGAAAACCCCCCAATAAAAATGATCTCACACACTTCTATTCCAGTCAAGATACCAAGACCCCAAAAAAGGCATCATCATCGGGTTTTTTCCCAAGAGCATACCGAATTTGTAGTCCTGAGTTTTTGACGAAGAATATACTTACATTCACCAAACATTCACTGAGTTACAATTTCCTTCTTTTTTCATCAAAGACTGCAAGAAAAGAGCTCTTCAGATCAAACAATTCTCCACGCATCAACACCGCTCCCAACAAAGTTATAATTCTTCCCAACAGCCAGGTTGCACTAAACGTCTCAAAAGTACTTTTACATGCTAACACCAGAGTCCCCCATCGCTCTAGCACTTCAATAAAGGATCTAACAGGACAAAACCCCGGCACCACGAAAACCCGTCAATGCAGGAGTTTACACTATACCCTGTGGAGGCTGTGACAAGATTTTACGTAGGTGAAACAGCAAGAAAACCCCGACACCCGCCTCAATGAACACATATACGCATGTAGGAACGACAACTTAAACAACGCCTGTGTACAACACCGAAATTCCAAACCAACATCTTATGAAAAATTTAGAGACGCCCAATTAGTGATAAAAGAAACTAATTTCCGCACACGCAAGTGCCTTGAATCAGCACTGTCGCTGTTTCGAATACAATTAAACAAAACAACGGCAGCTTCACCATCTCCGAAGTCTTAGCAAGAATCCTCCGGGAAAAAAGTAAACCCTGCCATCACTAGTCTCTCCTATTTATACACAAAAGCACAGAGAGTGAACACTGAAACAAGCTGCCTCATTCTAGTTTATATTTGTGCAAACCCATTTTTATGTTACCCAAGTAATAGCTTTTATATCCTTTTTTCTCATGTACGAATAATTGCTCTACCATATGTATTTCTTTTGGGCACTACCACCTACTACTACTACTACTACTACTACCACTAGTGAACTCGAAATGGTACCTCACTAGTATTCACCTCACTCTGTGCCTTTATATACCCTCTGTGTCCATGTATGTTTGTAATGGCTTGATAAAGCTCCTGGAGAGCGAAACGTTGCCACAATAAATGTCACATTAGTTGCACTTGAGTCCTTTTACTTTACACATTGTCGGTAATTCTACCAACTTTATTACAAATTATATGTGGGCGAAACATCAAGAGACCTCCAAACACGTATTTCAGAACACCAATATGCAAGCAGGACTGACGATACAAGGAATGCCTGTGTACAACATTGCAATTCACACAACCATTTAATTAACTACAGAAACTCAAGACTTATAGCCACAGAAGACAACACTCAATACAGAAGAATCCTGGAATCATCGTTTATCTCTATAACCAACAATTTCAACCAGAGCAATGGCTTCTATAACATAGCTGAACCACTCGCCAAGAAACTTCTTCATCGCTATCCCACATAAGAACATAGAACACTGCAGAAGGTCTACTCACAACTTGTCCAATACCCCCGCCTAGCTTCCCAAGACTCTATAACCCCACCCGGTAAATCATCAGATGCAGCATTCTCCACCTGACCTCAACATTCTGAACTATAAATACTCCCGTACCTTCCAACCCCAGGTAGATCCGTGTGTGACTTGAAAAAGCCCACTGTGTGGGTGAAACGTTGTCAATAAAGGATCACATTATACTGCATTTGTGTTTATATTTCCATTGTGTCGGTATTTTATACCATTTATTTCCATATCCATACTCATTATTAATCATTTCTAAACCCATACCTCTAACTAATCCTAGTTTAAAGTCCTAACAACCCACTCAACTGAGTTAGCAAGAAAACCCACACCTGCCCTGGATAAGTGAACCCCATCCCTGGCATACATGTCATTTCGGCCATAGAAGTTGTCCCAGTTGTCAATGAATTCTACTGCATTATCCTTACAGTGTTTATCCAGCCAACAATTAATACCAATTGCTCTGGACAACCATTCATTACCAACACCTCTTCTTGGCAAAATGCCACATATAACAGGGCGCCCCCCTTCTTCCTAATCATGTCTATAGCTGTCCTGAACTTTCTAACTAAATCCTCACTTCTACGCTTGCCTACATCATTGCCTCCAGCACTGAGGCAAATAATAGGATTGATCCCACTACCGTTCATGATGTTGTCAAGCCGGCTAACAATGTCCTCCATCCCAGCCCCAGGAAAGCATACCCTTTGTCTCCTACTCCTGTCCTTCAAGCAGAATGCCCTATCCATGTATCTAACCTGGCTATCCCCAACAACAACAATATTCTTACCTTCCTTGTTGTCGTTCGTCGTGACGATCCCAGTAGTAGACTCACATTCGTCGGGTAGCACCGAGAATGCGTTGGAGGTTTCCACGGGAGTTTCCACAGCAGTGTCTTTCTTCTTCTTCTCCAGGCCGAGGGACTGACAACCTCAAATTCTACGACTTTAAGGGTGATGGACTGATTACATCGTCTTCACATCTCTACTGTTCCTGCCTACTTTCTGTATTCGACTGAAGAAGCCTACTGTGTAGGCGAAACGTTTCGGAATAAAGTTGTCTAACTGTTGCATATGTGTCTTACCTAACAACCTGTCGGTATTGTATACCATTTTGATGTTCAAGCTTGATAAAGCTCCTGGAGAGCGAAACGTCACGTGGTGACGTGTACTTAGCCAGTGGTGACGTGTACTTAGCTTGAGTGGTGACGTGTACTTAGCTCAGTGGTGACGTGTACTTAGCTCTGTGAAGACCTGTTTGTGTGCTCTCTGTGAATCTGAACCAGGATGCCCACTCTTGAGCAACTTTACCAGCAGCTGAGAGAAGAGCTAAAAGAGTTCTAAATGAGATAGCATTGCCCCGGAGGGAAAAAGATATTCAGTAACCCTTTCCTTTTAGTCCCCAGGTTGCGGGGGTTTAAGTTGGCGGGCCCCCATAACCCCCAAGCCTGAAGATCAAGAAAACTTGAAGGCAGGAAGAAAACGAGAAACCAGAAACTACTTGGAACTAAACCCATTTTCTGCCCCAAAAAGTGAGTTTTCTAATCCCCAAAGTCCCTAACTTTCACGTTGAATAACTCCAAAACCCCACGTGCATCGGGAATTTCTTACAATTCCCTTACAAGTCTGTAATGAAAAACCCGGCCAAGTGAGTCGACTTACTGGACCACGAAGGGAACAAACGAAAAGGAAGGTAAAACCATGGTGAGGGAAGAAGGAAAACAAGGAATATGTGAATTTATTGTTGAAACTGCCAGGGTTTTCAACCAAAGGCGATCTAAGTATGAAAAAGAAATTCCGGTTTTCTGTTTATTCCTTCTGAAAAGGAGAAAATTTGAGCTGAAATCAGTGAGGCCTTCCCCAAAAAAGCTGCGAACTTGGATTCTGTGGTTACCTTTTATATAAATAGTAATCATTCCTTTTAGAAAGCACATATGCCTTGCTTTTTAAAGGTTCCCCTTACCATATCCCCAGTCCTTCGAAATGAGGCTAAGTTAACATTAAATTTACCCCCTTAAAGTCTAAGGTTTAGGCATCCCCGGCTCAGAATTCATTTATCAAACATTGAAACGCACTGCCAACTTAAATACCGAAAAATGCAGGTAGTAGTAGTTTGTTAAATCCTAAAGGGGTTCCCTTTAACCAATCTACTTTAAAATTTCCAATTTCTTACCAATCCGTTTTCATGGCGGAATGCTCAAATGGTATTCCAATAAGACATTGTTATAAAATAAAAAAAACAACCCCAAACTTTTTCCTCTGGGCCGCCACTTGTTTACTGGAACCACGAACAAAACGGGGAAAGTTTCAGGTTAAGCTTCCCAAATGGGATGACGGGGAAAGAACGGGACGGACGAAAAATTTGGAAAGTTTCTTAAAAGGTTGGTTAGAAATGACTCCGGGCCCTTAACCCAACACAAAACGATCTTTGGACAGTTTTTAATGAGGTAATTTCCGGTTCCTGTTGGGACTTCCGGGGGGCTGAAAAAACTGGATAAGGGAATTTTGTCACGTTAGACTAGGAGGATTGCCAGGAAACTGGTAGGCAAACCCAAAAAAGGGCTAAGGCAAGTGGCTCCAAAATGGAAACCTGTCTTAGAAGGTACCTGCCCAGCGGATCCAAGGTTGGAAATAAATGGTATAAAATACCGACACTTCTACTCTCACCACGACACCAAAACTAAACGTGGTGTAATTATAGGCTTCTTCCTACGTGAAACTCAGAATCTGCAGCAATGAGTTCCCTTGAGGAAGAATGCACTATAATTGAACAAGTATTTTCTAAACTCCACTATCCTCGTCACTTCATCAGAGACTGCAGACGGCGGGCATTAAACATCTTCAACACACCCAGAGAAGACACTGCCGAGAAGAGATACATAGTCCTCCCAACCAACTCCATTGCCAAACATGTTTCCAACATCTTTGCGAAAACATCATTCCAATATCTACTCCACAACCGCGACCATCAAGGACATCACCAGTAGTAACGGGAACAAGCCTCCATCCTCTGCAGGGTATACATAATCCTTGTAATGACTGTAACAAATTATTGTGGGCGAAACATAAAGAGACCTCCAAACACGTATTTCAGAACACCAATATGCAAGCGGGACTGACGATACAAGGAATGCCTGTGTACAACATCGAAATTTTCACACAACCATTTAATTAACTACAGAAACTCAAGACTTATAGCCACAGAAGACAACACTCAATACAGAAGAATCCTGGAATCATCGCTCATCTCTACAACCAACAATTTCAACCAGAACAATGGCTTCTAAAAACATAGCTGAACCACTCGCCAAGAAACTTCTTCATCGCTATCCCACATAAGAACATAGAACACTGCAGAAGGTCTACTCACAACTTGTCCAATACCCCTGCCAAGCTCCCCAAGACTCTATAACCCCACCCGGTAGATCACAGATGCAGCATTCTCCACCTGACCTCAACATTCTAAACATGCCTATAAAAAACCCTCGTCCCTTTCCAACCCCAGGTAGATCCGTGTGTGACTTGAAAAAAGCCCACTGTGTGGGTGAAACGTTGTCAATAAAGGATCACTTTATACTGCATTTGTGTTTATATTTCCACCGGACCCAAAGGGTTATTTGTAAGTAGGGTTAGGAGCAGGATCATGCAAGGAGTAGAAAAGGTTGTGTTGGTTTTTGTGGGTCTGCGAATGTCTTCGTCAAGGAGAGAGGTCCAGTAGTCATGTCGTGTCTCAAGTTTGTCTATCTGTCTGTCACTGAGCCTCTTCCAGTACAGATTCAGCGCAGGGACGTCTAACTGGGCATGGAGAGACTCGCTTGTGGGCGATGTCCTCCCATCTGACATCAAGCACCCAGCGCAGCGCCTGTTCGGACACGCTGCAGTTTAAGTAAGTTTGTTTTTTTCTGCAAGAGAGAGGGCTAGAGGAGAGTAAGTTACCAGAGGACGTATTAGGGATTTGTAGAGGTGTAGTTTGGTGCGTTGAGAGGCAAAGTTTCAGCTTGTAGAGGCCAGCAAGGGCCTTACTAGCTATTGCATGCCTTGAGTGAATGTGTCCGTGTAAACGAAGAAAGGGAGTCAAGATTAACGCCAATGACAGTGACAGATTGTGTGATAGGGAAGTAAAGTGCGGGGGTCAGCTGTTTTTGAGTTCGACAGGTAATGGAGGATCACGTTCCTGTAGTTAAAATACTAATGCTGGATTTTGCTGGGATTGGTTTTGATCCTCCCCTTTTTGTTCCAGATGGCTATCCTGTCAACCTCATTTTGTGTTTTGTGTGTGAGTGTATCTATATTGCATGAGTGATAAGTTGTGTAATGTCGTCTGCATAGGCTAGTGTGATGGAGTTGTGGTATACAGGTGTTGGAATGTCGTTAGTGTATAAAATGTAGAGGGTAGGGGAAAGGACAGATCACTGGGGGACTCCAGCATTTAGTGTGAGTAGTCAGAGTAACAGCCTTGGAATTTGATTCTCATCGTACGGCGTCTAGGAAGTTGCAGAGGAGTTTAAAGAGTATTGACAGGCAGGTTGAAGTTAGGCAAGTTTGTTACTTGAGCCCCTCGTGCCCACAGTGTCAAAAGCTTTTTCAACGTCTTTTGCAACCAGGGCTGTCCTGTTTCTTTGTTTTGTGTTTATGTGGATGTAGTTGAGAATGATATTAATGGTATCCTGTGTGGATCTGTGTGTTCTGAAGCCAAACTGACCATCTGAAAGTAGAGAATTATGTTCCAGGTATCTGCGAAGGCGATGATTAATGAGTTTTTCAAAGAGTTTTCCTAAAGTTTCGAGGAGGCTGATAGGGCGATAGTTTCTAGGGTCAGAGTGGTCTTTATTGGGTTTAGGAAGGAGGATAGCAGTAGCAGCTTTGAAGAGGGAAGGGAAGTATCCAGAGGCAAGGGAGGCATTGAGGAGGTTTGTGTAGGCAGTAATGGTAGAGTCAGGAAGGTTTAGGCCAGAGGCACCAGGAGCCTTTGGAGGAAGGTGTCTGAGGAGAGTTTTAATGTCTGTGTTGGTGAAAGGAGTGTCGAGTTCTTGGGAGGAGGTAAGAGTGTCTAGATGTATGTGGCTGTCTTCCCCCAATGCCATGAGCTGCTACTTTCTTCAACAGTCTTTGGTGCGGAACTCTATCAAATGCCTTACTAAAATCTAAGTAAATAATATCAAATTCTTTATCGTGGTCAACAGCCTCAAAAGCTATACTGAAGAAAGTTAATAAATTAGTTAGACAAGACCGGCCTCTTGAGAATCCATGCTGAGTATCATTAATCAAGCTATGCTTATCGAGATGGCTCCTGATAATTTGAGCTATTATTGACTCTAGTAATTTGCCTACAATTGAGGTCAGGCTTATTGGGCGGTAATTTGACGGTAACGACTTGTCCCCTGTTTTAAAAATAGGAATTACATTAGCCATCTTCCACATATCAGACACTGCACCTGTTTGAAGAGATAAATTAAAAATATTAGTTAATGGTTCACAGACTTCCATTTTGCATTCCTTTAGAACCCTTGAAAAAACCTCATCAGGACCGGTGACTTATTTTGCTTTTAGTCTGTCTATCTGCTTCCCCAACCATTTCACTAGTGACTGTGATGTTACATAATTATCTTCTTCTGATCCACTATAAAAATTAATTACCGAATATTATTAGTGTCTTCCTGTGTAAAAACCGAGAGAAAATAAATTTTTTAAAATCGAGCACATTTCATTCTCTTTGTCAGTAAGATGCCCATAGTTATTTTTAAGGGGACCTATCTTATCTCTGACTTTTGCTCTATAGACCTGGAAAAACTTTTTGGGTTAGTTTTAGAATCCCTAGCAACTTTAATTTCATAGTCCCTTTTAGCTTTTCTTATCCCCTTTTTAATGTCCCTCTTAATGTCAATATACTGATTCATAAGATAACCCTCGCCTCTTTTGATACGCCTATAAATTCCTTTCTTATGCCCTAGTAGATATTTCAGCCTATTAAATTCATCCATTTTTGGGGCCCTTTCTATTTGATCTATTTCCTTATAAGGATAAACGTTCTTTGAGCAGCATGTATTGTGTTCAGAAAACTGTCATATTGATAGCTCTCTTCGTTACCCCAGTCAACAGATGATAAGCCCATCGTAATCTGCTAAGCGAAAATCTGGGACTGTTACTGAGTTATCCCTACTATCATACTTCCATTCAATTCTACATGTAATTGATTTGTGGTCACTAGCACCCAGTTCCTCTGAAACTTCTAAATTATTAACAAGGGATTCATTGTTTGCCAGAACTAAGTCAAGCAGGTTATTACCCCTTGTAGGTTCTGTCACAAACTGCTTCAAAAAACAATCCTGAACTACTTCTAAGAAATCGTATCATTCTAAATTCCCAGTCAAGAAATTCCAATCAATATGACTAAAGTTAAAGTCTCCTAGAATTACTACATTATCGTGCCTTGTGGCCCTAACAATTTCCTCCCATAGTAGTCTCCCTGGTCCCTATCTAAATTTGGGGGACGGTATATCACACCTAAAATTAATTTTTCATTTCCTCTGAAAATTCTATCCAAACAGACTCTGTATGTGTTTACTTCAGACTTTTTACCCTTTTTTTTATGCAACAGTTCAAGCGATCTCTGACATAAAATGCCACCCCACCCCCCTTCCCGATACTTCTATCTACTTGGAACAACTTAAAACCTGAATGTGACATTCTGCGGGCATGTCCCGATTTTTTTAAATTTAAAAACCACGTCTCAGTAATGGCAAATACATCTATGTTACCTGCACTAGCAACTGTCTCAACCGTCCATCTTATTTCTAGCACTGCGACTATTGTGTAATAAATATTTAATGACCCTCCTATCTCTTTACCCTTCCTGCTCCTTTCTGTATTTCCACTAAACCTATTACTGTAAATGTCAATTAGTGCCACTGGCTTTCCAATATCCTCCTCATTTTGCCCATTATTAGTTCTCCTAGTACTCATGTTACTACCATGCGACATCACAGTTTTCCCGCCAAAACCCATTACCACTAACTATTCCTAGTTAAAGACCTAACAGCTCCCTCCACTGCGTTGGCCAGTGCTCCCCCCCACACCTAGACAAGTGAACCCCATCCCTGGCATACATGTCTTTCTGCCATAGAAGAGGTCCCCGTTGTCAATGAATTTACCGCATTTTCCTTACAGTATTTGTCCAGCCAGCAATTGACACCAATTGCTCTGGACAACCATTCATTTCCAACTCCTCTCCTTGGCAAAATGCCACAAATGACAGGTTTCCCACCCTTCTTCCCCAATTATCTCTATTGCTGACCTATACCTGCTAATCAGGGCCTCACTCCTACGTCTGCCAACATCGTTGCCTCCAGCACTGAGACAGGGTAATAGGATTGCTCCCATTACCTCTCATGATTTTCATCCAGACGGCTAACAATATCCTTCATCCCTGCCCCAGGAAAACATACTCTCTGCCTCCTACTCCTATCCCTTTAAACAGAATGCCCTATCCATGTACCTAATCTGGCTATCCCCAACAACAAAAATGTTTTTACCTTCCCCTTTGGGGTCGTCCCGTAGTGATGCTCCGAGTAGTCGACTCACATTCGCCAGGTAGCATTACACCCCCTTGTAGAATTCGTCATGACGTTCTCGATGGTCTTCGTTTGGGGTTTCTAGGGATGTCTCACTCACGTCTGCCAATGCTTCCTTGGGTGCTCGTTGTGGCATTCCCCATAGAACACTCACATTCGTCAGGTAGCACCGAGAATGAGTTGGAAGTTTCCACGGCAGTCTTCTGGTTTCTCGTTGTTTCTGCCTCTCCAACCGTTTTCTTAATCTTCAGCTTGGTTCCATGTTGCCCGGCCACTGACCAAGCTCCCCTCTTAACCTGGGGACTCACAACAGGTGGATTACTACGAATCCTCTTGTTCTCCTCCGTTAATCGCCGTATCTCCAGTTTAGCAACTCTGAGTTCTTCTCTCAGCTGCTGGTAAAGCTGCTCAAGAGAGGGCATCCTGGTTCAGATTCACAGAGAGCACACAAACAGGTCTTCACAGAGCTAAGTACACTGTCCTTGAGATCGTTTTGATAAGGACCTGCCTCGTATGGGCCAGTAGGCCTTCTGCAGTGTTCCTACATTCTTTTTTTTCTTTGTTTTTA
>NC_069467.1:262919-317144 GCF_026875155.1 Cherax quadricarinatus | reverse complement strand
ACCCACTCACAGTAGGGCCCTGGGGGTACACAGTACCTCCCCACTCACAGTATGAGCTGGGGGTGACAGTACACTAACTCACAGTATGAGCTGCGGTACACAGTAACACATCACAGTATGAGCGGGGGTACAAGACACTACCACTTACAGTATACTGGGTACACAGTACACTACCACTCACGTATAGCTGCGGGTACACATACACTACCCCCCTCACAGTATGAGTGGGGTACACAAAAACTCCCACTAAAGTATGACTGCGGGTCACAGACACACCCACAGTATGAGCGCGGGTACAAGTACACACCCTCACAGTATGAGCTGGGAAACCAGTAATTTCCACTCACAGTATGAGGCGTGTACACGTACCCACTCTCACAGTATGATGCGGACCAGACAAAAACCACTCACAGTATGACTGAGGTACACAGTAACTACCACTCACATAGACCCGGGGGTAAAAGTAACTCCACTCACACATGAGCTGCAGGTAAAAGTACACTACCACCACAGTAAGCGCGGGGACCAGTACATCCCATCACATATGACTGCGGGGATACATTAAATTAATTTTCAGACTGTAAAAAAAGGGTGTAATCATGGAAGGAAAGGGAGTTTTAAAGCGTAGAAACATGTAGGCCGGCAGTATCATCCCCAACCCTTTCCCTTTACTGAATTGAAGCAAAGGAAGCCTATCTACTCCCCCCTTAATTATTGCAAATCCCAAAATTTAACCAAAAAATTTCCAAGTATTTTTTTTACGTAATAGTAAAACCCTTAATATTAAGAGCGTATATTCAAAGTAAGTATTAATTTGTAAAGGATCTTCACCTCCTGGATTAAAAACTTTTCACTGACATCAAGGCGTCATCTAGCCTTTCATTAAAGGGCCAATAAGATTTAATAGCACTTTTCTTTCTCCATGCTATATGAAAAAAAACAGTACACAATACGTGTTATCCTTAATTATAAATACAATAATAAGGGAACGAAAAATGTATTTTGCAATGCATAAGCAAAAATTAAAAAAAAAATTTTAAGTAAAATTTTAAAAAAAACGAAATATAGAAAAAATAAACCCATCAAAAATTGTCGTTTCACCTGGAAGATAATTCACGTAGCAACGTGTGCTTTTAACACAGAAACATTTTCCTCCGTACAATAGTTAAAAAAGGTAATAATGGTAGAACCTTCGCATGAAATATCGTTTAAATTTTATTTCTACCGCTCAGAGTCAGTTTCTGTTTGTGTCACAAAAATTTCGCCTTAATATTATAAAAGTATTTATATTTTTTCGTTGTGGTTTTTTATAATTTTATATTTTATGGATAGGGGGCACATAACCTCCCCCAACCTAACCAACCTAACTTAACCTAACCTAACCTAACCCAACCTAACCTAACCTAACCTAACCTAACCTAACTAACCTAACCAACCAACCCAACCTAACCTAACAAAACCCCCCCTAACCTAACCTAAACCCCCAAACCTAACTTTAACCCACCTAACCAACTAACCAACCTAACCTAACCAAACTAACCTAACCCCAACCAACCTAACCTAACCTAACCCAACTAACCACCCAACCTAAACCCTTAACCAACCTCCCCAAACCACCTAACCTAACCTAACCTAAACCCAAATTAAACCCAACCTAACCTAACCGAACCTAACCTAACCTAACCCAACCTAACCTAACTAACCTAACTAACCTAACCAACCTAAGAACCTAACCTAAACCTAACCAAACCTCCCCCAAACCCAACCTAACCTAACCAAAATAAAACCCAAACCCAACCTAATAACCAAAACCCAAAAACCTAACCTAAAAAACCAAAAACCTAAAAAAAAAAAAACAATAACCCAAAACCAATAACCCAAAAAAAACCCAATAAAAAACTAAAAAAAAAATAAAAAAAAACTAAACCCCAAAAAAATAAAATAAAAAACAAAAAAACCAAAAAAAAAAAACAAAAACCCAAAACCTAACTAATAAAACCAACCCAATAAAAATTAAAAAAACCTCAAAACCTAACCTAAAACCCCCAAAACCCAACCAAAAAAACCCAACCTAACCCAACCAACCTAACCAAACCTAACCAAACCCAACCTAACCTAACCAAACTAACCTAACCTAACCTAACCCAACCAAAAAAACCCAAACCAACCTAAACCTAACCTAACCAAACCAACCTAACCAAACCAAAACCTAACCTAACCTAACCTAAAACCCAACCCAACCAACCTAACCCAACCTAACCTAACCAACCTAACCCAACCCAAAAACCCAAAATAACCTAAAAATAACCCCTAACCTAAACCCAACCTAAACCAACCTAACCCAACCTAAACCAACCTAACCTAACCTAAACCTAACCTAACCTAACCGAACCCAACCTAACCCTAACCTAACTAACCCAACCAACCTAACCTAACCTAACCTAACCAACCCAACCTAACCTAACCTAACTAACCTAACCTAACCCAACCCAAAACCAACCTAACCTAACCTAACCAACCTAACCCAACCTAACCAACCTAACCAACCTAACTTAACCTAACCTAACCTTAACCTAACCTAAACCAACCAACCTAACCAAACCCAACCTAACCTAACCAACCTAACCTAACCAAAACCTAACCTAAACTAAACCTAACCTAACCTAAACCCAACCCAACCAAACCTAACTAACCCCAACCAACCTAAACCAAAACCTAACCAACCTAACCTAAACCAACCTAAACCAAAACCCAACCGAACCTAACCTAACCTAACCTAACCTAACCCCCCTAACCTAACCAACCTAAAAACCTAACCCCAAACCCAACCTAACCTAACCTAAAATAACCTAACCCAAACCCAACCTAACCAAAAACCAACCCAACCTAACCTAAACCTAACCAAAACCCCAACCAACCTAAAACCTAACTAAAACCCCCAACCCAACTTAACCTAAACCCAACCTACCTAACTAACCTAAACCCAACCATACCTAAAAACTAACCTAACCTAACCTAACCTAAAAATAACCTACCCAACCCACCAACCTAACCAACCTAACCTAACCTAACCTCCCTCCCAAAAACCCAAATAACCTAACCTAACCTAACCAACCTAACCCTAACCCCCTTAAACCCAAACCCAACCAACCAACCTAACCTAAACCACCTAACTAACCCCTAACCTAACCAACCTAACCAACTAAACCCAAAATAACCCAACCTAACCTACCTAACCTAACAACCCAACCTAACCTAAATAACCAACCAAAAACCCAAACCCAACCAAACAACCTAAACCCAACCTAACCAACCTAAACCCCAACCTAACCTAAAACCTAACCAAAACCTAACCCAACCAACCTAAACCCAAACCCAAATAAAACCAACCTAACCAACCTAATCCAGACCTAAACCCAACCTAACCTAACCCCAACCTAACCTAAACCCAAAAACTAACCTAACCTAACCAACCTAACCTAAAACCCAACTAACCCAAAACCCAACCAAACCCAACCTAACCTAAGAACCTAACCTAACCAACCTAACCTACCCCCAAAACCAACCTAAAACCAAAACCAAAAACCTAACCTAACCCAAAACCCAACCCCAACCTAACCTAACCTAACCAACCTAACCCAACCTAAAACCAACCCAACCTAAACTAACCCAACCAACCTAACCTAACCAAAACCCCCAACCTAACCTAACCCTAACCTAAACAAACCCAACCTAACCTAATCCTAACCCCTTAAAAACCTAACCTAAAACCTAACCTAACCCAACCTAACCTAAACCCAACCAAACAACCTAACCAAACCCAACCAACCTAACCTAACCTAAAAACCTAACCCAAAACCCAACAACCTAACCAAAAACCTAACCTAAACCCAACCTAACCCAACAACCTAACCTAACCTAACCTAACCCTAACTTAAAAACCCAACCCAACCTAACCTAACCAACCTAACCTAACCAACCTAACCTAACCTAACAACCAACCTAACCTAACCAACCTAACCCAACCTAACCGAACCTAACCTAACCTAACCTAACCCAACCTAACCTAACCTAACCTACCTAACCCAAAACCAAAACCAACCTAACCAAACCCAACCCAACCCAACCTAACCTAACCTAACTAACCCAAAAAACCCAACCTAACCTAACCAACCTTTAAACCCAACCCAACCTAACCTAAAACCCCCAACCTAACCAAAACCAACCTAACCTAACCCAAACCAACCCAACCTAACCTAACCTAACCTAATACCAAACCCCAACCTAACCTAACCTAACCCAACCTAACGAAACCTAACCTAACCTAACCCAACCTAACCTAACCTAACCAAACCCAACTAAACCCAAATAAACCAACCTAACCTAATAACCTAAAACTAAAAAACTAACCCAAAATAACCTAACCTAACCTAAAAACCTAACCCAACTAACCTAACCCAAAAAAACCAAAACCTAACCTAACCTAAACCCAACTTTAAACCACCTAACCTAACCTAACCTAAACTAACCTAACCTAACCTAACCTAACCTAACCTAACCTAACTTAACCTAACCTAACTTAACCTAACCTAACCTAACCTAGAAATTTGCAGGAAACCTTATGTAAGGAATCCAGTTAGATGATACTGGGGGATAACAGTTGAAATGAAGAAGTAACAAATGCCACTTTTTTGCGTCATGAATAATTTTACTATTTACTTTAGATTAGTTAAAATTCGTCAGGAAGTAAAACAAGTGTTACCTAAAGCGGGTTTTAGTTACATGATGACCCGCCACTGGAACTTTCGGTCATCTGACAGAGGCCTTCCACTGGCTTACTAGTTCAACACTATAAGAATTAACAATACCAGTACTATTTCTTTTACTTAACGGTTTCTTTATATTTCAATTACTTAAGTAGAAATATTATGTGTGACTATATATATATATATATATATATATATATATATATATATATATATAAATATATATATATTATATAATATATATATAAATATATATACTTTCATAGTTCCTTGATAATGTGAGTAGTCACGAAAGCGCTTGGAATTTCTCTATTCTTTCAGAGTGGTTGTTTTGCATAAATAAATATATATATATATATATATATATATATATATATATATATAATAAATATATATATATATATATATATATAATATATATATATAAATATTTTATATATATAATAAAATATTTTATATATATATAATATATATATAAAAACAATCGCAGACAGGCAATCTTAACAATGCAAGACAAGCTACGGGGGGTGAAAACCTTTAGCTCAAGTACTTTCACACTTCTCAGTGCATAATCAGGAGCTGTGCAATGTTACAAAGGCAACAACAGGAGAAGTAGGGTAAGTTTTCAGAGTATGGTAGTGAGAGTAGTTGTGTGGCACCAACCAGTCTCTGTCTGAGAGAGGCAAGCGGGATGCCAACCACAATTATCTGGGCAGCAGCCCACCCAGGTGGGTGATCGCATGAGCTGACATGGTTAAAGATTGCATTTGACACCTGACCTACCCTAATTGAGTACAGGTGTTGGGATAATCTGGTTTCTAAAGAATTACCTGTATGACCAATGTATGAGAGTGGGCAAAGGGTGCATGGGGCCTTGTGGACACCACCGACAGGCCAGGTGTCGAATGCAATCTTTTACCATGTCAGCTCGTGCGATCACCCATAGTGTTGGGCTGCCTCCCAGATAATTGTATCCAACAGTTCCATCATGGAAAGAAACATTTAACTCAACATATAACAACATATAACTTAAATTATGAGCTGTACAAGCTTGACAGTTATTTAGTGGAGTCAATTGTGCAGTCTTAAACAACAATGTTATACAAAAGAGCAGGATTGCTCCTTATGCCAGGGGGTTTCGTGATGTTTAGGTTATGTTCGACCCGAGTCTGCAAACTGAACATCATGGTATGCCTGTCATGCGTGTACATCAGTATTATATATGGCACCTTGTTAAGTCTGTTGCGAACGTCAATATTTTATTATGTTAGGTCTGCCATCGGTATAACTCACTCAGTTGCTGCTGTATACAGGTATCGTAATGCGACAGTGCTCAAGGAAGTGTGCTGCAATACAGGCTGCAACCCGAGAGATACAAAAACTTAGAAAGGGAAAGGGAAAGTTGGGGTTAAATTTGGGGAGGGGGGCATTTTGGGGCGATCCCCTGGGAAATAGCCCATAAAAATGAGAGTTGACCTAATAAGGCCCCTAACCCCCATCTGGGTACAGTGGTACAGGGAAACAAAAGGGTACACATAGGGGTTGTAACATGGTGTTGCAACTTTTTTAATTTGGTTTAATGAGTTGGGTTGTTGGTAATTTTAATAATGCAGATAATAATAATGATACAAGAGGGGGGAAAGTTTGTAAAAAAAACGGGAAAAGGTTTTAAAAATTAAGTAAAGCCTAGTTATTTTGAAAAAAAGGGCCTGAATAAGGGGAATTTTCACACGGGCATATTAACTGACTTTTGAGGGCTTTTTTCGGGAAAACCCGGGAAAGGGTTTCGTGACCCGGTTGAAAAATGAGGGATATTTCTTTTCTATTTATTAGTTAAAGTTGAAAATGAAGGTATGTTTGATCGCCCAATATAATGTAACTTTTACAGCGCTTAAACCTGTTCCCAGTGGTTAGAAGCTTTGAAAAGAAATAGATTTTTGAAACCTTTTTTTTATTAAAGATTGCCCCAAAATCTCACATGGGTTTCCTCCCCAACCAAAAAACCCGGGCACAAAGGGGTCCGACGATCCAAGGGGCCCCTCGCCCCAAAATTTCAGTCCTGGGGTCATTTAATTACATTTGGGGACTGGCAGTTTTAAGGTAAACGTGGTACCACTCACGTTTTCACCATTGTCATTTTCATTTTTTTTTGCGGGCTAAAAGCAGGGTTTTTCTCTTGTCCTCTTTCTCTTGGCTGCGTTTTGTTGCTATACCGTGGGGTCAAATAAAAAATAAATTTTATGTACATAGTTATATATGTACATACTTTTTGTTAATTTCTTGTTAAGGGAAAAAACAAGTCAAAGAAATTAAACTGTGTTTATTTTGCTCCAAGCCCCTTTACCCCAGGATAACAGCCCAAAATTTCCGGGTTTAAAAGAAAGCTTAGGGCTGGCTATTAAATATTTTTCTAGTATTTTTTTTCCCCATGTTATCGCAAACTGTGGGGGCCTTTTCCCCCACCCCATAGAGGGGGGGGTGTAGGGACCAGCGTGTGGTTGCATACTGGGTTGCCTCTTCGGGCAGAGACTGGCTGGTGCCACACCAAATACCCTCACTTTCCAATTTTCTGAAAACTTACCCCTACCTTCTGTTGGGTGCCTTTGCAAAACTTGCCCCAAACTCCTGATGACACACGGAAAAATGTGAAAACTTGACTAAAGATTTTCCCCCCCCCCCCCGTGGCTTGTCCCCGCATATATAAAATAAAATATATAAATATAATATTAATATATCTATATATTTTAAAAATATTTTTAATATTATATATATATAAAATATATATAAAATAATTTTAAAATATATAATAAAAAATTATATATATATATAAATAAAAATAAGGGTTAGATTTAAAAAGGTGGGTTTCAGAATATTTCAAAACAAACCCCTGGAAAGAAAAGAAATTCCCAAACGCCCCTTTTTAAAAATGTTTTTAAATTTTTAAGAGGGAATAATGAAATTTAAAATTTAAAAAATTTTTCAGAAAAACCCACAAAAACGTTCCCCAGTCCACTATTATTTCCCCGCATCAAGAAAGAGCAAAAATGTCTGTTTTCCCCATCAATGTTTTTTAAAAGCCTTTTCTATTTGTAGCCAGAGTTTATAGATGAAGAAATACCCCAAAAATTTTTGAAATTAGGTAATGATTTAAATACCCAGAAATGTAATTTTATAAACCTTAAAAGTTGCTTAAAAAATACTTTTTATTTAAACCAAAAAGGGGGCAACCAGCCTTATTCAACTAAAAAATGTTGGTTCTCCCTTACCCCTGAAAACTTGGTTGATATGCCTTTTCTTTTTAAAAAACTTTAAAAATTTTAAAATTGTATTTTAAAAAACCCTTTATAAGTAAAAAAAAACTTTTTTATAAAGAATTTCCCCCCCCAAAAAGCTGACGGATGGTCCCATAAACCTTGGGAAAATTTGCGATAAAAGTTTTTACGGTCAAACGGGAAAAATCCCCGAACTAAAATTTAAAACAACATAAATAAGCATTTGAACCCGGGCAAGATTCCAAAGCTCAATAATGAGGTCCCAAAACTGGTTTTTCCAGAAAGGAGGGGTCATTACCCCATCATCCATCCTTCTGTGTTTTTTTTGGGGTTTAGAAAATTTTTGGGGTTTGTGGGATTTGGGTTGTAAAGGACCTTTCCAAATATGGGCCCCAAAAGGCCGGGTTTTCAGTGTTTCCCCTTTCTTAAGTTCTTTTTCTAAACATGTAAGAGATTTCAACCATTTGAATTGATTTTCCCAAAAAGTTGAGAAAGAAAATATCAAGCAAGTCCCCTGGGCGAAAAGGAAAATAATTGAAAAACTTGTTTCCCTAAAAGCAGTTTTGGGCAATAATAAGAAAATTTCCTTTGGTTTTTATAAATTTGATCCCCTTTTTAAATTTAAAAGAAATTTGGGAAAAAATTTTAAAAATTTCATTGGGCAAAAAAAAATTTTTAAAATTTTTAATTCTTGGGTAAATAGTTTGTTGGTGGGTTGTGGAAAAGGACCCCTCTAGTTGGGCCCCGCTGGCCTGCTGCAGTGTTCCCTTTCTTATGAAAAAGCACGGCAGGGGGTTACTTTGTTATGGGATGTGATAGTGAGGTGTGGTCTAGACCCTTTATATACCTGCCTTTGATGCCTTACTTTTTATTGTTCCATGATAAGTGAGTAGTCACGAAAGCGCTTAGAACTTCTCTATTCTTTCAGAGTGGTTGTTTTGCATATTTTATATATAAATATATATATATAAATATAAATATATATATATATAATATATATATATATATATATATAAATATTTTATATAAAAATATATATATATATATAAATATATATATATGTGTTGTGTGTGTGTGGTGTGTGTGTGTGTGTGTGTGTGTGTGTGTGAGTGTGTGTGTGGTGTGTGTGGGGGTGTATACTCACCTACTTGTGGTTGCAGGTGTCGAGTCATAGCTCCTGGCACGGTGTGTGTGTGTGTGTGAATGTGTGTGTACTCATCTAATTGTGGTTCCAGGAGCCGAGACTCAGCTCCTGGTCCACCCTCTTCACTAGCTGCTACTGGGTCCTCCCTCTCCCTGCTCCATGAGCTTTATCATACCTCGTCTTAAAACTATGTATGGTTCCTGCCTCCACTACATCGCTTGTCAGACTGTTCCACTTCCTAACAACTCTATGGCTGAAGAAATACTTCCTAACATCCCTTTGACTCATCTGAGTCTTTAGCTTCTAATTGTGACCCCTTGTTTCTGTGTCCTATCTCTGGAACATCCTGTCTCTGTACACCTTATCTATTCCATGCAGTATTTTGTATGTCGTTATCATGTCTCCCCTGACCCTCCTGCCCTCCAGTGTTGTCAGACCCATTTCCCTTAATCTTTCTTCGTAGGACAGTCCCCTTAGCTCTGGAACCAGCCATGTTGCAAACCTTTGCACTTTCTCTAATTTCTTCACGTGTCTGACCAGGCGTGGGTTCCAGACTGGTGCTGCGTACTCCAGTATGGGCCTGACGTACACAGTGAATAAAGTCTTGAACGATTTCTTATTGAGGTACCAGAACGCTATTCTCAGGTTTGCCATGCGCCCTTTTGCCGCAGCAGTTATCTGGTTAATGTGTGTTTCTGGCGATGTACTCGGTATTATACTCACTTCTGGATCTTTCTCCTTGAGTGAGGTTTGCAGTCTTTGGCCTCTTAGCCTATACTCTGTCTGCAGTCTTCTTTGCCCTTCTCCGATCTTCATGACTTTGCATTTGGCGGGGTTAAATTCTATAAGCCAGTTGCTCGACCACGCATTCAGCCTGTCCAGGTCTCTTTGTAGACCTGTCTGGTCCACATCTGATTTAATTCTCCTCATTAACTTCACAGCATCTGAAACAGGGTTCACTTCTAAGTCTATCCCTTCAGCCATGTCGTTCACATATACCAAGAATAGCACTGGTCCCAGGACTGACCCCTGTGGGACACCGCTCGTCACAGGCGCCCGCTGTGATACCTCATCACAGGCGCCCACTGTGATACCTCATCACGTACCATGACTCGCTGTTGCCTCCCTGTTATGTATTCTCTGATCCATTACAGTGCCCTTCCTGTTATATGTGCCTGATCCTCTAGTTTCTGTACTAATCTCTTGTGAGGAACTGTGTCGAAGGCCTTCTTGCAGTCCAAGAAAATGCAATCAACCCACCCCTCCTCATTTCTTACTTCAGTTACCTTGTAATAAATATCTAGTAGGTTTGTGATACAGGATTTGCCTTCCATGAATCCTGGCTGGCTGACATTTATAATCTTGTTCCGCTCCAGGTGCTCCACCACTGTCCTGCTGATAATCTTCTCCATGACTTTGCATACTAAACACGTCAGTGACACTGGTCTATAGTTTAGTGCTTCATTTCTGTCTCCTTTCTTTAAGATGGGAACTACATTTGCCTTCTTCCATACTTCAGGTGGTTGCCCAGTTTCAAGGGAAGTGTTGAAGACTTTGGTTATTGGCACACAGTGACTCTGCTTCCTCTCTAAGGACCCACAGAGAGATGTTGTCCAGTCCCACCGCCTTTGAGGTATCAAGGTCACTTAGGAGCTTCTCCATCTCCTCCTCAGTTGTGTGTAATTCATCTAACACTTGTTGGTATATCCCTTGTTGGTGTACCCCACTGTTTTGTCTTCCCAGTGTCCCTTCAGCAACCATGTAAATACTTCTTGACATCTCATGTTGAGCTCCTCACATACTTCTTGGTCATTTCTTGTGAGCTTCCCACCTTTCCTCAGCCTGATTACCTGGTCCTTGACTGTTGTCTTCCTCCTGATGTGGCTGTAAAGTAGTTTCAGGTCAGACTTGACTTTTGATGCTATGTCATTTTCATACTGCCACTGCGCCTCCCTCCTTATCTGTGCATACTCGTTTCTGGCTCGTCGACTAATCTCTTTATTTTCCTGAGCCCTTTGCCTTCTGTACTTTTTTCATTCTCTAGAGCACTTAGTTTTCGCCTCCCTACACCTTCGGGTAAACCAAGGGCTCGTTCTGTTCTTCCCATTATTTCTGTTACCCTTGGGAACAAACCTTTCCTCTGCCTCCTTGCATTTTGTTGTTTCAAAGTCCATTTCGTGTAATGGCTTTCCTACCAACTCCTGTTCTCACTGAACTTCCTGCAGGAAGGTCCTCATTCTTGTACAGTCCCGCCTTTTATCGTTTGCCTTCTTCCTTTCTAACCCTATTACCCTCTCCACTCTTAGCTCTACGATGTATTCAAGGCTCAAAACCACGTGGTCACTAACTCCAAGGGGCCTTTCATATGTGATGTGCTCAATGTCTGAGCTACTCAGGGTGAACACAAGGTCCTGTCTTGCTGCTTCATCCTCCCCTCTCTCTCTTGTAGTGTCCCTGACATGTTGGTGCATGAGGTTTGCCAGCACAACATCCATCATCCTGGCTCTCCATGTTTAGGGATCCCCATGTGACTCCAGGTTTTCCCAGTCAATCTCCCTGTGGTGGATGGTGGATGTCGCCCACGACTAGTAACTTTGCTCTACTCGAGTGAGCCCTTCTTGCCGCCTCAGCTAGCGTGTCCACTATTGCTCTGTTGTACTAATCATATTCCTCTCTCGGCCACCTGCAGTTCTGTGGTGGGTTATACATCACTGCAATGACTACCTAGTGTTCCCCTGACTGAACTGTACCTACTATGTAATCCTTTTCTTCAGTCTCGTCCATTCCATCCATTTCTTGATAACCCCACCGGTTTCTAATTAGCATTGCAATGCCTCCTCTCCCTCTGTTCCTTCTATCCTTCCTCATGATTTGATATCCGGTTGGGAAGATTGTATCTGTTATTGTCCCAGTGAGTTTTTCTGTGACTGCTACGCTGTCTGGGGACATCTCCTTGATTCTTTCATGCCACTCCTCGCACTTATTCATTATTCCATCCGTGTTCATGTACCAAACCTTCAACGTCTTGTCTATAACTGTGGTGTGGGGAGAAAGGTAAGTGAGTGTGTGTGTGTGTGTGTGTGTGTGTGTGTGGTGTGTGTGTGTGTGTGTGTGTGTGTGTGTGTGTGTGTGTGTGTGTGTGTGTGTGTGTATGTGTGTGTGTGTGTGTGTGTGTGTGTGTGTGTGTGTGTGTGTGTGTGTGTGTGTGTGTGTGTGTGTGTGTGAGTGTGTGTGTGTGTGTGTATGTGTGTGTGTACTCACCTAGTTGAGGTTGCAGGGGTCAAATCCTAGCTGCTGGCCTAGCCTCTTCACTGGTCGCTACTAGGTCACTCTCCCTGAACCGTGAGCTTTATCATACCTCTGCTTAAAGCTATGTATGGATGCTGCCTCCACTACATCGCTTCCCAAACTATTCCACTTGCTGACTGCTCTGTGGCTGAAGAAATACTACCAAACATCCCTGTGATGCATCTGTGTCTTCAACTTCCAACTGTGTCCCCTTGTTGCTGTGTCCCATCTCTGGAACATCCTGTCTTGTCCACCTTGTCAATTCCTCTCATTATTTTGTATGTCGTTATCATGTCCCTCCTATCTCTCCTGTCCTCCAGCGTCGTCAGGTCGAATTCCCTTAACCTCTCCTCGTAGGACATACCCCTTAGCTCTGGGACTTGTCTTGTTGCAAACATTTGCACTTTCTCTAGTTTCTTCACGTGCTTGGCTAGGTGTGGGTTCCAAAGTGGTGCCGCATACTCCAATATGGGCCTAACGTACACGGTGAACAGGGTCCTGAACGATTTATTATTAAGATGTCGGAATGCTGTTCTGAGGTTTGCTAGACACCCATATGCTGCAGCAGTTATTTGGTTGATGTGCGCCTCAGGAGATGTGCCTAGTGTTATACTCACCCCAAGATCTTTTTCCTTGGGTGAAGTTTGTATTCTCTGACCGCCTAGATTGTACTCCGTCTGCGGCCTTCTTTGCCCATCCCCAATCTTCATGACTTTGCACTTGGTGGGGTTGAACTCCAGGACCCAATTGCTGGACCAGGTCTTCAGCCTGTCCAGATCCCTTTGTAGTTCTGCCTGGTCTTCGACCGAATGAATTCTTCTCATCAACTTCACGTCATCTGCAAACAGGGACACCTCGGAGTATATTCATTCCGCCATGTCGTTCACAAATACCAGAAACAGCACTGGTCCTAGGACTGACCCCTGTGGGACCCCGTTGGTCACAGGCGCCCACTCTGACACCTCACCATGTACCATGACTAGCTACTGTCTTCCTGACAAGTATTCCCTGATCCATTGTAGTGCCTTCCCTGTTATCCTTGCCTGATCCTCCAGTTTTTGCACTAATCTCTTGTGTGGAACTGTATCAAACGCCTTCTTACAGTCCAAGAAAATGCAATCTACCCACCCCTCTCTCTCTCTTGTCTTACTGCTGTCACCATGTCATAGAACTCCAGTAGGTTTGTGACACAGGATTTCCCGTCCATGAAACCATGTTGGCTGCTGTTGATGAGATCATTCCTTTCTAGTGTTCCACCAGAAAAGAATGTGTGTGTGTGTGTTTGGGGTGTGTGTGTGTGTGTGTGTGTGTGTGGGGTGTGTGTGTGTGTGTGTGTGTGTGTGTGTGTGTGTGTGTGTGTGTATGTGTGTGCGTGTGTGTGTGTGTGTGCGTGTGTGTGTGTGTGTGTGTGTGTGTGTGTGTGTGTGTGTGTGTGTGTGTGTGTGTGTGTGTGTGTGTGTGTGTGTTGTGTGTGTGTACTTGGTGTGTATGTGTGTGTGTGTGTGTGTGTGTGTGTGTGTGTGTGTGTGTGTGTGTGCGTGTGTGTGTGTGTGTGTGTGGTGTGTGTGTGTGTGTGTGTGTGTGGTGTGTGTGTGTGTGTGTGTGTGTTTGTGTGTGTGTGTGCGTTTGCGTGTGCGTGTGCGTGTGGCGTGTGCGTGTGCGTGTGTGTGTACTCACCTAATTGTGGTTGCAGGGGTCGATTCATAGCTCCTGGCCACGCCTCTTCACTAGTCGCTACTGGGTCACTCTCCCTGAACCATGTGTGTGTGTACTCACCTAACTGTACTCACCTAATTGAGGTTGCAGGGGTCGAGACTCAGCTCCTGGCCCCGCCTTTTCACTGATCCCTACTAGGTCCTCTCTCTTTCTGCTTCCTGAGCTTTGCCATATCTCGTCTTAAAGCTATGTATGGTTCCTGCCTCCACTACATCACTTGCTAGGCTATTCCACTTCCTGACAACTCTATGACTGAAGAAATACTTCCTAACATCCTTGTGACTGGTCTTCAGCTTCCAATTGTGACCCCTAGTTTCTGTGTCCCCTCTCTGGAACATCCTGTCTCTGTCCACCTTATCCATTCCACGCAGTATTTTGCATGTCGTTATCATGTCTCCCCTGACCCTCCTGTCCTCCAGTGTCGTCAGGCCGATTTCCTTCAACCTTTCTTCGTAGGGCATTCACCTGAGCTCCTGAACTAGCCTTGTTTCAAACCTTTGTACTTTCTCTAATTTCTTTAGGTGCGTGACCAGATGTGGTGCTGCATTCTCAAGTATGGGCCTGACGTACACAGTGTACAGTGTCTTGAACGATTCCTTACTAAGGTATCGCAACGCTGTTATCAGGTTTGCCAAGCGCCCATTTGCTGCAGCAGTTAACTGGTTGATGTGTGCCTCCGAAGACGTGCTTGGTGTTATGGTCACCCTAAGATGTTTCTCCTTGAATGAGGTTTGCAGCCTTTGTCCACCTAGCGTATACTCTGTCTGCAGTCTTCTTTGCCCTTCCCCAATCTTCATGACTTTGCATTTGGCGGGGTTGAATTCAAGAAGCTAGTTGCTGGACCACGTGTCCAGCCTTTCCAGGTCTCTATGTAGTCCTGCCTGATCCTCATCTGATTTAATTCTCCTCATTAACTTCACAGCATCTGAGAACAGGGACACTTCAGAGTCTGTCCCTTCCATCATGTCATTCACATATACCAGAAATAGCACTGGTCCTAGGACTGACCCCTGTGGGATCCCGCTCGTCACAGGCGCCCACTGTGATTCCTCATCACGTACCATGACTCGTTGTTGCCTCCCTGTCAGGTATGCAATGATCCACTGCAATGCCTTTCCTGTTATACGCGCCTAATCCTCCAGCTTCTGCACTAATCTCTGTGAGGAACTGTGTCGAAGACCTTCCTGCAGTCCAGGAAAATGCAATCGATCTACCCCTCTCTCTCGTGTCTTACTTCTGTTAGTTTGTTATGAAACTCCAGAAGGTTTGTGAAACAAGATTTACCTTCCATGAATCTGTGCTGGTTGTCGTTCATAATCTTGTTCCATTCCAGGTGCTCCACCACTCTCCTCCTGATAATCTACATAACTTTGCATACTATACATGTCAGTGACACTAGCCTGTAGTTTAGTGCCTCGTTTCTGTCTCCTTTCTTAAAAATGGGGACTACATTTGTCGTCTTCCATACCTCAGGTAGTTGCCCAGTTTCAAGGGATGTGTTCAAGATTGTGGTTAGTGGAACACACAACATCTCTGCTCCTTCTCTAAGGACCCACTGGGAGATGTCCGGTCCCAGCGCTTTTTAGGTATCAAGGTCATTTAGCAGTTTCTACACCTCCTCCTCAGTTGTGTGTATGTCATCCAACAATTGTTGGTACATTCCCTGTTTGTATTCCCCTCTGTGCTGTCTTCCCAGTGCCCTTCCTATGAATTTCGTGTTGAGCTTCTCACATACCTCTTGATCGTTTCTTGCGAGTTCCCCACCTTCTTTCCTCAGCCTCAGTGTGTGTATTCACCTAGTTGTACTCACCTAATTGTGGTTGCATGGGTAGAGACACAGCTTCTGTCCCCGCCTCTTCACTGATCGCTACTAGGTCCTCTCTCTGCTTCCTGAGCTTAGTCATACCTCGTCTTAAAGCTGTGTATGGTTCCTGCGTCCACTACGTCACTTGCTAGGCTATTCCACTTCCTGACGACTCTATGACAGAAGAAATACTTCCTAACATCCCTGTGACTCGTCTGAGTCTTCAGCTTCCAATTGTGACCCCTTGTTTCTGAGTCCCCTCTCTGGAACATCCTGTCTCTGTCCACCTTATCTATTCCACGCAGTATGTGTCTGTGTATGTGTGTGTGTGTGTGTGTGTGTGTGTGTGTGTGTGTGTGTGTGTGTGTGTGTGTGTGTATGTGTATGTATGTATGGGGTGTGTGTGTGTGTGTGTGTGTGTGTGTGTGTGTGTGCTGTGTGTGTGTGTGTGTGTGTGTGTGTGTGTGTGTGTGTGTATGTGTGTGTGTTGTGTTGTTTGTGTGTGTGTGTGTGTGTGTGTGTGTGTGTGTGTGTGTGTGTGTGTGTGTGTGTGTGTGTGTGTGTGTGTGTGTGTGTGTGTGTGTGTGTGTGTGGGTGTGTGTGGTGTGTGTGTGTGTTGTGTGTGTGTGTGTGTGTGTGTGTGTGTGTGTGTGTGTATGTGTGTGTGTGTGTGTGTGTGTGTGTGTGTGTGGGTGCGTGTGTGTGTGTGTGTGTGTGTGTGTGTGTGTGTATGTGTGTGTGTGTGTTTGTTTGTGTGTGTGTGTGTGTGTGTGTGTGTGTGTGTGTGTGTGTGTGTGTGTGTGTGTGTGTGTGTGTGTACTCACCTATTTGTACTCACCTATTTGTGGTTGCAGGGGTCGAGTCCTAGCTCCTGGCCCCGCCTCTTCACCGGTTGCTACTAGACCCTCTCTCTCCCCGCTCCATGAGCTTTATCAAACCTCGTCTTAAAACTGTGTATGGTTCCTGCCTCCACTACGTCATTTTCTAGGCTATTCCACTGCCTTACAACTCTGTGACTGAAGAAATACTTCCTACTATCTCTCTGACTCATTTGTGTCTTCAACTTCCAATTGTGGCCTCTTGTTTCTGTGTCCCCTCCCTGGAACATCCTGTCCTTGTCCACCTTGTCTATTCCACGCAGTATTTTATATGTCGTTATCATGTCTCCCCTGACCCTCCTGTCCTCCAGTGTCGTCAGGCCGATTTCCCTTAATCTTTCTTCATAGGACATTCCCCTTAGCTCTCGAACTAACCTTGTTGCAAACCTTTGTACTTTCTCTAGTTTCTTGACGTGCTTTATCAAGTGCGGGTTCCAAACAGGTGCTGCATACTCCAGTATGGGCCTGACATACACGGTGTACAGTGTCTTGAATGATTCCTTACTAAGGTGTCGGAATGCTGTTCCAGGTTTGCCAGGCGCCCATATGCTGCAGCAGTTATTTGATTGATGTGTGCTTCCGAGACATGCTCGGTGTTATACTCACCCCAAGATCTTTCTCCTTGAGTGAGGTTTGCAGTCTTTGGCCACCTAGCCTATACTCTGTCTGTGGTCTTCTGTGCCCTTCCCCTATCTTCATGACTTTGCATTTGGCAGGATTAAATTCGAGAAGCCATTTGCTGGACCAGGTGTCCAGTCTGTCCAGGTCTCTTTGAAGTCCTGCCTGGTCCTCATCAGATTTAATTCTCCTCATTAATTTCACATCATCTGCAAACAGGGACACTTCTGAGTCTAACCCTTCCGTCATGTCTTTTCACATATACCAAAAATAGCACTGGTCCTAGGACCGACCCCTGGGGGACCCCGCTCGTCACAGGTTGCCCACTGTGATACATCATTACGTACCATGACCGTTTTTTGCCTCCCTGTCAGGTATTCTCTGATCCATTGCAGTGCCCTTCCTGTTATATGCGCCTGATGCTCTAGCTTCTGCACTAATCTCTTGTGAGGAACTGTGTCAAAGGCCTTCTTGCAGTCTTGTGTGTGTGTGTGGGTGCGTGTGTGTGTGTGTGTGTGTGGGTGCGTGTGTGTGTGTGTGTGTGTGGGGTGCGTGTGTGTGTGTGTGTGTGTGGGTGCGTGTGTGTGTGTGTGTGTGGGTGCGTGTGTGTGTGTGTGACTTTTATTCCACAACTTGGATATCAAAGACTTACCTTCACCAAGGTGACAGTAGAATGATAACTCCGTTAACAGAGCAATTAATATCAACCTTCACATAAAGTCAGCTCACATCAGAACACATAGAATATTTTCCTTTTCTACATAACGTTAAGTCACCGCCGATGTCGATTTATCATAAGTTCACTCTGAGTTGCCCAGCCACAGAAGCACAACCATTTCATTTTGAAGTTTCCCGAAATTTATTACAGTACACAAAAAAAAAAAAACTATTATTCGTGCATAATATGGAAGGCGGGGACAGCAGCAGCGGTCGCTGTATGAAGGAGTCACTGTGGGAACCTAGAGGGTGTATTTATAGAGGCAGTGGTGGACGCTATGTGAAGTAGTGAGGATGGAAGCTGGAGTGTAGTGGTGGAGAGCGAGCGGATGCTGTGTTCTCACCACCACTCTCACCAGCCTACTGACTACCACACTCTCTGCCCCACCCCACAACTAACTCTTCTCAGATTCCTTCCATTTTCTTCACTTTCACTTCTGTTTTGTCTTCCTCAATATTTCCCTTTACATACTTTTTTTGCACGTTATTCCTACTTCTTATTACATTCCTCCTCAAGCACCTTACCATCCTTCTTATGCGTTTATTTTTACTTTTCTGTTTGTTTCGCTGGTTTTATTAAATTCTTTCCAGTTATTTTAACATTATGTCTACCTTTCTGCTTAGTATTTAACATACATCATATTCTCCTTTTCCATTTCATTTTTTGTAGCATCCTCTTCTTTAGTTTTTTCTTAGCACTATTCCCCTCTCCTCCTTTCCACTCAGAAGTACACACTCACATTCACATACATGCATGAGCGCCCGCGCTCATGCATGAACATGGACGCGTGCATGAATTGACAAGCACACTCACACGCGTAGACATAAAGGGGCAACTACAAAGGTATGAGGAACTTCCTGCAAGATGTTCAGTGGGAGGGAGAACTGGCAGGAAAACCAGTAAAAGAAATGATGGACAACAAAATGCAAGGAGGCAGAGGGGAGGTTTGCCCCCAAGGGAAACAGAAATAATGGGAAGACCAGAACGAGTCCTTGGTTCACCCAAAGGTGTAGGGAGGCAAAAACTAGGTGCACTACACAAAGTAAAAAGTACATAAGACAAAGGACCCAGGAAAATAAAGAGATCAGCCAAAGAGCCAGAAACGAATATGCACAGATAAGAAGGAATACTCAGCGACAATACGAAAATGACATAGCATCGAAAGTCAAGTCTGACCCGAAGCTGTTGTATAGCCACATCGGGGGGAAAACAACAGTCAAAGACCAGGTAATCAAGCTGAGGAAGGATGGTACGGAGTTCACAAGAAACGACCAAGAGGTATGTGAGGAGCTCTACATGAGATTTAAGGAAGTACTTACAGTGGAAACTGGGAGGACTCCAAGAATTCAGAACTAGGAGGTACACCAACAAGTGTTGGAAGAGGTACACATAACCGAGGAGGAGGTGAAGAAGTTGCTATGTGAACTTGTTACCACAAAGGCGGTGGGACCAGACATCTCTCCATGGGTTCTTAGAGAGGGAGAAGAGATCCTGTGTGCACTGCTAACAAAAATCTTCAACACACCTATTAAAACTGGGCAATTACTTGAAGGATGGAAGATGGTAAATGTAGTCCCAATTTTTAAAAAATGAGACAGGCACAAGGCATTAAACTACAGACCTGTTTCACTAATGTGTATAATATGCAAAGTCATGGAGAAGATTATCAGGAGGAGAGTGGGGGAGCACCTGGAAAGAAATGAGCATTTAATCGACAACCAGCATGGTTTCAGAGAAGGAAAATCCTGTGTCACAAACCTACTGGAGTTTTATAACAATGTGACAGAAGTAAGACAAGAGAGAAAGGGGTGGATAGACTGCATTTTCTTGGACTGCTAGAAGGCCTTCGACAGAGTCCCTCACAAAAGGTTAATGCTAAAGCTAGAGAATCAGGCACACATAACAGGAAAGGCACTGCAATGGATCAGAGAATATCTGACAGGGATGCAACAACGAGTCATGGTACGTGATGAGGTGTCAGAGTGGGTGCCTGTGACAAGCGGCGTTCCACAGGGGTCAGTCCTCGGACCTGTGCTGTTTTTTGGTATATGTGAATGACATAACGGAAGGGATAGACTCAGAAGTGTCATTGTTTGCAGATGATGTGAAGTTAATGAGGAGAATCAATCGGTCGAGGATCAGGCAGGGCTACAAAGAGACCTGGACAAGCTACAAGCCTGGAAGGGCAAAGACGACTGTAGACAGAGTACAGTCTAGGTGGCCGAAGACTGCAAACCTCACTCAAGGAAAAGGATCTTGGGGTGAGTATAATACCGAGCGCATCTCCTGAGGTGCACATCAATCAGATAACTGCTGCAACGTACGGACGTCTAGCAAACCTAACGATAGTGTTCCGGTACCTCAGTAAGGAATCGATCAAGATTCTGTACATCATATATGTCAGGCCCATACTGGAGTATGCAGCACCAATTTGGAATCCACACCTGGTCAAGCACATTAAGAAATTAGAGGAAGTGCAAAGGTTTCCAAGAAGACTAGTCCAAGAGCTAAGGGGATTGTCCTATGATGAAAGGTTAAGGGAAATTGGCCTGACGAAGGACAGGAGCAGGGGAGACGTGATAACGACGTATAAAATACCTTAGGTTGAAATACCCCATGCGCATGATGTTTGGTGTGGGAACTGGAAGATTTTCCAGACAGTGGTCTATTTTCAGAAGCTGTTCCTGGAATTGTTGGGAAGTTGCATCCAGAGGCTTGTACACAACGACAATGACCAGGTTTTGGTTCTCAATCTTTACTTCCGAGCATGTCAGTGACTCTGTGATATACAGGCCATAAAATTTAACCCCCCACCCCTCCCTTTTGCCTGTTCACTTTGTCACATCTGTATAGGTTATAATCTGGTATCCATATTTCATTGTCAAAGTGATCCTTTATGTGGGTCTCTGTGAAAACCACTAACATTGCATTTGACTCTGTAAACAGTACACGGATAAAAGGTGTTTTGTTGCTCGTTGCTGGCTTTAGACTCTGTATATTTGCAAAGATGAATATCGTCGTATTGGTGATATAGGGGGGAGGGTATGTCTTTTTTCCTGGCACTAATATCAACTGTTATGGAATGGAGGCCATTGACTGTGATTGCAATCCAGAAATGATCGGAGTTGGTGTACGATTTCTATCATTTCCTGGCAGCTCTTCTTCCTTCCTGGCGCTAAAAAAGAAAAAAACCTCTCTGGAGTGGTTGTGGCTACCCAGGTTGTCCCATGGTCTGGATGTTCTGTATCTTCTTTACCCTTTAGGTGGTGTGTCTGGCAATATAAGTTATAACACTGTCTTTCCTGAACTGAAGAGTGAAACATTTCAGAGTGGAAAAGCTTACCGGAAGGAAGGTTGTATTTTCCTGTTGTCTTATGGGACGGCATTTTCTGGGGTGGTCAAAGTTGCACATCTCATCTCCTTTTCCAGATATTCCATGACTGCAGATACCTAATGCACAGAATTTGCATAGGTCTGATTTCTGTTTTCTTTGGTTTTTCGTGACTGAATGCCCTACTGGTGCGTGTTTTCTGTCTCTTTACTATCTTTAGCACTTGTGCTAACAATGGAGCCTTCACCAGTATTTTCTGGTATTTTATCTTCACTATTCTTTGGGGCATTTCCTTGTTTACTATCTCTAGTGTTATTGCTAGTTTGCAATATTGGGTTTTGCATGTCCTTGTCTGCACCTTTTTCCCCACTAGAGCTCCGTGCGTACCTTGTCCTAAGGTTCGTAGGTTCGAGTCTCCTTCAGCCAGAGATCAGTGTTTGTGTATATTTCGCATGCTCTCGCGAATTCCTTGCATTGTTCAAATCTCTAGTAAGGCTGATGCATGCAGGGGATGAGATGAAAAGCTGTAAGCCTTCTCCCTGAAAGCTGGCTGCCTTGGATCAAACGTGTAGCGCATGCTACACGCCAAGGTATTGTCCAGTGTGGGCAGATTGGTAAAGCACTGCGTACTTTGTCCTAAGGTTCGTAGGTTCGAGTCTCCTTCAGCCAGAGATCAGTGTTTCTATATATATATATATATATATATATATATATATATATATATATATGTCGTGCCGAATACGTAAAACTGGTCAATTAGCAAGAACTCATTTAAAATTAAGTCCTTTCTAAAATTTTCTCTTATACGTTTAAAGATACATTTTTTTCATCATTGTTAATGTAAAAATTTATAATTTTGCTCCAAAAGAATCTTAGAAAACTTACCTAACCTTATTATAACAAGAACAATTTATTTTAGCCTAACCCAACTAAATATATTTTAGATTTGCTTACAATAATTTAATACTAAACAAACACAGTGAAATATAATTTTTTCGTTAGGTTCAGAATGATTTTGGCGAAATTATTGCATACACAAATTTTCACTTGTCCTATATGGCAAGATGAACGTTGCTATTTAAGCCAAGATGGCAAGTTCTGCCTATTCGGCACGACATATATATATATATATATATATATATATATATATATATATATATATATATATATATATATATATATATATATATATATATATATATATATATTATTTTTTTTATTATCACACTGACCGATTCCCACCAAGGCAGGATGGCCCGAAAAAGAAAAACTCTCACCATCATTCACTCCATCACTGTCTTGCCAGAAGGGTGCTTTACACTACAGTTTTTAAACTGCCACATTAACACCCCTCCTTCAGAGTGCAGGCACTGTACTTCCCATCTCCAGGACTCAAGTCCGGCCTGCCGGTTTCCCTGAACCCCTTCATAAATGTTACTTTGCTCACACTCCAACAGCACGTCAAGTATTAAAAACCATTTGTCTCCATTCACTCCTATTAAACATGCTCACGTATGCCTGCTGGATGTCCAAGCCCCTCGCACACAAAACCTCCTTTACGCCCTCCCTCCAACCTTTCCTAGGCCGACCCCTACCCCGCCTTCCTTCCACTACAGAATGATACACTCTTGAAGTCACTCTGTTTCGCTCCATTCTTTCTACATGTCCGAACCACCTCAACAACCCTTCCTCATGTAAAGTAAAAGGACACAAGTGCAACTAATGTGACATTTTATTGTGGGAACGTTTCGCTCTCCAGGAGCTTTATCAAGCCACATTAGTTGCACTTGTGTCCTTTTACTTTACATATTGTCGGTAATTCTACCAACTTTATTACAACTCTTCCTCAGCCCTCTGGACAACAGTTTTGGCAATCCCGCACCTCCTCCTATCTTCCAAACTACGAATTCTCTGCATTATATTCACACCACACATTGCCCTCAGACATGACATCTCCACTGCCTCCAGCCTTCTCCTCGCTACAACATTCATCACCCATGCTTCACACCCATATAAGAGTGTTGGTAAAACTATGCTCTCATACATTCCCCTCTTTTCCTCCAAGGACAAAGTTCTTTGTCTCCACAGACTCCTAAGTGCACCACTCACCCTTTTCCCCTCATCAATTCTATGATTCACCTCATCTTTCATAGACCCATCCGCTGACACGTCCACTCCCGAGATATCTGAATACATTCACCTCCTCCATACTCTCTCCCTCCAATCGATATCAATCTTTCATCACCTAATCTTTTTGTTATCCTCATAACCTTACTCTTTCTGTATTCACTTTTAATTTTCTTCTTTTGCACACCCAACCAAATTCATCCACCTATCTCTGCAACTTCTCTTCAGAATCTCCCAAGAGCACGGTGTCATCAGCAAGAGCAACTGTGACAACTCCCACTTTATGTGTGATTCTTCATCTTTTAACTTCCACGCCACTTGCCAAGACCCTCGCATTTACTTCTCTTACAACCCCATCTATAAATATTAACAACCACGGTGACATCACACATCCTTGCTAAGGCCTACTTTTACTGGGAAATAATCTCCCTCTTTCCTACATACTCTAACTTGCGCCTCACTATCCTCGTAAAACTCTTCACTGCTTTCAGTAACCTACCTCTATACCATACACCTGCAACATCTGCCACATTGCCCCCCTATCCACCCTGTCATACGCCTTTTCCAAATCCATAAATGCCACAAAGACCTCTTTAGCCTTATCTAAATACTGTTCACTTACATGTTTCACTGTAAACACCTGGTCCACACACCCCTACCTTTCCTAAAGCCTCCTTGTTCATCTGCTATCCTATTCTCCGTCTTACTCTTAATTTTCAATAATAACTCTACCATACACTTTACCAGGTATACTCAACAGACTTATCCCCTATAATTTTTGCACTCTCTTTGTCCCCTTTGCCTTTATACAAAGGAACTATGCATGCTCTCTGCCAATCCCTAGGTACCTTACCCTCTTCCATACATTTATTAAATAATTGCCCCAACCACTCCAAAACTATATCCCCACCTGATTTTAACATTTCTATCTTTATCCCATCAATCCCGGCTGCCTTACCCCTTTCATTTTAAACCCACTGCTCACGAACTTCCCCACACTCACAACTGGCTCTTCCTCACTCCATACAAGATGTTATTCCTCCTTGCCCTATACACGAAATCACAGCTTCCCTATCTTCATCAACATTTAACAATTCCTCAAAATATTCCCTCCATCTTCCCAATACCTCTAACTCTCCATTTAATAACTCTCCTCTCCTATTTTTAACTGATAAATCCATTTGTTCTCTAGGCTTCCTTAACTTGTTAATCTCACTCTAAAACTTTTTCTTATTTTCAACAAAACTTGTTGATAACATCTCACCCACTCTCTCATTTGCTCTCTTTTTACATTGCTTCACCACTCTCTTAACCTCTCTCTTTTTCTCCACATACTCTTCCCTCCTTGCATCACTTCTACTTTGTAAAAACTTCTCATATGCTAACTTTTTCTCCCTTACTACTCTCTTTACATCATCATTCCACCAATCGCTCCTCTTCCCTCCCGCACCCACTTTCCTGTGACCACAAACTCCTGCTGAACACTCTAACACTACATTTTTAAACCTACCCCATACCTCTTCGACCCCATTGCCTATGCTCTCATTAGCCCATCTATCCTCCAATAGCTGTTTATATCTTACCCTAACTGCCTCCTCTTTTAGTTTATAAACCTTCACCTCTCTCTTCCCTGATGCTTCTATTCTCCTTGTATCCCATCTACCTTTTACTCTCAGTGTAGCTACAACTAGAAAGTGATCTGATATATCTGTGGCCCCTCTATAAACATGTACATCCTGAAGTCTACTCAACAGTCTTTTATCTACCAATACATAATCCAACAAACTACTGTCATTTCGTCCTACATCATATCTTGTATACTTATTTATCCTCTTTTTCTTAAAATATGTGTTACCTATAACTAAACCCCTTTCTATACAAAGTTCAATCAAAGAGCTCCCATTATCATTTACACTGGCACCCCAAACTTACCTACCACATGTATATATATATATATATATATATATATATATATTATATATATATATATATATATATATATATATAATATATATATATATATATATATATATATATATATATATATGTATGTATGTATGTATGTATGTATACATATATAAATTTGGTCACTCTTGAAGAACCGGGTAGTAGGGCTTCCTTTTGCTCTTTTACGTTTTTTCTGGGCATGGATTCAACAAGGTGCTGAAAACATTCCAGAGATTCTGCTCCATGCTGACATGATAACATTATCAGCAGGTCTTAGAATAAATCGTAATTCGTCAGACCCGGCGATGTTTCCAATCTTCAGTAGTCTCCAGCATTCTGCTTTAGATGACCGAGTGGAACCCAGTAGGGTCTTCTGCTGCTTGAAGATGTGATTTGTTGTGTATTCGAAGATGGTTATTTGACTTCCCGAGGTCTTCCTGTCAACTTTAACCACTAACTGAATATTTTGTAAACTCTGTAAACTGTAAGGAGTGTTGTGTGTGATAATCCATTCCCAACAATCATTCAGTGATCAAAGTGACTTTTATCACATAGTGCTACCATGTGATTGACCAATTAGATATCTAATATTAATGAGCAGGTATACAGATTTACCTAATAATGTGGCCAGTGGGGGAATATTTATGTGTGTATATATTTATATGTCGTGCATAATAAGCAGAATTGGTGAATTGAGCCGAACTTTTCTAAAAATTGAACCTTCATATAAAATTTTCATATCGATTAATAGATAAATAATTTAGTATTGAATGTGGCGTAAAAAATAATTTTTATTTCAAACCTATATCAGAGACCTTACTTAATCTAGCCTAATGTAATTTGGTACAGCCTAATTTTACTAAATTTATCATACAGTGATTAAATTTATTTAATGCTTCTTAATATCAATGATTTATTTTATCTTTCACTTCAGGTTGATTTTCTCAGATATATTGCCTAAATAAATTTATGCTTCCTAATTCGTCAGAAATGACTTCTTTGTTTATGCAAAAAATTGCAAACAGGTGATTTCACATATGTAAAACAAGCCTCATGGGGGTTGAAAACACTACCACTAGGCGTTTCGCACTTCTCTGCTTCACCAGGAGCTATGCAATACTGCAAGAACTGCAGTGGGTAGATGAAGGAAAAGGGGGATGTCTCTTAGAGGTAAGTAATGTAATTTATCTACCACTCAGCCCGTCCGGAGAAAGACCGGCTCGGCCTCAACTCCTTTTCCCAATGTGTGGTACGAGAGGCTCCAAAGAATATATAAAACATGATAGACAGCCCAAAATCTGCATACTAAAATATTAATTAATGAACATGAAAAGAAGATACATTCTCTTGATACTAGCAAAGCCAGACCAAATTCTTTAACAAGATTCCTTCAAGCTGACATCATTACATCTTGGAATATTTTTACGGTGAACGTAAGTAACATTTTTTTTTTCCACATTATTATTATAATCAAGGGGAAGCGCTAAACCCGTAGGATTATACAGCGCCCTGGGGGGGGGTGGAAGGCATTCAGGCTTAATTCGGGGAACTGGAGCACAGATCCAATTCCCTAAATCAAGAGCCCCTCACCAACTTCAAGGAACCTTCCGTGAGGTTTTTTTTTTTTTCCACAATAGGACGAAAGGTAAAATTTGAAGGCAAACTTCTTCCAAATATATTTCTTTGTGGTGATTTTTCTTACATATGAAAAATTTCCTCAATTACATTTTGCGATTATCTTCTTAATACCTCCCTCCAGTTCTTCTGTTTGTGCTCCCAGTGCACTTGAGCACAGAGAACTCGGATAATAGCTCACTAGCATCAGGTTTTTTTTTTATATATATGTAACAAAATGCTTTGAACTCATGTATATTCTGCGTGTATATCTTCTTGCCAATTTGTTTTCATGTAGGGTATAAATTCTTGCAAACTTTTACTGATATTTTTTTTCTGGAGAAATAATATTTATCATGTTTTATGGTCAAAAATTCAAGTGTTATTATTTACAGCTTGTCATTGACAGTCATGTTGGGTTTCTTGCTCAAATACCGATTCACATAATAGGGTTTGTTAGGGTTAGGTTAGGTAAGATTCGTCAGGTAGCTGGGTAATTGCTTCCTGATGCGGGTCTTAGTCATATGATGACCCGCCACTGAAGTTTTAAGTCCTTTGATCGAGGCCCATGTGCAACACTTGGGTATCTTCACTGTGGAAACGTTTCACTACACAGTGGCTTCATCGGTCCCACACAAAGAAGAATGGTTGAGGATCAGAAGGTGTTCGAGGTAATCAGTCCCTCAGTATGGAGTCGATGTAATCAGTCCATCAGTCCTGAGAAGAATGCAGCGTATACGCGAAGAAGTGGTTTTTATACTGTAGACAAGTGAGGTAATAGAGTCGTAGGCGGTGTCACCATGAACAAATCCACAGGTGTCTTACTTATCAATTTGTAGGTTCTCTGAACCATTTATCTACATAGCTGTCGGACACAGCAACATCTTGGGATATTGACACAGGGAATTCTTCACTTGCCTAACCTATAAACATGATCTACTTCCACCTGTGGATTTGTCCAAGGTGAAGCCACTTACGATAGCATCACTCCACCTGTCTGCAGTATATAAGCCCTTTCTATGCGCATATGCTGTATTCTCATTAAGATTAATGGACTGATTACATCGACTCCATGTTGAGAGACTGATTTCCTCAAACTCTTGAACCATTCTTTTTTTTAATGGACTGATGAAGCCACTGTGAGGCGAAATGTTTCCACAATAAAGATACCCAAGTGTTGCACATGTGTCTAATTTACCAACTTGTCGGTTCTCTGAACCATTTATCTACATACAGCACGAGGTTTGTTAATGGCAGCTTGGCTTAAAATCATGAGCTGACACTCGTTCTTGTTTCAATTAGCGTAACACCCAGCGGATGACAGCTTATCTTGGTTACGCTTGACAAATTATAGCTCACTAATTAGCATATTTTTTCTATATATGAGTAATTAATGAATAATATAGCTTACTGTGAAGAGACGATCATTAATTTCTGTAAAAAACTGTTGATAACTGACAGGTTTAAATTAATTGTTAGACTGGTTATGGTTCTCGCTTATTTATGGTATGACTAATGATAACTCACCTTCTGACAAATATTACCATACAATATGTATTACTTTCATAATTATATTACTAATTATAGATCATAAATGGGCTTAAGGATCTGATTAATCACGTGACTAATAATAACTCACAAGCATATATAAAGCATTACCTTTGATCAATGTGGCCTAATCACCAATACCAGTCACTCAGTCATACATATAGCAAGTTTGAATTTGATCTTAATTATATAATAATTAATTGGTAAAATGGTGTGATTATTAAGGACTGACTTAGCTTGGTTCATGAGCCACTCGTTTGATCTGTGTTATAGATCACTGTCACTCAAAGAATGTAGCTTTAAATTTCATTACAGAGTAAGATCGCTAATTATAGTTCACTCATTGGTTAATACTATAGCTGTTGAACGTAAGGGAATTAGGTGTTTCACGTAACCATGAAAGACCAACTAGACGCAAGTTCAACATTATAATTATGGTTTATCCTAACGCGCCATCTAATGTCATAGCCTGACAATAAAGTTAACAGATTCAATATATGATGTAGTTTGACTGTCTATTTGACTATCTGTTTAAACAATATATCTGTCAGGGATCAATAGCTGTTAAACTAGTCTAGGCAGCTGAGGTGGTTGTTTTGAACAAGTGAGGTGAGCTAGTTGTTTTAGTTGTGTGAGCTAGTAGGTCAGACACACTGCAAGTTGACACAGGAAGAGTCTTCCTCACGATTCAAATAACTTTATCGTTTGACGGGTTTTCACGACTAAATTAATCATGGTGTTTACTTAAATTATACTCAGAATGTTTAAGTTTATGTTGAGTGAGTTGTTTATGTTACAGAAAATTGTATGAGGAGAATTTTATTAGTTTTTCGGACTTAAGTAGCGATGGAGTATTTCATTTGTTTATTATTGTTCTAAATATTATTAATCCAGCTTTTCATCAAGGGAGGTTGCTTCATGCTGATAAAGGGCTCTTGATCCAAGGAATTAGGTTTGTACACCCATTCCTTGGCTCGAACTTGAGTACCTTCCAATCCCCAGGCTCTTCATAAAGCTGTGGGCTCTCCCTAGACAATAATAATAATTCGGGTTTACCTAATAATCCAACCTGATTCAGTTATGATCATTGCAGATCTTCGAACCGGTTAGTAAGGATCTCTGTCGAGTAATTACTCCTCAAAGTGGATAAGACTGTTTGCAAATTTTAGTGTTAACACTTATAAATGTTACGCCCATATCACAGCAACCTGTGAATTAATAAATCAATGTGACATCTAATGTCTTCACGAGTGGCTGATTAAAGCTTGAAAGATTTATAAATATATTTTATAATTAGTTATACTTACCATAGGAACCTTTATGGTGCGCAGATAGCTTAGCTTACCTTGATATGGACATTAAATATTCTTGCTCCACCCTGGAGCAAGAATATATAATGTCCATATCTATGTAAGTAATGTATAATCTATTTGAGTAGCTAAGAAGTGAATGCAAACCTCTTTACTACTGACGGGTCTTAATAATACGAATTTAGTTTACTCTTGAGTGTACATATGGGACCTTAGCTGTGGTATATAATAATGAGATGTCATCCAGAGCCACATTTCTCAAACTAATTTGCTCCTGTTTATTGACAAAAATTTCATTTGTATATATATTATTATAGCCCCGCAAGTTTACAAGCAGTTGGGGGTTACTACGGTTAAGTTTAAACCAATACTATTTTGTTAATGAGACCAATATGTACAAGACTACAATCTCATGAAATGTCAGAGAGTTCTGTTATGAAGACTTAATGTTGCTTCCAAATATTCCAAGCGCTTTCGTGACTACTCACATTATCAAGGAACATTGTTCCTTGATTATTGTGAGTAGTCACGAAAGCGCTTGGAATTTCATTATTTTTTCACAGTGATTGTTTTGCACCACACACACACACACACACCACACACACACACACACACACACACACACACACACACACACACACACACACACACAAGAAAGGGGACTACACGGGAATGAGGAACTTCCTGAACGAGGTTCAGTGGGACAGAAAACTGGCAGGGAAGCCATTTTAATGAGATGACGGAATATGTAGCAACAATGTGCAAGGGGGCTGGGGAAAAGGTTTGTACCCAAGGGAAACAGGAATAATAAAAAGCCAGGATGAGCCCATGGTCACCCAAAGGTGCAAGGAGGCAAAAACCAAGTGTGCTAGGGAATGGAAGAAATATAGAAGGCAAAGGACCCAGGAGAATAAGGAGAGCAGTCATAGAGCCAGAAACGAATATGCACAGATAAGAAGGGAGGCCCAATGACAATATGAAAACGACATAGAAAGCGATAGCCAAATCTGACCCGAAACTTTTTATAACAGCCACATCAGGAGGAAAACAACAGTCAAGGACCGGGTAATCAGGCTAAGGAAGGAAGGAGGAGAGACAACAAGAAATACCGTGAAGTATGTGAGGAACTCAACAAGAGATTCAAAGAAGTGTTCACAGATGAGACAGAAGGGGCTCCAGAAAGACGGAGAGGTGGGCACACCACCAGGTGCTGGACACAGTACACACAACCGAGGAAGAAGTGAAGAGGCTCTGAGTGAGCTAGATACCTCAAAGGCAAGGGGGCCAGATAACATCTCTCCATGGTCCTGAGAGAGGGAGCAGAGGCGCTATGTATACCCCTAACAACAATATTCAATACATCTATCGAAACAGGGAGATTGCCTGAGGCATGGAAGACAGCAAATGTAGTCCCAATCTTTAAAAAAGGAGACAGACATGAAGAACAAAAACTACAGACCAGTGTCACTGACATGTATAGTATGCAAAGTCATGGAGAAGATTATCAGGAGAAGAGTGGGGGAACACCTAGAAAGGAATGCTCCTCAACAGCAGCCAACATGGTTTCGGGGACGGGAAATCCTGTCACAAATATACGGGAGTTCTATGACAAGGTGACAGCAGTAAGACAAAAAAGAAAAGGGGTGGGGGTTTGGGCATTTTCTTGGACTGCATAAAGGGCGTTTGACACAGTACCACACAAGACATTAGTGCAAAAACTGGAGGACCAAGCAGGGGTAACAGGGAAGGCACTACAATGGACAGGGAATACGTGTCAGGAAGACAGCAGCGAGTAATGGTAACGTGCGAGGTGTCAGAGTGGGCACCTGTGACCAGCGGGGGCCCACAGGGGTCAGTCCTAGGACCAGTGCTGTTTCTGGGATTGTGAACGACAGACGGAAGGAAAAACTCCGAGGTGTCCCTGTTTGCAGATGACGTGAATTGATGAGAAAATTCCCTTTGATCGAAGACCGGCAGAACTACAAAGGGATCTGGACAGCCCGCAGACCTGGTCCAGCAATTGCTCCTGGAGTTTCCAATCCCCCAAGTGCAAAGTCATGAAGATTGGGGAAGAGCAAAGAAGACCCCAGACGGAGTACAGTCTAGGGGGCCAGAGACTTCAAACCTCACTCAAGGAAAAAGATCTTGGTGTGAGTATAACACCAGGCACATCTCCTGAAGCGCACATCAACCAAATAACTGCTGCAGCATATGGGCGCCTAGCAAACCTCAGAACAGCATTCCGATATCTTAATAAGGAATCGTTCAGGACCCTGTACACCGTGTACGTTAGGCCCCCTCTTGGAGTATGCGGCACTAGTTTGGAACCCACACCTAGCCAAGCATGTAAAGAAACTAGAGAAAGTGCAAAGGTTTGCAACAAGACTAGTCCCACGAGGAGAGGTTAAGGGAAATCAACCTGACGACACTGGAGGACAGGAGAGATAGGGGGACATGATAACGACTTACAAAATACTGAGAGGAATTGATAAGGTGGACAAAGACAGGATGTTCCAGAGACTGGACACAGCAACACGGGGACACAGTCGGAAGCTGAAGACACAGATGAAGCACAGGGATGTTAGGAAATATTTCTTCAGCCACAGAGTAGTCAGTAAGTGGAATAGTTTGGGAAGCGATGTAGTGGAGGCATGATTCATACATAGCTTTAAGCAGAGGTACGATAAAACTCATGGTTCAGGGAGAGTGACCTAGTAGCGACCAGTGAAGAGGCGGGGCCAGGAGCTCGGACTCGACCCCTGCAACCTCAACTAGGTGAGTGCAACTAGGTGAGTACACACACACACACACACACCACACACTCTACAACCACACACTCCACACACACCACACACACACACACCACACACAAAGCACACACACACGCACACACACACACACACACACACACAACACACACACACACACACACACACACACACACACCTAACGAAAAAAATATGTTTCACTGTGTTTGTTTAGTATTAAATTATTGTAAACAAATCTAAAATATATTTAGTTGGGTTAGGCTAAAATAAATTGTTCTTGTTATAATAAGGTTAGGCAAGTTTTCTAAAATTCTTTTGGTGCAAAATTATACATTTTTACATCAACATTAATGAAAAAAATATATCTTTAAACGTATAAGAGAAAATTTCAGAAAGGACTTAGTTTTAAATGAGTTCTTGCTAGCTGACCAGTTTTACATATTCGGCACAGTGAAACGTATTTTTTTCGTTAGGTTGAGAATGATTTTGGCGAAATTATTGCATACACAAATTTTCACTTGTCCTATATGGCAAGATGAGCATTGCTATTTAAGCCAAGATCGCAAGTTCTGCCTATTCGGCACGACATATATATATATATATATATATATATATATATATATATATATATATATATAAATATATATATATATATATATATATATATATATATATATATATATATATATATGTGTGTGTGTGTGTGTGTGTGTGTGTGTGTGTGTGTGTGTGTGTGTGTTGTGTGTGTGGTGTGTGTGTGTGTGTGTGTGTGTGTGTGTGTGTGTGTGCGCGTGTGTGTGTGCGTGTGTGTGTGTGTGTGTGTGTGTGTGGGTGTGTGTGGAGTGTGTGGTGTGTAGTGTGTGGAGTGTGTGGTGTGGAGTGTGTGTGGTTTGGAGTGTGTGGTGTAGAGTGTGTGGTGTGTGTGTGTGTGTGTGTGTACTCACCTAGTTGCACTCACCTAGTTGAGGTTGCAGGGGTCGAGTCCGAGCTCCTGGCCCCGCCTCTTCACTGGTCGCTACTAGGTCACTCTCCCTGAACCATGAGTTTTATCGTACCTCTGCTTAAAGCTATGTATGAATCATGCCTCCACTACATCGCTTCCCAAACTATTCCACTTACTGACTACTCTGTGGCTGAAGAAATATTTCCTAACATCCCTGTGCTTCATCTGTGTCTTCAGCTTCCGACTGTGTCCCCGTGTTGCTGTGTCCAGTCTCTGGAACATCCTGTCTTTGTCCACCTTATCAATTCCTCTCAGTATTTTGTAAGTCGTTATCATGTCCCCCCTATCTCTCCTGTCCTCCAGTGTCGTCAGGTTGATTTCCCTTAACCTCTCCTCGTAGGACATACCTCTTAGCTCTGGGACTAGTCTTGTTGCAAACCTTTGCACTTTCTCTAGTTGCTTTACATGCTTGGCTAGGTGTGGGTTCCAAACTAGTGCCGCATACTCCAAGATGGGCCTAACGTACACGGTGTACAGGGTCCTGAACGATTCCTTATTAAGATATCGGAATGCTGTTCTGAGGTTTGCTAGGCGCCCATATGCTGCAGCAGTTATTTGGTTGATGTGCGCTTCAGGAGATGTGCCTGGTGTTATACTCACACCAAGATCTTTTTCCTTGAGTGAGGTTTGAAGTCTCTGGCCCCCTAGGCTGTACTCCGTCTGGGGTCTTCTTTGCTCTTCCCCAATCTTCATGACTTTGCACTTGGTGGGATTGAACTCCAGGAGCCAATTGCTGGTCCAGGTCTGCAGCCTGTCCAGATCCCTTTGTAGTTCTGCCTGGTCTTCGATCAAATGAATTCTTCTCATCAACTTCACGTCATCTGCAAACAGGGACACCTCGGAGTTTATTCCTTCCGTCATGTCGTTCACAAATACCAGAAACAGCACTGGTCCTAGGACTGACCCCTGTGGGACCCCGCTGGTCACAGGTGCCCACTCTGACACCTCGCCACGTACCATTACTCGCTGCTGTCTTCCTGACACGTATTCCCTGATCCATTGTAGTGCCTTCCCTGTTATCCCTGCTTTGTCCTCCAGTTTTTGCACTAATGTCTTGTGTGGTACTGTGTCAAACGCCTTCATGCAGTCCAAGAAAATGCAATCCACCCACCCCTCTCTCTCTTGTCTTACTGCTGTCACCTTGTCATAGAACTCCAGTATATTTGTGACAGGATTTCCCGTCCCTGAAACCATGTTGGCTCCTGTTGATGAGATCATTCCTTTCTAGGTGTTCCACCACTCTTCTGATAATTTCGACATCTGAGAAATTATTCACGTCACTGTACACCGTGTATGTCAGGCCCCAGGAAAAAATGCAGAGATTTGCAACAAGACTAGTCTAGTAGCTAAGGGGAATGTCCTATGGAGAGAGAGATTAAGGAAACTCACCTGATGACTCTGGAGAACAGGATAACCAGAATAAATATTATAACGACATACAAATACTAAGAAGAATTAACAAGGTGACTAGTGACAGAATGTTTCAGAGATGGGAACCAGGAACATGAGAATACAGCTGGAAATTGAAAACGGCCTCAGAGTTGAAAAAGTATGAAAAAAAATTGTAATTTATCTAAATGTCGAATTCTTAATAATAATTCATTCACTCATGTATCAATAAAATTTATTAATTTCTATAAATGAAGATTAATTGCAAGATGATTATTAATCTCTCATAAACATGAGAACAGAGTGATTGCATAGTCTTCCCTACAAATTCTGCAGTAATAAAAGTGATTGTCCAAATTAGCAAGATGATGTAGAAGCCAAGAACATAAGAACATAAGAAAGAAGGAACACTGCAACAGGCCTACTGACCCATGCGGAGCAGGTCCATGTCCCTCCTCGGATTAGCCCAATGACCCACCTAGTCAGGTCACTTCTACTTAAGGAAAGAGCATGGCATCAGACCTAGTAGCACAAGCTAGTCAGATCCAACTCACACCCACCAGACCAACTCATGCATTTATCTAACCTATTTTTAGAACTACACAACGTTTTAGCCTCTATAACTGTACTCAGGAGTTTGTTCCATTCATCCACAACTCTATTACCAAACCAGTGCTTTCCTATATCTTTCCGGAATCTGAATTTTTCCAACTTGAAACCATTGCTGCGAGTCCTGTCTTGGCTGGAAATTTTCAGCACGCTATTTACATCCTCTTTATTTTTTCCTGTTTTCCATATATACACCTCGATCATATTCCCCCTAATTCTACGCCTTTCGAGAGAGTGCAGATTCAGGGCCCTCAATGTACCTTCATAGGGAAGATTTCTTACACATGGAATCAACTTTGTCATCCTCCTTTGTACGTTTTCCAGAGCATTTATATCCATTCTGTAATACGGTGACCAGAACTGAGCAGCATAGTCTAAATGAGGCCTAACAAAGAATTTATAGAGTTGAAGAACAACCTGAGGACTAATCTTATTTATACTTCTGGGTATTAAACCAAGGATTCTGTTAGCTTTATTGCGAACACTAATGCACTGTTGTCTTTGTTTTAGATTACTGCTAACCAGAACTCCTAAATCCTTTTCGCAATCAACAGTATTAAGATCTACATTATTTAGTTTATATGTGGCATGGTTATTTTCCTGTCCAACATTTAGAACTTTGCATTTGTCTATATTAAACTGCATCTGCCACTTCTCCGACCATTGCATCAGTCTATTCAAATCATCCTGGAGTGCTTTAGTGTCCTCATTAGAATGAATTGGGCGGCCTATTTTGGTGTCATCAGCAAATTTGCTTATATCGCTATTTATTCCTTCATCTATATCGTTTATGTAAATTGTGAACAACAAAGGGCCCAACACTGACCCCTGCAGAACACAACTTGTGACGTGCCCCCATTCTGATTTCTCTCCATTTATGCAAACTCTCTGCTGAACATTAAAATGGTATAAAATACCGACAGGTTATTAGGTAAGACACATATGCAACAGTTAGGTATCTTTATTTCGAAACGTTTAGCCTACACAGTAGGCTTCTTCAGTCGAGTACAGAAAAGTTGATAGAAGCAGAAGAGACTTGAAGACGATGTAATCAGTCCATCACCCTTGAAGTTTTGAGGTGGTCAGTCCCTCAGTCTGGAGAAGAGTGTAGTTCCATATTCTGAAACAATATGGAGTTGAAGTGACAGGATGGAGCCTTATATACCGCCAGGAGGTGAGATGTAGGCCACTAGTAGAGGTAAGGCTCCATCCTGTCACTTCATAAGAACATAAGAACATAAGAAAGGAGGAACACTGCAGGAGGCCTGCTGGCCCATACTAGGCAGGTCCTTTACAATTCATCCCACTAACAAAACATTTGCCCAACCCAATTTTCAATGCCACCCAAGAAATAAGCTCTGATGTGAAAGTCCCACTCAAATCCAACCCCTCCCACTCATGTACTTATCCAACCTAGATTTGAAACTACCCAAAGTCCCAGCCTCAATAACCCAACTAGGTAGACTGTTCCACTCATCAACTACCCTATTTCCAAACCAATACTTTCCTATGTCCTTTCTAAATCTAAACTTATCTAATTTAAATCCATTACTGCGCGTTCTCTCTTGGAGAGACATCCTCAAGACCTTATTAATATCCCCTTTATTAATACCTATCTTCCACTTATACACTTCGATCAGGTCTCCCCCTCATTCTTCGTCTAACAAGTGAATGTAACTTAAGAGTCTTCAATCTTTCTTCATAAGGAAGATTTCTGATGCTATGTATTAATTTAGTCATCCTACGCTGAATGTTTTCTAACGAATTTATGTCCATTTTGTAATACGGAGACCAGAACTGAGCTGCATAATCTAGGTGAGGCCTTACTAATGATGTATAAAGCTGCAGTATGACCTCTGGACTTCTGTTGCTTACACTTCTTGATATAAATCCCAGTAATCTATTTGCCTTATTACGTACGCTTAGGCATTGCTGTCTTGGTTAAGGTTGCTGCTCACCATAACCCCCAAGTCCTTTTCGCAATCTGTATGGCTAAGTTCTACATCATTTAATTTATAAGTACTAGGGTTATGGGCACTCCCAAGCTTCAAAACCTTGCATTTATCTACATTGAACTGCATCTGCCACTTTTCTGACCAAGAATAGAGTTTGTTTAAATCCTCCTGAAGTTCCCTAACATCTACGTTTTGAATCAATTATCCTACCTATCTTTGTGTCATCGGCGAATTTGCTCATATCACTAGTAATTCCCTCATCAAGATCATTGATATATATTATAAACAACAACGGGCCCAAGACTGATCCCTGTGGAACGCCACTTGTTACAGATCCCCACTCGGATTTAACCCCATTTATGGACACTCTCTGCTTCCTGTCTGTGAGCCATGACTCGATCCACGAGAGCACTTTTCCCCCAATGCCATGAGCTGCCACTTTCTTTAACAGTCCATGGTGCGGAACTCTATCAAAAGCCTTACTAAAATCTAAGTAAATAATATCAAATTCTTTATTGTGGTCAACAGCCTCAAAAGCTTTACTGAAGAAAGTTAATAAATTAGTTAGACAAGACCGGCCTCTTGTGAATCCATGCTGAGTATCATTAATCAAGCTATGCTTATCGAGATGGCTTCTTATAATCTCAGCTATAATTGACTCTAGTAATTTGCCTACAATTGAGTCAGGCTTATTGGGCGGTAATTTGACGGTAACGACTTGTCCCCTGTTTTAAAAAATAGGAGTTACATTAGCCATCTTCCACATATCAGACACTACACCTGTTTGAAGAGATAAATTAAAAATATTAGTTAATGGTTCACAGAGTTCCATTTTGCATTCCTTAAGAACCCTTGAAAAAACCTCATCAGGACCCGGCGACTTATTTTGCTTCAGTCTGTCTATCTGCCTCACAACCATCTCACTAGTGACTGTGATGTTACATAATTTATACTTCTTCTAGCCCACTGTAAAAATTAATTACTGGAATATTGTTAGTGTCTTCCTGTGTAAAAACTGAGAGAAAATAATTATTTAAAATCAAGCACATTTCATTCTCTTTGTCAGTAAGGTGCCCATAGTTATTTTTAAGGGGACCTATCTTATCTCTAACTTTTGTTCTATAGACCTGGAAAAAACTTTTTGGGTTATTTTTAGAATCCCTAGCAACTTTAATTTCATAGTCCCTTTTAGCTTTTCTTATCCCCTTTTTAATGTCCCTCTTAATGTCAATATACTGATTCATAAGATGACCCTCACCTCTTTTGATACACCTAAAATTCCTTTCTTATGCCCTAGTAGATATTTGAGCCTATTATTCATCCATTTTGGGTCATTTCTATTTGATCTAATTTCTTTATATGGGATAAACGCTCTTTGAGCAGCATGTATAGTGTTCAGAAAACTGTCATATTGATAGCTCTCTTCGTTACCCCAGTCAACAGATGATAAGTGTTCTCTAAGCCCATCGTAATCTGCTAAGCGAAAATCTGGGACTGTTACTGAGTTATCGCTACTATCGTACTTCCATTCAATGCTAAATGTAATTGATTTGTGGTCGCTAGCACCCAGTTCCTCTGAAATTTCTAAATTATTAACAAGGGATTCATTGTTTGCCATAACTAAGTCAAGCAGGTTATTTCCCCTTGTAGGTTCTGTCACAAACTGCTTCAAAAAACAATCCTGAAATACTTCTAAGAAGTCGTATGATTCTAAATTCCCAGTCAAGAAATTCCAATCAATATGACTAAAGTTAAAGTCTCCTAGAATTACTACATTATCGTGCCTTGTGGCCTTAACAATTTCCTCCCATAGTAGTTTCCCTTGGTTCCTATCTAAGTTTGGGGGACGGTATATCACTCCTAAAATCAGTTTTTCATGCCCCTCTGAAAATTCTATCCAAACAGACTCTGTATGTGTTACTTCAGACTTAATACCCGTTTTTATGCAACAGTTCAAGCGATCTCGGACATACAATGCCACCCCACCCCCCTCCCAATACTTCTATCTTCTTGGAACAATTTAAAACCCTGAATATGACATTCCGCAGGCATGTCCCGACTTTTTGAATTAAACCACGTCTCAGTTAAGGCAAAAACATCAATGTTACCTACACTAGCAACTAATCTCAACTCGTCCATCTTATTCCTAGCACTACGGCAACTAGCATAATAAACATTGAAAGACTCTCCTTTCTCTTTACCCTTCCTGCTCATTTCTATTTTTCTACTAAACCTATTACTGTCCTTATCACCCAAGGTCCCTGGCTTTTCAATATCTATCTCGTTCTTATTATTACTAGTTCCCCTAGAACTCGTAATATTACTACACTGGGACTTCACTGTTTTCCTGCCAAAACCCATACCACTAACTATTCCTAGTTTAAAGTCCTAACTGCCCCCTCCACTGCAGTTGCCAGTGCTCCCACCCCACGCCTAGATAAGTGAACCCCATCCCTAGCATACATGTCATTTCTGCCATAGAAGAGGTCCCAGTTGTCAATGAATGTTACCGCATTTTCCTTACAGTATTTGTCCAGCCAGCAATTGACACCAATTGCCCTGGACAACCATTCATTTCCAACTCCCCTCCTTGGCAAAATACCACATATGAGAGGGTTCCCACCCTTACTTCTAATTATTTCTATTGCTGACCTATACCTGCTAATCAGGTCCTCACTCCTACGTCTGCCAACATCGTTACCTCCAGCACTGAGACAGATAATAGGATTGCTCCCATTACCTCTCATGATGTCATCCAGACGGCTAACAATATCCTCCATCCCAGCCCCAGGAAAGCAAACTCTGTCTCCTACTCCTGTCCTTCAAGCAGAACGCCCTATCCATATACCTTACTTGGCTATCCCCAACAACAACAATATTCTTACTTCAACTCCATATTGCTTCAGACTACGGAACAATACTCTTCTCCAGACTGAGGGACTGACCACCTCAAAACTTCAAGGGTGATGGACTGATTACATCGTCTTCAAGTCTCTTCTGCTTCTATCAACTTTTCTGTACTCGACTGAAGAAGCCTACTGTGTAGGCGAAACGTTTCGAAATAAAGATACCTAACTGTTGCATGTGTCTTACCTAACAAACTCTCTGCTGCCTATTTGTCAGCTATGCCTCTACCCAGGAAAAAAATTCTCCTACTATTCCGTGTGCCTTAAGTTTCCTCAATAACCTCTGATGTGGAACTCTATCGAAAGCCTTACCGAAGTCCATATACACAATATTCATTACCATGATGTACCTCCTCAAACACCTTAGTGAAAAAAGTTAGTAAATTCGTAAGACAGGAACGCCCCTTTGTAAATCCGTGTTGAGATTCATTAATCAGTCTATGCCTATCAAGATGGCTACGAACTGCTTCGGCAATTATTGATTCCATAAATTTTCCCACTATGGAGGTAAGGCTTATTGGTCTATAGTCCGAAGCTAAGGACTTGTCACCTGCCTTGTAAATAGGTATTACATTTGCTATTTTCCACTTACCAGGCACTATGCCAGTTTGTAGTGATATGTTAAAAAGATTAGCCAAGGGTAAGCTAAGTTCCTCTTTACATTCCTCTAACACCCTTGCAAACAGTTCATCAGGGCCTGGGGATTTGTTAGTTTTTAGTTTCTCTGTTTGTCTAAGGACCATCTCGCTAGTAACCGCAATCGTGCATAGTTTATTGTCGTCCTGTTCTACATAATCTATTATTTCAGGAATATCGCTAGTATTTTCCTGGGTAAAAACTGAGAGGAAGTAGGTATTTAGAATTTCACACATATCCTTATCACTGTCAGTGATCTTACCAGAGTTACTCCTAAGTGGGCCTATCTTGTCCTTAATCTTACTTTTGTATACCTGAAAGAACTTTTTTGGGTTAGTTTTCGAATCCCTTGCGACCTTAGCCTCATAATCCCTTTTTGTTTTTCTTATTCCTTTCTTCATTTTTCTCTTTAATTGAATATATTGATTTCTTAACTGCCCATCCCCTCTTTTGATACGCCTATATATGCCTCTCTTTTGACCAGTGAGATGTTTTAGTTTATTGTTCATCAATTTGGGATCATTTTTGTTAGATCTAATTTCCCTACTCGGAACAAAAGTTGTCTGGGCAGCTAGAACTATGTTCTAAAAAACGTCATATTGGCAACCAAAATCATCTACCTGACCCATAATCAGGACATCCCAATTTAGCCCACCCAGGTAATTTTTCAGTCCCATGAAATCGGCCAAGCGAAAATCTGGAACAGAGATTTGATTGTAGTTATCTGGGCAATTCCATGATATATTGAAACTAAGTGATTTGTGATCACTTTCCCCAAGCTCATCATTAACCTCAAGATTATTAAATAGTGACTTTATTGGCAAGAACCAGGTCAAGCAGATCGTTTCTTCTAGTTGGCTCTGTCACAAACTGTTCTAAAAAGCAATCCTGAACCGTATCAAGAAAGTCACTACACTCAAGATTTCTTGTCATATTGTTCCAATCAATTTGTCTAAAGTTAAAATCTCCCATTAGCACAACATTTTCATAACTAGATGCCTTATGAATTTCGTCCCATAACAGCTTACTGCACTCCCTATCAAGGTTTGGGGGCCTATAAATCACACCCAAAATTAATTTGTCCCGACCCTCGAGAAACTGTAGCCAAACAGATTCTATGCTCGATGTTTCTAATCTTATATCATGTCTAAGACAACAATTTAAATTTTCTCTGACTTACATCGCCACTCCACCACCCTTCCTGTTGACCCTATCAGTGTGGAATAGTTTATAACCCTTTATGCTGCATTCAGAAGGCATTTCTCTATCCTTCAAATTGAACCAGGTTTCAGTTATAGCAATAATATCTGTATTACCTGCACTTACCTGGAGGTTACCTGGAGGTTATTCCGGGATCAACGCCCCCGCGGCCCGGTCCATGACCAGGCCTCCCGATGGATCAGGGCCTGATCAACTAGGCTGTTACTGCTGGCCGCACGCAGTCCGACGTACGAGCCACAGCCCAGCTGATCCGGCAATGACTTTAGGTATCTGTCCAGCTCTCTCTTGAAGGCAGCCAGGGGTTTATTGGCAATTCCCCTAATGCTTGATGGGAGGCTGTTGAACAGTTTTGGGCCCCGGACACTTATGGTGTTTTCTCTTAGTGTACCAATGGCGCCCCTACTTTTTATTGGCGGCATTTTGCATCGCCTGCCCAGTCTTTTATTTTCGTAGGGAGTGATTTCTGTGTGCAGATTTGGGACCATTCCTTCCAAGATTTTCCAAGTGTAGATTATGATATATCTCTCCCTCCTGCGTTCCAACGAGTACAAGTCAAGTGCTTCCAAGCGTTCCCAGTAGTTAAGGTGCTTGACAGAACTTATACGTGCAGTAAAGGATCTCTGTACACTCTCTAGATCTGCGATTTCACCTGCTTTGTATGGAGATGTTAATGTACAGCAGTATTCCAGCCTAGAGAGAACACTTGTGAGTAATCTTAGCTCATCTATCTTATTTCTTAGACTCCTACTATTTGTATAGTAAACCTTAAGGGAGCTAGTCACTCGTTGCCCTCTACTATCTCTCTTTGTTTGTTGATCAATTGATTTGCCATCACTAGCAACTTTATTTTGAATATTGTCTTTTAAACATATCCCTGAGGTATCCCGGTAATAACTGTTATTTTTAACCCTAATACTGCAGCCTGATTGTTTCCCGCAAACACCCATATCTCTATAATCTATCAGTTTAAATTTCTAGACAAGTCATCAACGACCCTCTCAAACGAATTGGCTAATGCAACCACTCTAGCCCCAGAGAGATGAACCCCATCCCTTGCATACATATCACGTTTGCCATAGAATAAGGCACTGTTATCAAAGAATGGGATTGCAAGTTCCTTGCAGTACCTGTCTAGCCAGCAATTTATACCACTTGCCCTAGACATCCATTCATTGCCCTCCCCCTTTCTAGGCAAGATGCTACATATGACTGGGATCCCTCCCTTAGACCTGACTACTTCTATGGCTGACCTGTACTTATCCAGGTGCTCCTGTCTCCTGCCCTTCCCAATGTCATTACCCCCAGCACTAAGAGAGATAATGGGCTTGTTTCCATTATCTGACATAATATTATCCAACCTGCTGACTCTGTCACCAACACCAGCTCCTGGAAGGCACACCCTCTGTCTGACCTTTCTATCTCTGTTACTAAAAGCACAGTCCATATATCTTACCTGAGAATCTCCTACAATTAAAATATTCTTACCTTGATTAACAGGGGAATTAGTGGTACCTTCAATCTCACTAACCACTGAAGTGCACTCGTCCTGGAGAACAGAGAATCAATTTCCTACCTTCACATCTTCTCTGTTAACCCTCATTATCTTCCTTCTTCCTGAACTGTGAACCACTTGCCATTTAAAGTGGTTGCCACTCTCACTGCTGGTGACCAGTTCCTCCTTACTAGCTAAATCCTTCTCACATTCACTCCAAAACTCATCTAGGCGAAGCTTCAGCCTCCTATTTTCCTCCTGAAGAAGTAGAACATCCTTATTCAACACCTGAACCTGAGAGTCTAAACCACTACAACAAGCCATGGTGATTGGTAACACCCCACGCTAACTCCCAGAGAGCTTAGGACAGGTATGACCACAGGTGACCACTGACCTCTGAGTTCTGTACACTGTTAGCCACAGCCTCCTCACTCTCGTAGTTTGGGTTCACAAACGAATATCAATTTATCTTGGGACTGATTGTCATGGCATGGTGGGTACTCGGCCATGAGTAAACTGAGGCAATCTCATCCTCCATCAAGGTTACTGGGTTGACCTATTGCCCAGTCTGACCTTACATTTGAGTACCATCGAGCCAGTTCCAGGGCATCACTCGCCCCAGCTCACAGTTCCAGGGCATCATTCTCCCCAGCTTACAGTTCCAGGGCTTCACTCGCCTCAGCCCAAACACGACCAGTAACTGCGATATAAACTAAGTTAATATCTGTATGGTGAACGTAATGTGAAGGAAGTTGACGAAGATAATATAGAAAATATTAATTATAAGTCTAACATAGTGTTATCAAGAACACCTTTTCTGAAAATAAGTAATTATCGTTTTCATTGTAAATCAGCGATTAGAAGATAGTGAGTAAGGTAAAACGCTGAAGATTAATTAAGGCACATCACTGCAGCTGAATTTATTTACTGTTAACCCACACTTATAGGAAACTTCAGCAGACGTTTTGGTCATTCCTGTATAATTATTACGTCGTGACTTTGTAATACTTCAGAATGGATTAAAACATTATCTAAGTTTTCTCCCACAAAATTGTGCATTAGCGGTGAAAGGTGGTGAAATTCTGAATTACAGCGTGAGCCTGAAAGCAAGTAGACTGTCCACTTCGCAGGAATTCGGTTTTAATCACTGAGCCTAGCTAGAAGCTTAATTACATTTTTAAAGTGTTCTTTTCATCATACATTCTTTTTGAAAAGCATGTGAGCTCTTTACTAGCTTCAAGGCTCAGATTTCTGTTGACGGGACGTTGTCAGCAAACTTAATTTTGCTGAGATAATTTAGTGTCTTATGAGGGGATCTTCCCTTCTGTATGAGTGCTAGGCAGTCTGCCTGTTGGTCAAACCATTGTCTTTTACGAGGGATGCCCTAGTTTCCTACCCTGCCACCTCTGTACCAGTGCTCCGTATATACGCGTCCAGTGTGGTACCCAGCATTGTCTGTGAATCGGGTTTTGATCTTTTCATTACCATTCTCTGTACAGACGAAGGCGAAGAGTCACAAAGCTGCTGAGAGGGGCCAATATATCTGAAATACGAAGGGAGGCACTGGTCAAGAAAACTGCAAATATCGAACTTAAGCTGAAGGAATCTTACAGGAGAAAAGAATCGCAGGTAGAATTAAAACCCATACAGGAAAATGAAAAAAAAAATACTTCTTCTCTTATGCCAAATCTAAGGAAAAAAACAGCATCCAGTATTGGGCCCCAGCTTAGGCATGATGAGACATACTCAGACGACAGCCAAGAAATGAGTGAAATACTAAAGTCCCAATACGACTCAGTGTTCAGCGAGCCGCTACCCAGACTGAGGGATCCAAAAAAGACCCAAAATTTGGCCATCGAAAAAATCTCGGATATTATCCTAACACTACAATACTATGAAAATGCAATAAATGACATGCCCATTCACTCAGCCTCAGGCCCAGACTCATGGAATTCCGCGTTCGTCAAGAACTGCAAAAAGCTCTTGCCACTTGCCTTCAACATTCAATAAAGAGGGAGCATGGACACAGAAATCATCCCACACTCATTAAAAATAACAGACATAGCCCCACTGCAAAGGTGGCAGTAAAGCAATTGCAAAGAACTACAGATAGATAACACTAACATCCCATATCATAAAAATCTTTGAAAGGGTTGTAAGAAGCAAGATCGCCATCCACCGAATACCCAACAATTATGCAACCCAGGGCAATACGGGTTTAGAGCAGGTCGCTTCTGCCTGTCCCAGGTACTGGACCACTATGACAAGGTCGTGGATGCTGTAGAGGATGAACAAAATACAGATGAAGTTTGGTATAAACCTTGGTAATAAATACCGACAAGTTGGTTTAGAAAGACACGTAAGCAAACACTATAACATATTTATTAGAAAACGTTTCGGTCCTGGGACCTTGATCACTTCTAACATACAGAGGTAGAAAGACATTACATACATAGGCGGAGAATGAGATGTGACGCACGTGACCTGAGTAATGTCATAAGAACATAAGAATGGAGGAACACTGAAACTACAAAATTTTCAAAAACATTGGCATACATGATACTTAAGCAGCACCAACCCAACAACACAGGAGTCACATGATTTCATCGTCTACCCGTCCTCATCATAGGCAGAGGTTTTGATAAAAACCTGCCTCGCATGAGCCAGTAGGCCTTCTACAGTGTTGTGTACGAATGGTATATAATACCGACAAGATGAGAGTAAGACACATGTGCAACATCTGGGTATCTTTATTGTAGACGTTTCGCCATCCAGTGGCTTTATCAATACAAATTCCAGGACATAACTTGAAGACAGTAGAACTATGTACAGAAGATGAGGTAATCAGTCCCTCAACCTAGGAGTAGGTGCGAACAGCACCATAGTCCACGACTATGGTGCTGTTCGCACCTACTCCTAGGTTGAGGGACTGATTACCTCATCTTCTGTACATAGTTCTACTGTCTTCAAGTTATGTCCTGGAATTTGTATTGATAAAGCCACTGGATGGCGAAACGTCTACAATAAAGATACCCAGATGTTGCACATGTGTCTTACTCTCTTCTACAGTGTTCCTCCATTCTTATGTTCTTATGACATTCCTCAGGTCACGTGCGTCACACCTCACTCTCCGTCTATATATGTAATGTCTTTCTACCTCTGTATGTTAGAAGTGATCAAGGTCCCAGGACCGAAACGTTTTCTAATAAATATGTTATAGTGTTTGCTTACGTGTCTTTCTAAACCAACAGATGTAGTTTACACAGACTTTGCAAAAACCTTCGACAAGTGTGGCCATGGTGAAATAGCGCACAATATGCGTGATAGAGAAAAAGTTGGTAGATGGATCAATAACTTCCTGACAACTAGAACACAAAGAGCAATGGTAAACAGAGTGAAAAGCTCTGTTCTACAAGGCACAATACTCGCTCCCATCCTATCCCTCATCTTCATATCTGAAATAGACAGAGATGTAAGCCCGAATTTCCATGACAGTGACCTCCATCTAAGACACCGAAAGACTCCAAGCTGGCATCAACCAAATCTTCAAATGGGCCACTCAAAACAATATGAAGGTCAATGAAAATAAAGCTGTATCAGGGTATGCAACAAATTTTAACCATACAATAGAGCGAGAAAAGTAATGTGAAGAACCTAAAAGTGATAATGTCAGAGGATCTCGCCTTCAAAGACCACAACAATGTATCTACCGCATCTGCTAGGAAAATGATAGGATGGATTAGGAGAACCTTCAAAATTACGGACGCCAAGCCTATGATGATTCTCTTCAAATCACTTGTTCACTCTAGGCTGGAATACTGCTGTACACTAACTGCCCCCTTCAAGGCAGGCAAAATTCATGACCTGTAGAATGCACAAAGAACTTTCACGGCACACATAAGTACAATAAGGCACCTAAATTACTTGGAATGGTTGAGGTCCCTTGATTTGTATGCCCTGGAATGCAGGCGAGAGATGCATGATAACATACACTTTGAAAATTCTAGAGGGATTAGTACCAAACTTGAACACGAAAATCACTCTCTATGAAAGCTAGACTCGGCAAGAGGTGCAACATTTCCCCATTCTGGGGCCCAAGACTGTTCAACTCTCTCTCCCACCATACACAAGGGGGATTTCCAGTAGACCCCTGGCTGTATTCAAGAAGGCACTGGACAGGCACCTAAAATTAGTACCTGACAAGCCGGGCTGTGGTTCGTACGTCTATTTGCGTGCGGCCAGCAGTAACGGCCTGGTTTATCACACCCTGATCCAATATGAGGCCTGGTCTCAGACCGAGCCGCGGGGGCGTTGACCCCCGAAACCCTCTCCAAGTATACTCCAGGTATTGCATCTGCCAAGGAACCATAGCACCTAGGAGGCATGCAAGTGGTGCACGAAGTGGCAAGACAAAGTATAAAAAGTTCAAATCTTGGAATTATGAAGAAACCCGAGATATTAGATAAGCTTAAATATGTAAAGTAAAAGGACACAAGTGCAACTAAAGTGACATTTTATTGTGGCAACGTTTCGCTCTCCGGGAGCTTTATCAAGCTCCCGGAAAGCGAAACGTTGCCACAATAAAATGTTACATTAGTTGCACTTGTGTCCTTTTACTTTACATACTGTCGGTAATTCTACCAACTTTATTACAGCTTAAATATGGTGGCTGTGTGGTGGACATGGCGAGAGCTTATGGCCTTAACGAAGCCTCGGTTCCCATGATTAAAAGAGTGAAGCAAATATATGGGCATGTGTAATGAATAACCCAGCTGTCATCTGATTTACTGACTTGACTCACCTACTGACTTGATTGATTTACTGACAACTCATATACTGAATTACTGACTGACCTACTGACTTGACTGATTTACTGACTTCACTGACCTACTGACTTGACTGATTTACTGACTTCACTGACCTACTGACTTGAATGATTTACTGAATGACTTATTTGACTGACTGACCTACTGACTTGACTGATTTACTGAATAACTTGACTGATTTACTGACTTGACTGACCAACTTGACTGATTTACTGAATTACTTTACTAATTGACTTGCTGATTTACTGAATGACTTGACTGACTTGAGTGAGAGGGGTTGGATTTGAGTGGGACTTGCTAAAGGGTGGATAGAGTTATCAGACCTTATTTCTTGGGGAGCATTGAAAATTGGGTTGGGCAAATGTTTTGTTAGTGGGATGGATTGTTAAGGACCTGCCTAGTATGGGCCAACAGGTCTGCTGCAGTGTTCCTCCTTTCATATGTTATTATGACTGACTTGAATGAGTGAACTACTGAATTGAATGACTGTACTGATTTGACTGACTGACCTACTGACTCACTTGACCGGACTGACTGAACTACCATCTGCCTCAGCCCACATGGACCTCAGCATGCCTCTCCACTCCCTCCTTCACAATCATCGACAAACACCAGCAAACACAATATAAAATCATACATAAGAACATAAGAAAGAAGGAACACTGCAAGAGGCCTACTGACCCATGCGGAACAGGTCCATGTTCCCCCCCCCCGGATAAGCCCAATGACCCACCCAGTCTGGTCACCTCCACTCGAGGAAGGAGCACGGCACCAGACCCAGCAGCACAAGCTAGTCAGGTCCAACTCACACCCACCCACCCATTCATCTAACCTATATAAGGTAAGAAATATTATTTCTGTTGCATTTGTAGCCTTGAACAACACAAAAAACATTCATAACGAAAATGAACAACAATTGCATTATCATTTTTATTTGCATAAGATTTGGAGACCTAAAAAAAAAAAAAAGTTGTTTGGCGTTTTCTGGGGATCCCAGGAACACAACCACATTTTTCCATTAGTTCTTCAGTTCCTTTAACACCGATTCGTCTAACACTGTATTTTCAGGAACCTAACTACCGTCTTAATCGACGGTCTATTGTAGTTATTGCTGCATAATTTATATTCTTGATGGGAGGGATTTGTTTTTTTTTTCACAATTATAGTTCATACCATTTTAGGCATTTTACTACTAAAGTGCAGTGATCTGATTTAGAGTAGAGATATGTTGGTGGGATATCCTTCTTGCTGTCCTTGAAGATGGATCCTTTCTTTTTACTTTCAGAAAAGAATTTCTCATCATTTTAAGAGGCAGGTGTTGGCACAGTGGTCGCATTTAATACAGATCTCTTGAATGGAAGAGGTAGTGAAATATACTTCCACTAACATTGCTTGCTGTTATATTCAAATTTCCTACCACAATAACAGCTTGTTCTGCATATTTGTCGTATTCTCTGATCTTTATTACTATTTTTTTGCTCTCACTTCCATTTCGAGGATTACTTCAGATTCTGTGTTATAAGCATTTTCACTGCACACATAATCAACCCCGTCTCCCTCATTATCTGTCGAACAGTATGAATAAAAAAGTTCTTAGTTGTGAAGTTGAAAATTTTATCCTTGAGATATTGTCGTCAATTGGTGGTGTTTATCCTTAGCAAGTTCCTCTTCAAACGTGCAGAAATAGTGATCGTTCATCGGACATCTACTGAAGCAAAGAGTAGCACTCGTTGTACCTGCGGGTGATGATGTCTTATGTGCCTCGCTAATGTATAGTATACAATAAAGATATGATGAAGAATTATGTAATTCAGTATTGTTAAACAAGATCATTAACACATAAGCCCATCTATATTCGTCCCCCCAAAAAGTAAAAAAATATTCACACGTACAGATACACACATACACACAGTGTGGCGGTCAGAATGTAGTGGCAACAAGGCCCCCAGAATTTTAGTGTTTTTAGTACGTGTTTTAGCTCTTAGCAGAAGCCAGTGATAGTGACTGGGTCAGTGAATAGCCCAACAAGTGACAACGAAGTCTTTAAAGTGAAATAAGAACACTGCAGCAGGCCTATTGGCCCATGCAGGGCAGTCCTGTCAACCCCGGTTTAACCAAGGGCCCACCCAGTCAGGTTACATCCACGTAAGGAAGGAGCATGGCATCTGACCCTGTAGCACCAGCTAGTCAGGTCCAACTCACACCCATCCCCACGTGTACTTAGCTCTGTGAAGACCTGTTTGTGTGCTCTCTGTGAATCTGAACCGGATGCCCCTCCTTGACCCCTTTACCAGCAGCTGAGAGAAAAACTCGAGTTGCTAAATGGAGATACGGCGTTTAAACGGGGGAGAACAAGAGGATTCGTAGTAATCCTCCTGTTGTGAGTCCCCAGGTTAAGAGGGGAGCTTGTTCAGTGGTCGGGCAACATGGAACCAAGCTGAAGATTAAGAAAACGGTTGGAGAGGCGAAACAACGAGAAACCCGAAGACCTGGGAAAATTCCAATCATTCTCGGTGCTACCTGCGAATGGAGTTTTACTGGGGGAAACCCCAACGGCACCCAAAGGGAAACATTGGAGACGTGAGTGAGACATCCCTAGAAACCCCAAAAAGACCATCGAGAAAAGTCATGCGAATTCTACAGTGGTTTTAATGTACCTGGCGAATTTGGTCGCTACTCAGAGCTCCTACGGACGCCAAGGAAGGTAAAAACATTTTTGTTGTTTGGGGTAGTCAGAAGGACATGGATAGGGCATTTGTTTGAAGGATAGGAGTAGGAGGCAGAGAGTGTGTTTTCCGGGGGCTGGGATAAAGGATATTGTTAGCCGTCTGGATGACATCATGAGAGGTAATGGAGCAATCCTATTATCTGTTCAGTGCGGAGGCAACGATGTTGGCAGACGTAGGAGTGAGGACCTGATTAGCAGGTATAGGTCAGCAATAGAGATAAATAGGAAAAAGGGGTGGGAAACCTGTCATTGTGGCATTTTGCCAAGGAGAGGAGTTGGAAATGAATGGTTGTCCAGAGCAATTGTTCAATTGCTGGCTGGACAAATACTGTAAGGAAAATGCGGTAACATTCATTGACAACTGGAACCCTTCTATGCAGAAATGACATGTATGCCAGGGATGGGTTCACTTGTCTAGGTGTGGGGTGGGAGCACTGGCCAACGCAGTGGAGGGAGCTGTTAGGTCTTTAAAACTAGGAATAGTTAGGGGTTTATGGGTTTCTGCGGGAAAACTGTGAAGTCCAGGGTGTAATATGAGTACTAGGAAAAACTAGTTAATAGGCAAAATGAGGTGGATATCGGAAGGCCAGTGGCACTAATTGACAAGGACGTAATAGGTTTAGTGGAAAAAACAGAAAAGAGCAGGAATGATAAAGAGAAAGGAGGGTCCCTTAAGTATATATTACACAAATAGTCGCAGTGCTAGGAATAAGATGGACGAGTTGAGACTAGTTGCTAGTGCGGGTAACATAGATGTATTTGCCATTACTGAGACGGGGTTTTTAATTCAAAAAGTCGGGACATGCCTGCAGAATGTCACATTCAGGGTTTCAAATTGTTCCAAGTAGATAGAAGTATCGGGAAGGGGGGGGGGTGGCATTGTATGTCCGAGATCGCTTGAACTGTTGCATTAAAACGGGTATTAAGTCTGAAGTAACACATACAGAGTCTGTTTTGGATAAAATTTTTCAGGGGGGCATAAAAAATTAACTTTAGGTGTGATAACCGTCCCCCAAATTTAGATAGGGACCAGGGAAGACTACTATGGGAGGAAATTGTTAGGGCCAAAAGGGCACGATAATGTAGTAATTTAGGAGACTTTAACTTTAGTCATATTGTTGGGAAATTTTTTGACTGGAATTTAGAATCAAACGACTTCTTAGAAGTAGTTCAGGATGTTTTTTGAAGCAGTTTGTGACGAACCTACAAGGGGTAATAACCTGCTTGACTTAGTTCGGCAAACAATGAATCCCTTGTTAATAATTTAGAAGTTTCAGAAGAACTGGTGCTAGCGACAACAAATCAATTACATTTAGAATTGATTGGAAGTATGATAGTAGGGATAACTCAGTAACAGTCCCAGATTTTCGCTTAGCAGATTACATGGGCTTAGAGAACACTTATCATCTGTTGACTGGGGTAACGAAGAGAGCTATCAATATGACAGTTTTCTGAACACAATACATGCTGCTCAAAGAACATTTATCCCTTTATAAAGAAATTAGATCAAATAGAAATGACCCAAAAGGGGTGAAAAATAGGCTGAAATATCTACTAGGGCATAAGAAAGGAATTTATGGAGTATCAAAAGAGGCGAGGGTCATCTTATGAATCAGTATATTGACACTAAGAGGGACATTAAAAAGGGGATAAGAAAAGCTAAAAGGGACTATGAAATTAAAGTTGCTAGGGATTCTAAAACTAACCCAAAAATTTTTCCAGGTATATAGAACAAAAGTCAGAGATAAGATAGGTCCCCTTAAAAATAACTATGGGCATCTTACTGACAAAGAGAATGAAATGTGCTCGATTTTAAATAAAATTTTTTTCTCTCGGTTTTTACACAGGAAGACCTAGTAGTGTTCCGGTAATTAATTTTTATAGGGGGGCCGAAGAAGATAAATTATGTAACATCATAGTCACTAGTGAAATGGTTGTGAAGCAGATAGACCGACTGAAGCAAAATAAGTCACCGGGTCCTGAAAGAGGTTTTTTCAAGGGTTTTAAAGGAAAGCAAAATGGAGTCTGTGAACCATTAACTAATATTTTTAATTTATCTCTTCAAACAGGTGTAGTGTCTGATATGTGGAAGATGGCTAATGTAATTCCTATTTTTAAAACAGGGGACAATCGTTACCGTCAAAATTTAAACCCCCCAATAAGCCTGACCTCAATTGTAGGGAAATTACTAGATTTAATTATAGCTCAAATTATAAGAAGCCATCTCGATAAGCATAGCTTTGATTAATGATACTCAGCATGGATTCACAAGAGGCCGGTCTTTTCTAACTAATTTATTAACTTTTTTCAGTAAAGCTTTTGAGGGTGTTGACCACGATAAAGAATTTGATATTATTTACTTAGATTTAGTAAGGCATTTGATAGAGTTCGCACCAAAGGCTGTTTTAAGAAAGTAGCAGCTCATGGCATTGGGGAAGAGTGCTCTCGTGGATCGAATCATGGCTCACAGACAGGAAGCAGAGGTGTCCATAAATGGGGTTAATCCGAGTGGGGGTCAGTAACAAGTGGCGTCCACAGGGGTCATCTTGGGGCCCCTTTTTGTTTATAATATATACAATGACTTTATGAAAGGGAAATTTCTAGTAATGAG
>NC_069467.1:187049-262419 GCF_026875155.1 Cherax quadricarinatus | reverse complement strand
GTCTAACTGTTGCATATGTGTCTTACCAAACAATGGTACCTGTCTTAGAAGGTCCCGCCCAGCGGATCCAAGGTTGGAAAAAAAATGGTATAAAATACCGACACTTCTACTCCACCACGACACCAAAACTAAACGTGGTGTAATTATAGGCTTCTTCCTACGTGCACTCAGAATCTGCAGCAATGAGTTCCTTGAGGAAGAAGCACTATAATTGAACAAGTATTTTTCTAAACTCCACTATCCTCGTCACTTCATCAGAGACTGCAGACGGCGGGCATTAAACATCTTCAACACACCCAGAGAAGACACTGCGAGAAGAGATACATAGTCCTCCCCAACCAACTCCATTGCCAAACATGTTTCCAACATCTTTGCGAAAACATCATTCCAAGTATCTACCTCCACAACCGCGACCATCAAGGACATCACCAGTAGTAGACAGGACAAGCCTCCATCCTCTGCAGGGGTATACATAATCCCTTGTAATGACTGTAACAAATTATATGTGGGCGAAACATCAAGAGACCTCCAAACACGTATTTCAGAACACCAATATGCAAGCAGGATAGACGATACAAGGAATGCCTGTGTACAACATCGCAATTCACACAACCATTTAATTAACTACAGAAACTCAAGACTTATAGCCACAGAAGACAACACTCAATACAGAAGAATCCTGGAATCATCGCTCATCTCTACAACCAACAATTTCAACCAGAACAATGGCTTCTATAACATAGCTGAACCACTCGCCAAGAAACTTCTTCATCGCTATCCCACATAAGAACATAGAACACTGCAGAAGGTCTACTCACAACTTGTCCAATACCCCTGCCAAGCTACCCAAGACTCTATAACCCCACCCGGTAGATCATCAGATGCAGCATTCTCCACCTGACCTCAACATTCTGAACATGCCTATAAATACCCTCGTACCTTCCAACCCCAGGTAGATCCGTGTGTGACTTGAAAAAGCCCACTGTGTTGGGTGAAACGTTGTCAATAAAGGATCACATTATACTGCATTTGTGTTTATATTTCCACCGGATCCAAGGTTATTTGTAAGTAGGGTTAGGAGCAGGATCATGCAAGGAGTAGAAAAGGTTGTGTTGGTTTGTGGGTCTGCGAATGTCTTCGTCAAGGAGAGAGGTCCAGTAGTCATGTCGTGTCTCAAGTTTGTCTATCTGTCTGTCACTGAGCCTCTTCCAGTACAGATTCAGCGCAGGGACGTCTAACTGGGCATGGAGAGACTCGCTTGTGGCGATGTCCTCCCATCTGACATCAAGCACCCAGCGCAGCGCCTTGTTCTGGACACGCTGCAGTTTAAGTAAGTTTGTTTTTGCTGCAAGAGAGAGGGCTAGAGGAGAGTAAGTTACCAGAGGACGTATTAGGGATTTGTAGAGGTGTAGTTTGGTGCGTTGAGAGGCATGTTTCAGCTTGTAGAGGCCAGCAAGGGCCTTACTAGCTATTGCATGCCTTGAGTGAATGTGTCCGTGTAAACGAAGAAGGTAGTCAAGATTAACGCCAATGACAGTGACAGATTGTGTGATAGGGAAGTAAGTGCGGGTGTCAGCTGTTTTTGAGTTCGACAGGTAATGGAGGATCACGTTTCCTGTAGTTTAAAATACATAATGCTGGATTTTGCTGCATTGGTTTTGATCCTCCATTTTTGTTCCCAGATGGCTATCCTGTCAACCTCATTTTGTGTTTTGTGTGTGAGTGTATCTATATTGGCATGAGTGATAAGTTGTGTAATGTCGTCTGCATAGGCTAGTGTGATGGAGTTGTGGTATACAGGTGTTGGAATGTCGTTAGTGTATAAAATGTAGAGGGTAGGGGAAAGGACAGATCACTGGGGTACTCCAGCATTTAGTGTGAAGTAGTCAGAGTAACAGCCTTGGAATTTGATTCTCATCGTACGGCCGTCTAGGAAGTTGCAGAGGAGTTTACGAGTATTGACAGGCAGGTTGAAGTTAGTGCAGAGTTTGTACTTGAGCCCCTCGTGCCACACAGTGTCAAAAGCTTTTTCAACGTCTTTTGCAACCAGGGCTGTCCTGTTTCTTTGTTTTGTGTTTATGTGGATGTAGTTGAGAATGATATTAATGGTATCCTGTGTGGATCTGTGTGTTCTGAAACCAAATGACCATCTGAAAAAGAGTTTTCTAAATTTTCGAGGATGATGGGGCGTATTTTTTCTGGGGTCGATGGTCTTTTTTGGGTTTGGAAGGGGGATAGCAGTAGCAGCTTTGAAGGGGAAGGGAAGTATCCGGGAAAGGGAGATTGAGGGGGTTTGTGTAGGCAGTAAGGTAGAGTCGGGAAAGGTTTAGGCCAGAGGCCAGGAGCCGGGGGAAGTGCTGGAGATTTTTTAATGCTGTGTTGGTAAAAGGGAGGTCAGTTCTTGGGGGGAGGTAAGAGTGTCTAGATGTATGGGGCTGTCTTCCCCCAATCCCATGAGCTGCTACTTTTTAAACATTTTGGTGCGGAACTCTATCAAATGCCTTATAAAACTAAGTAAATAATATCAAATTTTTTTATCGGGGTCAACGCCCAAAAGCTTACTAAAGAAATTAATAAATTAGTTAGACAAACCGGCCTCTTGAAAATCCATGCTGAGTATTTTAATCAAGCTATGTTTTATCGAGAGGGCTCCTGATAATTTGAGCTTTTTTTGACTCTGAAATTTGCCACAATTGGGGGTCGCTTTTTGGGCGGTAATTTAAAAATAACGACTTGTCCCCTTTTTTAAAAATGGGAATTCATTAGCCATTTTCCACATATCAGACACTGCACCCTTTTTGAAGAGAAAAATTTAAAAAAATATTATTAATGGTTTCACAGACTTCCTTTTTGCTTTCCTTTAAACCCCTTAAAAAACTCACGGGCCCCCGGTGCTTATTTTGCTTCAGTCTGTCTATCGTTTCACAACCATTTCACAGTGATTTGGATTTACAAAATTTATCTTCTTCTGATCCCTATAAAAATTAATTACCGAATTTTATTAGTGTCTTCCTGGTAAAAACCGAGAGAAAATATTATTTAAAATGAGCACATTTTTTCTCTTTGTCAAAAGATCCCCCATAGTTTTTTTTAAGGGGACCTATCTTATCTCGACTTTTGCTCTATAGACCGGGAAAAAAAATTTTTTGGGTTAGTTTTAGAATCCCTGCAACTTTAATTTCAAGCCCTTTTAGCTTTCTTATCCCCTTTTTAAGTCCCTCTTAAGTCAATATACTGTTTTCAAAAGAAAACCCTCGCCTCTTTTGATACCCCTATAAATTCCTTTCTTATCCCTAAGATATTTCAGCCTATTATTCATCCTTTTTGGGTCATTTCATTTGATTAATTTCCTTATAAGGGATAAACGTTCTTTGAGCAGCATGTATTGTTTCAGAAAACTGTCATTTTGATCTCTTTTCGTACCCCAGTCAACAGATGATAGCCCACGTAATCTGTAAGCAAAAATCGGGGACTGTTACTGATATCCCTCAATATTTTCATTCTTCTAATGTAATTGATTTGGGGTCACAGCACCCATTCCTCGAACTTCAAAATTTTATTAACAAGGGATTCTTTGTTTGCCAGAACTAAGTCAAGCGGGGTTTATTACCCCTTGAGGTTTGTCAAAAACCGCTTCAAAAAACAATCCTGAACTACTTCTAAGAAATCGTATCTTCAAAATTTCCCCATCAAAAAATTTCCAATCAATATGACTAAATTTAAAGTCTCCTAGAATTACTACATTACGTCCCTTGTGGCCCTAACAATTTCCCCCCATAGTATCCCCCCGGGCCCTATCTAAAAGGGGGGGGGGATAACACCCCTAAAATTAATTTTTTTTTTCCCCTCTAAAAAATTCATCCAAACAGACCTTTGTGTTACTTCAGACTTTTTACCCGTTTTTATGCAACGTTCAAGCGATTCTGAATAAAATGCCCCCCCCACCCCCTTCCCCGAACTTCTATCATTGGGGGGAAAACTTAAAAACCCTGAATGTGACATTCTGCGGGTTTCCCGATTTTTTGAATTAAACCACGTCTCATAATGGCAAATACATCTAGTTCCCCCTGCACTACAAAGAAATTCCCCCCCTTTTTTTTAGATGCGTAGGGGGTTAATAAATATTTAATGACCCTCCTATCCTTTCCCTTTCCCGGCCCCTTTTTTTTTTCCCACAAAAACCTATTACGTCTTGTAATTAGTGCCACTGGTTTTCCAATATCCTCCTCTTTTTTCCCCTTTATTAGTTCCCTAGTACCATGTTATCCATGCGATTTACATTTTTCCCGCAAAACCCATCCAAACCCTATTCCTATTTTAAAGACCAACGCTCCCCCACGCGTTGGCCAGTGCTCCCACCCCACCCCTAGCAAGTGAACCCCCCCCCGGATACAGTCTTTCTGCCATAGAAGAGTCCCATTTGTAAATGATTTTACCGCTTTTTCCTTACAGTTTTTTCCCAGCCGAAATTGACCCCAATTGTCGGACAACCATTCATTTTCCCAAATCCTTCCTTGGCAAAATGCCCAAATGACAGGGGTTCCCCCCCTTTTTCCCCAATTATCTCTATTCTGACCTATACCTCAACAGGGCCTCATCCTATCGCCCCAAAATCGTTGCCTCCAGCACTGAACAGATAATAGGATTTCTCCCCTTCCTCTCATGATGTCATCCCCAAAGGGTAACAATATCCTTCATCCCTGCCCCGGGAAAAAAACTCTCTGCCTCCCACTCCTATCCCAAAAAGAATGCCCATCCATGTACCCAATCGGCTATCCCCAACAACAACAATGTTTTTACCTTCCTTGGCGTCGTCCAGTGATGCTCCGAGTAGTCGACTCACATTCGCCAGGTGCATTACACCACTTTGAATTCGTCATGACTTTTCGATGGTCTTCGTTGGGGTTTTAGGGATGTCTCCTCACGTCTGCCAAACTTCCTGGTGCTCGTTGTGGCTTCCCCGTAGAACACTCAATTCGTCAGGTACACCGAGAATGATTGGGAAATTTCCACGGCAGTCTCTGGGGTTTCTCGTTGTTTCGCCTCTCCAACCGTTTTTTTTAAATTTTAGCTTGGTTCCCGTTGCCCGGCACTGACCAACTCCCCTCTTAACTGGGGACACAACAGGGGATTCCCCGAACCCTTGTTCTCCTCCGTTAATCGCCGTATCTCCATTTAGCAACTCTGAGTTCTTCTTTTCCGTGCTGGTAAAGCTGTCAAGAGGGCATCCTGGTTCAGATTTACAGAGAGCCCACAAACAGGTCTTACAGAGCTAAGTACACTGTCCCTTTAATGTTTTTTTATAAGGACCCGCCTCGTATGGGCCAGTAGGCCTTCTGCATGTTCCCACATTTTTTGTTTTTAGTTCTTATGACTATCCCTGTGGAACGCCCCTTTTTACTGATCCCCCTCGGATTTAACCCCATTTTTGGATTCCCCTCTGCTTCCTGTCGGAGCATGATTCACCCCCGAGAGCACCCTTTCCCCCTGCCTGAGTTTCTACTTTCTTTAACAGTCTTTTGGGGCGGAACTCTTCAAATGCCCTTTCTAAAATTAAGTAAAAATATCAATTCTTTATCGTGGGGCAACAGCCCAAAAGCTTACTGAAAAAGTTAAAAATTAGTTAGACAAGCCGGCCTCTTGGAATCCATGCTGATATCATTAACAAACTATGCTTTTCGAAGGTTCTTATAATCTCAGCTACATTGAAATCTATAAATTGCTACAACTGAGGGCAGGTTATTGGGCGGTAAAGACGGTAAAGACCCGTCCCCGTTTTTAAAAATAGGAATACATCGCCATCTTCCCCATATCAACATGCACCTGTTTGAAGAGATAAATTTAAAAAAATTAGTAAGGTTTACAGACTTCCTTTTATTCCTTTAAAACCCTTAAAAAAACCTATCAGGGCCCGGGACTTTATTTTTCTTCATCTTCATCTGCTTCACAACCATTTCACATACTGTGATTTAAAATTTTTTCTTTTTCTGACCACTAAAAAATTAATTACCGGAATATTTTTAGTGTCTTCCTGTGTAAAAACCGAGAGAAAATAATTATTTAAAATCGAGCACATTTCATTCTCTTTGTCAGTAAGATGCCCATAGTTATTTTTAAGGGGACCTATCTTATCTCTGACTTTTGTTCTATAGACCTGGAAAAAACTTTTTGGGTTAGTTTTAGAATCCCTAGCAACTTTAATTTCATAGTCCCTTTTAGCTTTTCTTATCCCCTTTTTAATGTCCCTCTTAATGTCAATATACTGATTCATAAGATAAGATGACCCTCGCCTCTTTTGATACGCCTATAAATTCCTTTCTTATGCCCTAGTAGATATTTCAGCCTATTATTCATCCATTTTGGGTCATTTCTATTTGATCTAATTTCCTTATAAGGGATAAACGTTCTTTGAGCAGCATGTATTGTGTTCAGAAAACTGTCATATTGATAGCTCTCTTCGTTACCCCAGTAACGAAGAGAGTTAAAGTCCCCTACTATGACTATGTTACTGTGTCAAGAAGCCCTAACAATTTCGTCCCAAAGAAGTCTCCCTCTATCGTGATCCAAGCCTGGAGGTCGGTATATTACACCTAGAATCAGTTTTTCCTGACCCTCCACGAACTCTACCCAAACAGACTCTGTTACTGTGATGAATGGTTTGAAAAACCGACAAGTTGAAGATTGAGACACTTATGCAGCATATGGGAATCTTTATTCAGGAAACGTTTCGCCACACAGTGGCTTCATCAGTCCAATACAAAGAGGAAGGCGTAAGGAGAGGAGGAGAATGAGGTAATCAGTCCCTCAACCTGGAGTCGATGTGTTCAGTCCATCAATCTTGTAGAATGTACAGCATAGGGCCGTAGACGTGGCTTATATACTGTAGTGAGGTGACGTGAAGCATGTGGAGGCGGGGTCATAGTGGTAACATCCACTAGTCGAAGTAGGTCTTCGTCCAAAGGTTGAACAAGTGTTGAAGAATTCTTTGTAACAAGATCCCATGATGCTGCAGTGTCTGACAGTTGTGATGAATGGTTTGAAAAACCGACAAGTTGAAGATTGAGACACTTATGCAGCATATGGGAATCTTTATTCAGGAAACGTTTCGCCACACAGTGGCTTCATCAGTCCAATACAAAGAGGAAGGCGTAAGGAGAGGAGGAGAATGAGGTAATCAGTCCCCAACCTGGAGTCGATGTGTTTCAGTTCCAAACAATTTTGTAGAATGTACAGCATAGGGCCGTAGACGTGGCTTTATATACTGTAGTGAGGTGACGTGAAGCAGGTGGAGGCGGGGTCTAGTGGTAACATCCACTAGTCGAAGTAGGTCTTCGCCCAAAAGGGTTGAACAAGTGTTGAAGAATTCTTTGTAACAAAAATCCCATGATCCCTGCAGTGTCTGACAGTTGTGATGAATGGTTTAAAAAAACCGACAATTTTGAAGATTGAACACTTATGCAGCATATGGAATCTTTTTCAGGAAACGTTTCGCCACACAGTGCTTCATCAGTCCAATACAAAGAGGAAGGCGTAAGGAGAGGAGGAGAATGGGGTAATCAGTCCCTCAACCTGGATCGATGTGTTCATCCATCAATCTTGTAGAATGTACAGCATAGGGCCGTAGACGGGGCTTATATACTGTATTGGACTGATGAAGCCACTGTGTGGCGAAACGTTTCCTGAATAAAGATTCCAATATGCTGCATAAGTGTCTCAATCTTCAACATGTCGGTTTTTCAAACCATTCATCACAACTGTCAGACACTGCAGCATCAATGGATCTTGGGTTTCAAAGAATTCTTCAACAACTTGTTCACCTTTGGACGAAGACCTACTTCGACCCAGTGGTTGTTACCACTATGACCCCGCCTCCTCCTGCTTCACGTCACCTCACTACAGTATATAAGCCACGTCTACGGCCCTATGCTGTACATTCTACAAGATTGATGGACTGAACACATCGACTCCAGGTTGAGGGACTGATTACCTCATTCTCCTCCTCTCCTTACGCCTTCCTCTTTGTATTGGACTGATGAAGCCACTGTGTGGCGAAACGTTTCCTGAATAAAGATTCCCATATGCTGCATAAGTGTCTCAATCTTCAGACTCTGTTACTGCTCCATCTATTTTTATACCTGTTTTTATGCAACAATTAGTATTTTCTCGAACATACAATGCAACTCCTCCCCCCTTCCCATTACATCTATCCACATTGAATAACTTAAATCCCTGAATATTACACTCAGCAGACATATCCCGACTCTTTAAATCATACCACGTTTCAGTTAATGCAATGTATCAAAGTTCCCCGCCAAAGCTACCAAACGTAGTTCTTAATTTTATTTCTTGCACTTCGACTTTTACAAAAAACCATCATTTTTTTTTCTTTGCACATTTTTCTATTCTCTTTGTTTTTTTTTACAATTTTGAAATTATCATTACCAGAGTTATCCAGACAGTTTAAATATTTAAATTCTTAAAATCAGAGCTAAGTCAATATATCCTACTCATTTTAATCATTTTTTAAACCCCTACCTCTAAAATAATCCTAGTTTAAAGTCCTAACACCCCCCCCAACTGATTAGCAAAAAAACCCCCCCCGCCCTGGAAAAGGTAACCCCACCCCCTGGCATACATGTCATTTCGGCCATAGAATTGTCCGTTGTCAATAATGGTACTGCATTACCCTTTACAGGTTTATCCAGCCAACAATTAATACCAATTGTCGGGCCCCCCCAAATTACCAACACCTCTTCTTGGCAAAATCCACTATAACAGGGCCCCCCCCTTTCTTCCTAATCATGCCCTATACTGTCCTGAATTTCTAACTAAATCCTCACTTTACGCTTCCCTACATCTTTTTGCCTCCACACTGAGGCAAAAAATGGGATTGATCCCTTTCCTTCATATGTTTCAAGCCGGCTAACAATGCCCCCTCCATCCCGCCCCGGGAAACAAAACCCTTTGTCCCACCTCGTCCTTAAAGCAGAATGCCCTATCCGTATCAAACCGGGGCTATCCCCAACAACAACAAATTTTTTTCCCTTTCCCTTTTGTCGTTCGTCGTGACGATCCCTTTTAGTAGACTCAATTCGTCGGGTAGCACCGAGAATGCTTGGGGTTTCCAGGGGGTTTTTCCCAGCATCTCTTTTTTCTTCATCTTTTCGGTTTTCCCATTGTTTTTTACTTTGGAAAACAGAAACGTTCATATAGGGGACTTTAACTTTAGCCAAATTGACTGGAATTTTTTGACAGGTAACTAATCCAGTGATTAGGGAAAACAGTTCGGGACTGTTTTCGAAACAGATGTAACTGCCCCCCCCCTCCGGGTAAAATTTGCTAGACCTATTTTGCCCAATAAGGAACACTAGTGATAATCTGGAGATCACGAAGAGCTTGGCGAAAGTGATCACAAATCCCACCTTTACATTAAATTTGGGAATGCAAGAAATGATAATACAGAAAAAAATCCCCGATTTTCGTTCTGCCGATTATAATGGACTTGGGGAAACACGTCTAATTTTGTTGGGGTTTTCTGGGCTAATGATTTTTTGACAAAATCATACTTATGAAAGAAGGATTGCTTTTTGTTTGTTTTCTTAATAATAAAACCCCAGTGCCCAGAGTTATACTTCCCCAGAAAAATTGGTCTAATAATAACGACCCCAAATGGGTTAACAGGGGGTTAAAGATTATTAGGGGAGAAAAGGGGAATTTATGGGCGCTTAAAAAGGGGAGAGGTTTAAACCTTTACTGACCAATATGTTCAGTTTAAAAGAGAAGAAAAAAGGCGATTAGAAAGGCAAACGTGACTAAAAATTTAGGTCGCTAATAAAATCAAAGACATCCAAAGGGTTCTTTCAAGTGTATGGACAAGGTGAAGGAAAAAGTAGGACCTCTGAAACTGGAATGGAAGCTGAAAAATTGAACTGAAATTGTTCCTTATTTAATGACTATTTTTTGTCTTTTTTACACGGGAAATGAAAAAGAGATTCAAATAATTAAAAATTATTTGGTTCCTGATAAATTTAAGTTAACTAATTTTACTGCACGAGGACATGGTTTTAAACAGATAGACAAACTGAAACAAAAAAAGCCCCCGGGGACCCGATGAGTTGTTTTCAAGGGACTTAAGGAATGCAAGATGGAGCTTAGTCCCTTTAACGAGTTATTCAATGCTCCATGCTTACATTTTTGTGCCAGAGATGTGGAAGTGGCAATGGGTTCCTATATTCAAATCAGGGAAAAGTCCACCCCTTCAAATTACCGCCCAAATAAGCCTGCATCTATATGGGCAAAATTATTAAATCAATTATACTGACATTTCAGAATCACCTTTAAGAGCATAACTTGATAAATGAATTCAGCGGATTCAGAAGGTCGTTCCTGCCTGACAAACTTACTGACGTTCTTCAAAAAACTTTTAGGCAGTGACGTGAAAGGAATATGTATTGTTTTTTTTGGATTTTATAAAGCCTTTGACAGAGTACCTCACAAGAGACTCTTAAAAAAAGTGGGAGCTCATGGTAAGGGGGTAAATTTTTTTGCATGGGGTTGAGGGTGGCTTACCAATAAAAGCAGAGAGTTACCCTTAATGGAGTGAAATCTGAATGGGGTTATCACTAGTGGGGTTTTCCCAAGGACAGTTTTAGGCCCCCTCGTTCATAATTTACTTAAGACCTTGATGAAGGGGTTTCTAGGGGCATGAGAGTTTGCTGATGAACAAAGATAGGCCGTAAATTCACTTGAGGGGGATTCAATGAACCCAACATTTGAACAAATTAATGTCTGGGCTGAGAAATGGCAGATGAAATTTAAGTGGTAAGTGTAAGGGCTTGCCCTTGGTAAAAAATAAACCCTCGAAGCTATAATTAGGTGAATAGAGCTTGGTCATACAGAATGTGAAAAAGACTTGGGGGTTCATGGGAAGCAGAAATCTAAAACCAAAACAGCAGTGCCTCATGTGCGCAACAAGGCCCAAAAGATTACTTGGATTTTTCTAAGAGTATAAGTAACAGAAGTCCAAAATTATTTTTTCGCTTATACTACTATGAGGCCCATTTTAATTTTCTGCTCATTTTGGGCCCCTTTTACAGGATGGGCATGCTCATTAGAGAACATCAGAAAGAATGACTAAAATGATTTACTGTGTAAGGAACCTCCCCTATGAAAAAGATTAAAGCCTTAAAACTCCATCTCGGAGAGGGGTAGAATGAGGGGGGATTCATTGAAGTTATAATGGGTACGGGCATAAACAAGGGGGACATTAATAAAAATACTGAGGGTGTCGAACCCTTTTTAAGAACCAGGTAATGGATTTTAATTGGATAAATTTAGATTTAGAAAAGACATAGGGAAGTACTGGTTTCTAACAAGTTTAATGCTGGAACAGTTTCCCATGGGGTGATAGAGGCTAGGCCTTGGGTAGCTTTAAGAAGAGACGGACAAATATATGGTGGGGGGGGCGGGGGTTTGTTGTGTTGGGGGGTGGGGAGTTGTTTCTTTGGGAGCTCAGGTGATGTCTTTTTATAAGGACCTGCCTGTAGGGCCCGTAGGCCTTCTGCGTGTTCCTACATTCTTTTGTTCTTTTTTTCTTACTAAGAACATAAAACATAAAAAAGGAGGGAAAACTGCAGCATGCCTGTTGGCCCTCTAGGGGGTCCTTTTACAATTCATCCCCCCTAACAAACATTTTACCTCCAAATTTTCAATGAACCCAGAAATAAAACCTGTTGGGGAAGTCCCACTCAAAACCAACCCATCCCACTCATGTATTACCCAAACCTAAATTTGAAACTACCCAAAGTCCTAGCCCCCCAAAAAACCCCAACTAGGTAGACTGTTCCACTCATCTACTACCCTATTTCCAAACCAATACTTTCCTATGTCCTTTCTAAATCTAAACTTATCTAATTTAAATCCATTACTGCGGGTTCTCTCTTGGAGAGATATTCTCAAGACCTTGTTAATATCCCCTTTATTAATACCTATCTTCCACTTATACACTTCGATCAGGTCTCCCCTCATTCTTCGTCTAACAAGTGAATGTAACTTAAGAGTCTTCAATCTTTCTTCATAAGGAAGATTTCTAATGCTATGTATTAATTTAGTCATCCTAAATTAATACACGTCGTCCCCTGCTGTCCAGCCACTGACCACGATCCCTTCTTGACCTGAGGACTCGAAACAGGAGGACTACTACGAATCCTCTTGTTTTCCTCGGTCAATCGCCGTATCTCCATCTTCGCTGCCCTCAATTCTTCCTTAAGTTGCTGGTAAAGTTGCTCGATGGAGGGCATCTTGGTTCAGTCCACGGGAGCAAACAAGACACTTCTTCACTGAGTTAAGTTTAGGTCAGCACTCAAAGTACAGGTCACCACTCAAGAGCACACAAACAGGTCTTCACAGAGCTAAGTACACGTCACCACTGAGCTAAGTACACGTCACCACTGAGCTAAGTACACGTCACCACTGGAAGATAGGTATTAATAAAGGGGATATTAACAAGGTCTTGAGGATATCTCTCCAAGAGAGAACCCGCAGTAATGGATTTAAATTAGATAAGTTTAGATTTAGAAAGGACATAGGAAAGTATTGGTTTGGAAATAGGGTAGTTGATGATTGGAACAGTCTACCTAGTTGGGTTGACGTGTACTTAGCTCAGTGGTGACGTGTACTTAGCTTTGAGTGGTGACGTGTACTTAGCTCTGTGAAGACCTGTTTGTGTGCTCTCTGTGAATCTGAACCAGGATGCCCTCTCTTGAGCAGCTTTACCAGCAGCTGAGAGAAGAACTCAGAGTTGCTAAACTGGAGATACGGCGATTAACGGAGGAGAACAAGAGGATTCGTAGTAATCCTCCTGTTGTGAGTCCCCAGGTTAAGAGGGGAGCTTGGTCAGTGGCCGGGCAACATGGAACCAAGCTGAAGATCAAGAAAACGGTTGGAGAGGCGGAAACAACGAGAAACCAGAAGACTACCGTGGAAACTTCCAACTCATTCTCGGTGCTACCTGACGAATGTAGTGTTCTGCTGGAATGCCACAACGAGCACCAAAGAAGCATTGGCAGACGTGAGTAAGACATCCCTAAAAAACCCCAACGAAGACCATCGAGAACGTCTTGACGAATTCTACAAGTGGTGTAATGCTACCTGGCCCAATGTGAGTCGACTATCTCGGGGCATCACGACGGGCGACGCCAAGGAAGGTAAAAACATTGTTTGTTGTTGGGGATAGCCAGATTAGGTACATGGATAGGGCATTCTGTTTGAAGGATAGGAGTAGGAGGCAGAGAGTGTGTTTTCCTGGGGCTGGATAAGGAAATTTTTAGCCGTCTGGATGACATCATGAGAAGGTAATGGGAGCAATCCTATTACTGTCTCAGTGCTGGAGTTAAAAACGGGGGAAAGTTAGTAAATTGGAATAACCTCCCAATTTAGAAAATTACGGTCATTAATGGATTTGAAGCCTCTCGAAAGCATAGTTTGATAAAGAAAGCATGGATTCAACAAGAGGCCGGTCCTGTCTAACTAATTTATTAACTTTCTCAGTAAAGCTTTTGAGGCTGTTGACCACGATAAAGAATTTGATATTATTTACTTAGATTTTAGTAAGGCATTTGATAGAGTTCCTCACCAAGACTGTTGAAGAAAGTTAGCAGCTCATGGCATTGGGGGAAGGGTGCTCTCGTGGATCGAATCAGGCTCACAACAGGAAGCAAAGAGTGTCCATAAATGGGGTTAATCCGAGTGGGGATCAGTAACAAGTGGCGTTCCACAGGATCAGTCTTGGGCCCGTTGTTGTTTATAATATATATCAATGATCTTGATGAAGGAATTACTAGTGATATGAGCAAATTCGCCGATGACACGAAGATAGGTAGGATAATTGATTCAAACGTAGATGTAGGGAACTTCAGGAGGATTTAGACAAACTCTACTCTTGGTCAGAAAAGTGGCAGATGCAGTTCAATGTAGATAAATGCAAGGTTCAGAAGCTCGGAGTGTCCATAACCCTAGCACTTAATAAGTTAAATAATGTAGAACTTAACCATTACGATTGCGAAAAGGACTTGGGGATATGTAAGCAGCAACCTTAAATCAAGACAGCAATGCCCAAGCGTACGTAATAAGGCAAATAGATTACTGGGATTTATATCAAGAAGTGTAAGCAACAGAAGTCCAGAGGTCATACTGCAGCTTTATACATCATTAGTAAGGCCTCACCTAGATTATGCAGCTCAATTCTGGTCTCCATATTACAGAATGGACATAAATTCGTTAGAAAACATTCAGCGTAGGATGACTAAATTAATACATAGCATTAGAAATCTTCCTTGTGAAGAAAGATTGAAGACTCTTAGTTACATTCACTTGTTAGACGAAGAATGAGGGGAGACCTGATCGAGGTGTATAAGTGGAAGATGGGTATTAATAAAGGGGATATTAACAAGGTCTTGAGGATATCTCTCCAAGAGAGAACCCGCAGTAATGGATTTAAATTAGATAAGTTTAGATTTAGAAAGGACATAGGAAAGTATTGGTTTGGAAATAGGGTAGTTGATGAGTGGAACAGTCTACCTAGTTGGGTTATTGAGGCTAGGACTTTGGGTAGTTTCAAATTTAGGTTGGATAAGTACATGAGTGGGAGGGGTTGGATTTGAGTGGGACTTGCACATCAGAGCTTATTTCTTGGGTAGCATTGAAAATTGGGTTGGTCAAATGTTTGTTAGTGGGATGAATTGTAAAGGACCTGCCTAGTATGGGCCAACAGGCCTGCTGCAGTGTTCCTCCTTTCTTATGTTCTTATGTTCTTATTGAGGCTAGGACTTTGGGTAGTTTCAAATTTAGGTTGGATAAGTACATGAGTGGGAGGGGTTGGATTTGAGTGGGACTTGCACATCGGAGCTTGTTTCTTGGGTGGCATTGAAAGTTGGGTTGGTCAAATGTTTGTTAGTGGGATGAATTGTAAAGGACCTGCCTAGTATGGGCCAACAGGCCTGCTGCAGTGTTCCTCTGTTCTTATATTCTTATGTTGGATAAATACATGAGTGGGATGGGTTGGATTTGAGTTGGACTTGCACATCAGAGCTTATTTCTTGGGTAGCATTGAAAATTGGGTAGGTCAAATGTTTGTTAGTGGGATGAATTGTAAAGGACCTGCCTAGTATGGGCCAACAGGCCTGCTGCAGTGTTCCTCCTTTCTTATGTTCTTATGTTCTTATGAAGCCACTGTGTGGCGAAACGTTTCCTGAATAAAGATTCCCATATGCTGCATAAGTGTCTCAAACTTCATCAAGTTAAATAATGTAGAACTTAGCCATACAGATTGCGAAAAGGACTTGGGGGTTATGGTAAGCAGCAACCTTAAACCAAGACAGCAATGCCTAAGCGTACGTAATAAGGCAAATAGATTACTGGGATTTATATCCAGAATTGTAAGCAACAGAAGTCCAGAGGTCATACTGCAGCTTTATACATCATTAGTAAGGCCTCACCTAGATTATGCAGCTCAATTCTTTTCTCCATATTACAGAATGGACATAAATTCGTTAGAAAACATTCAGCGTAGGATGACTAAATTAATTGATAGCATTAGAAATCTTCCTTATGAAGAAAGATTGAAGACTCTTAAGTTACATTCACTTGTTAGGCGAAGAATGAGGGGAGACCTGATCGAAGTGTATAAGTGGAAGATAGGTATTAATAAAGGGGATATTAACAAGGTCTTGAGGATATCTCTTCAAGAGAGAACCCGCAGTAATGGATTTAAATTAGATAAGTTTAGATTTAGAAAGGACATAGGAAAGTATTGGTTTGAAAATAGGGTAGTTGATGAGTGGAACAATCTACCTAGTTGGGTTATTGATGCTAGGACTTTGGGTAGTTTCAAATTTAGGTTGGATAAGTACATGAGTGGGAGGGGTTGGATTTGAGAGGGACTTGCACATCGGAGCTTGTTTCTAGGGTGGCATTGAAAATTGGGTTGGTCAAATGTTTGTTAGTGGGATGAATTGTAAAGGACCTGCCTAGTATGGGCCAACAGGCCTGCTGCAGTGTTCCTCCTTTCTTATGTTCTTATCAGAGCTTATTTCTTGCGTAGCATTGAAAATTGGGTTGTGCAAATGTTTTGTTAGTGGGATGAATTGTGAAGGACCTGCCTATTATGGGCCAACAGGCCTCCTGCAGTGTTCCTCCTTTCTTATGTTCTTATATTCTTACATCTGACTTACATCACCTCACTACCAGTGTATATAGAGGCCGATGCTTCTGAATCCAGCCACTTGCATATTGCCCTTCTTGTGTTCTGTACTGCCAGCAGTGATCATGGTATCCACTTCGCCGTTACTTAAGTTGCACTCCAACAAGAAGCAGCTAGAGAGGAACAGGGTATTCAACATTAGCCTCAAGAAAATCATCCTCTGCCGTAAAATGAATTCCAAATTCTGTATACACAATTTCATCTGTATACGTAACGTTATTCGCCGGATTATGGAGGAATTATCGTTTGGTCAAGAGATGATACATTTTGACGATTTCGATTCTTCGCTAGAAAATTCACACTGCAGCCGATCTTCTGCCACGAAGAGGCGAGCTAGTGATCGTCCTATGATACAGCAAAGTAGCGGAAATCCTTCCAAGAAACAACGAACTGATGAATCTCCTTCCAAGAAACAACGAACTAATGAACCTCTTTCCAAGAAACAGCGAACTAATGCACATCCTTCCAAGAAACGACGAACTGATGCACCTCTTTCCAAGAAACAACGAACTCACGAACCTTCCTCCTGTATCTCTGATACAAAGCACCTCCACTCTTGGGTCTTCAATTCAACTTCTTCATACAGGATCTTATAGGTTCATGCTTGTATCATATATTTATATGTCAACATGTCTTTAATGTAAACCTTCGACATTATGGAACACTTGTTATTTTCCAAATAAAGTTTCACATTTCATTATGCCTACCAGAGTGTGTACTAAATATGGCTTCAACCTTTGAAAAATTTTGGTTCATTTATTAGCCTTCTGTATTTCTGACCAAATTTCCTTTTAAACATACAGCAAATTCAGATAAAGGTAAATAATTAGTACCACCTATGTAATTTTCGTGACGTTAACGATTTAGAAAATCGACAAGATGTGATGTGGTGGCCTGTGTATAGCTCAGTGGTGACCTGTATTGATAAAGATAACCAGATGTTATATAGATTCTTGGACATAATTAGAAAGCAGGCTCTTCTGTTGGGACTCCGGTGGGTGAGTGGGGAAGTGTGGATAGACTAGGAATAAGAATAGGAGCAGGATCATGCAAGAGTAGAAAAGGTTGTGTTGGTTTGTGGGTCTGCGAATGTCTTCGTCAAGGAGAGAGGTCCAGTAGCCATGTCGTGTCTCAAGTTTGTCTATCTGTCTGTCACTGAGCGTCTTCCAGTACAGATTCAGCGCAGGGAAGTCTAATTGGGCATGGAGAGACTCGCTTGTGGCGAAGTCCTCCCATCTGACATCAAGCACCCAGCGCAGCACCTTGTTCTAGACACGCTGCAGTTTAAATAAGTTTTCGTTGCAAGAGAGAGGGCTAGAAGAGAGTAAGTTATCAGAGAACGTGATGAAAATTAAGACATCTGGACATCTTTATTGTAGACGTTTCGCCATCCAGTGGCCTTATCAATACAAATTCTTGGACTGAAGCACAGGCAAGGAGACTGAGGTTGGTTGAGGCAACATGATCAACGTTGTCAGCGGTGGAAGTGGTTATAGAAGTTACAGGAGCAGTTGCTTGGGCAGGAGACAGGTCTGCAGGTGTAGTAAAGTTCAGGACGTTGGGAAGGATCTTGAGGATGTCTACTGAAGGTGTGGAGTCCGGAAAATTGAAGGCAGGCATGTTGTTCAGACGGAATAGTTCGTTAATAGTGGTGTTGAAAGTGCCGGGGTTTGCTGCGTTTGCAAGGTGTGCATACACCATGCAGTACAGCACCTTTGAGGAATCTTCCTGAGTGGGCACTTAGCTGCAAGGGTATGATGATTACCCTTGCAGTTAAGACAAGTTGGTGCAGGATCTGAAATCGTGTCCATCATTCCCACGTTTTGAACAAAACTTCTTATCCTTGATGGGGCAATCCTTGGTGGTGTGTTTATAGGAGTAGCAGGTCCAGCAGTGGGAGATGTATGTGAAACGTTCTTGTTCTATATGACTAGCGTGAATGTGGTAATATGAGATGGCCAGACCGTCAGAGAGAGCTTGGGCAGCCATGGAGATGTCCGAAAATGTAATCTTTAGCATAGAAGTTTTGTTTACCATTTTACTTCACAAACAAACTCCTGCAGGCACGCAGATGAAACTTAATAGGTACTATCTTGAAACCGTTGAGGAGAAGTAAACTGTATATTATTTAACGTGATTAAATTGGAATATTTTTTTTTCGCTTTAACACATGAAATGGCCAAATATGAGCTTATACATATGAACTTTACTCTTCGCCATCGTTGATTTTATTGGGTACTTTTTCTTTCAAACGTCTGAGGCTCCGCCACCGAGGATTTTGAAAGTTATCCGAATTTTCCAGGCTGCTGGGAATGAGTTAAATTACTTTGTTCATAGGAAACACGAATATTCCAATTGTTCAAAGAATCTGAGCATCTTTACCATACACAAGCGTTGAAAACTTTAAGGCGATTTGATGAAGCGTCCTCGAGTTGTGAACAAAATAAAATCGAAAAGTAGGAGTAAGAAAAGAATCCTTCGGAGATACAGAGTTAACCGATTAATTATGTATCTCCTTCGGAAATACATAATTAATTTTGCTAGTTACTAACAAAGTAGTTACTAACGCATACCTTGTTATTTAGCCTTTCCTCAGCGTTTGTGATGTCCTAGTACTATAGTGAGACTGCAGCATTAAGTCGGGAGTTCGAATAATTAGGAAGTCAGCCTATGCTGGAGACAGAGCCGAAGATCCTCTTAAGGTTTTAAAATCTTGAGCTAGAAGAGTAAATGGTCTTTCTGGAATTCTTTTGCTGTGTGTGGCACCTAGCACTTTATTTTATAAAATGGAAGTAAATATTCACTTGGTCTCGGTTTGATGTATCTCCCTTTTCTCAGATATTTCGAATGATCATTGTACTGTACCGTCCCACATATCTTACTGTTAAATCCTTTCCTAAGCAACCAAGTATATTACTATTTTGTAATAAATATTTAAGTACTAATAAAATGTAATAATATGAAAGGTGGTGTTTACTTCCCCCATCTTGAACAGCTATTGATATTATTGGTATAAACCTTGGTAATAAATACCGACAAGTTGGTTTAGAAAGACACGTAAGCAAACACTATAACATATTTATTAGAAAACGTTTCGGTCCTAGGACCTTGATCACTTCTAACATACAGAGGTAGAAAGACATTGGTTTAGAAAGACACGTAAGCAAACACTATAACATATTTATTAGAAAACGTTTCGGTCCTGGGACCTTGATCACTTCTAACATACAGAGGTAGAAAGACATTATATATAGGCGGAGAGTGAGATGTGACGCACGTGACCTGAGGAATGTCATAAGAACATAAGAATGGAGGAACACTGTAGAAGGCCTACTGGCCCATGCGAGGCAGGTCCTTATCAAAACAACCTCTGCCTATGATGAGGACCAGTAGACGATGAAATCATGTGACTCCTGTGTTGTTGGGTTGGTGCTGCTTAAGTATCATGTATGCCAATGTTTTTGAAATTTTGTAGTTTCCAGTGTTGCGTTCTATAGTGTCGGTGACGGTGATTAGTGAGGCTTCTAGGCACCGTCGGCGTCTGAGGTCTGGTTCGGTGAGAACGAGTTGTGCCTCGTTCCAGTTCATCAAATGCCCCGTGGAGTCTCTGTGGAGGACACAGGCGTACCTTACATCGTCTCTGTGTCCTCCACAGAGACTCCACGGGGCATTTGATGAACTGGAACGAGGCACAACTCGTTCTCACCGAACCAGACCTCAGACGCCGACGGTGCCTAGAAGCCTCACTAATCACCGTCACCGACACTATAGAACGCAACACTGGAAACTACAAAATTTCAAAAACATTGGCATACATGATACTTAAGCAGCACCAACCCAACAACACAGGAGTCACATGATTTCATCGTCTACTGGTCCTCATCATAGGCAGAGGTTGTTTTGATAAGGACCTGCCTCGCATGGCCAGTAGGCCTTCTACAGTGTTCCTCCATTCTTATGTTCTTATGACATTCCTCAGGTCACGTGCGTCACATCTCACTCTCCGCCTATATATAATGTCTTTCTACCTCTGTATGTTAGAAGTGATCAAGGTCCCAGGACCGAAACGTTTTCTAATAAATATGTTATAGTGTTTGCTTACGTGTCTTTCTAAACCAACTTGTCGGTATTTATTACCAAGGTTTATACCAGAAAGACATTATATATATAGGCGGAGAGTGAGATGTGACGCACGTGACCTGAGGAATGTCATAAGAACATAAGAATGGAGGAACACTGTAGAAGGCCTACTGGCCCATGCGAGGCAGGTCCTTATCAAAACAACCTCTGCCTATGATGAGGACCAGTAGACGATGAAATCATGTGACTCCTGTGTTGTTGGGTTGGTGCTGCTTAAGTATCATGTATGCCAATGTTTTTGAAATTTTGTAGTTTCCAGTGTTGCGTTCTATAAGTGTCGGTGACGGTGATTAGTGAGGCTTCTAGGCACCGTCGGCGTCTGAGGTCTGGTTCGGTGAGAACGAGTTGTGCCTCGTTCCAGTTCATCAAATGCCCCGTGGAGTCTCTGTGGAGGACACAGGCGTACCTTACATCGTCTCTGTTAGAGGCATTTCGATGCTCATTCAGGCGGACTGCAAGATCTCTGCCTGTCTCGCCAAACATATTTCTTGGACAGAACCCACAGGGGATAGTGTAGACGCCTGCTGTAGAAGTTAAGGTGGGGGCTGCGTTTAGTAGTGAGGTCTTTGATAGAGGATGTGTTTATGGTGGAAACGTTGATGTTACTCACAAACAAGTGCCCGGCGAGTATTCGTGGTCAACATCGCCACATGGGAGTACTATGAACTGTTTAGGGGCTGTTCCATGGGCGGTTTGTTGAGGATAGCTTGTGCCTTGAGTCTGCAATCTCGGATGAAGAAAGACGGGAACTGAAGACGTGTAAAGGCTTGTGTTATGTAAGTGCATTCTTCTTCTAGAAAACAAGGGCTGGAGATGCGAAGAGCTCTCAAGAAGAAGCCAATGAGGACTCCTCTCTTAGTGCGGGTATCTTGGTGTGAATAAAAGTGTATAAGATCGTCCTTGTTGGTAGGTTTTCTATACACTTTGAAGAGAAGTTTGTCACTGTCGGGAGATATTATTAATAAGACTGAGTACTACTTAACTGTGTGAATCTACCAAAATGATAAGAAAAACATTCAGATAAAGTCCCTAACAGTGAGCTGTAAGGCTGACTATATAGCTAATGGAGACTTTCCTCTCATTTTCTTTCCCAAACACTTTGACCTCATTACTTCTCTATATTAAAGGAAAGATGAATTCACTCCTTCCGTCTCAGGTACGACACAGTTGGCAGCTCCTTAAGTATTTTGTTATAAAGTGTCGACTCATGTGTGTTATTAAGACAGTTCAACTAGGCTTCTTTTGTAAGTTAAAGTGGATACCTTTAGATGAAGGAAAAATGATTTATTTGTCTGGGGAAAGTTTGTGTTAAGAACATAAGAACATAAGAATGTAGGAACACTGCAGAAGGCCTACTGGCCCATACGAGGCAGGTCCTTATCAAAACGACATCTACCTAAAGCTACTCAAGAAACAACTCCCGCACCCCCCAACACCAATCAAACCCAGCCCCTCCCACTCATATATTTGTCCAGTCTCTTCTTAAAGCTACCCAAGGTCCTAGCCTCTATCACCCCACTGGGAAGACTGTTCCACGCATCTACAACTCTGTTAGAAAACCAGTACTTACCTATGTCCTTTCTAAATCTAAATTTATCCAACTTAAATCCATTATTCCTCGTTCTTACCTGGTTCGACACCCTCAGTACTTTATTAATGTCTCCCTTGTTTATGCCCGTCATCCACTTATACACTTCAATGATATCTCCCCTCATTCTACGCCTCTCCAGAGAGTGGAGATTTAAGGCTTTAAGTCTATCTTGTAAAGTAAAAGGACACAAGTGCAACTAATGTGACATTTATTGTGGCAACGTTTCGCTCTCCAGGAGCTTTATCAAGCCATTACAAACAATACATGGACACAGAGGGTATATAAAGGCTCAGAGTGAGGTGAATACTAGTGAGGTACCTCACTAGTATTCACCTCACTCTGAGCCTTTATATACCCTCTGTGTCCATGTATTGTTTGTAATGGCTTGATAAAGCTCCTGGAGAGCGAAACGTTGCCACAATAAATGTCACATTAGTTGCACTTGTGTCCTTTTACTTTACATATTGTCGGTAATTCTACCAACTTTATTACAAGTCTATCTTCATACGGGAGGTTCCTTACACAGTAAATCATTTTAGTCATTCTTCTCTGTATGTTCTCTAATGAGTCTATGTCCATCCTGTGGAAATAAATGGTATAAAATACCGACACAATGGCAATATAAACACAAATGCAGTATAATGTGATCCTTTATTGACTACGTTTCGCCCACACAGTGGGCTTTTTCAAGTCACAAACAGAACTACCTGGGGTGGAAGGAACGCGAGTATTTATAGTCCGGCTGAGGTCAGGTGAAGAATGCTGCATCTGATGATGTACCGAGTGGGGCTATAGAGTCTAAAAACTTGGGTAGCTTGGAAAGGAGATTGGATAAGTTTGTGAGCAGACCTTCTACAATGTTCTTATGTGGGATAGCGATGAAGAAGTTTCTTGGCAAGTGGTTCAGCTATGTTATAGAAGCCACTATTCTGGTTAAAGTTGTCGGATATAGAAATAAGTGATGATTCCAGGATTCTTCGGTATTGAGTGTTGTCTTCTGTGGCGATAAGTCTTGAGTTTCTGTAGTTTATCAAGTGGTTGTGTGAATTACGGTGTTGTACGCAGGCATTCCTTATGTCGTCAGACCTGCTTGCGTACTGGTGTTCTAAAATACGTGGTATAAACCTTGGTAATAAATACCGACAAGTTGGTTTAGAAAGACACGTAAGCAAACACTATAACATATTTATTAGAAAACGTTTCGGTCCTGGGACCTTGATCACTTCTAACATGTTAGAAGTGATCAAGGTCCCAGGACCGAAACGTTTTCTAATAAATATGTTATAGTGTTTGCTTACGTGTCTTTCTAAACCAACTTGTCGGTATTTATTACCAAGGTTTATACCACGTATTTTAGAACACCAGTACGCAAGCAGGTCTGACGACATAAGGAATGCCTGCGTACAACACCGTAATTCACACAACCACTTGATAAACTACAGAAACTCAAGACTTATCGCCACAGAAGACAACACTCAATACCGAAGAATCCTGGAATCATCACTTATTTCTATATCCGACAACTTTAACCAGAATAGTGGCTTCTATAACATAGCTGAACCACTTGCCAAGAAACTTCTTCATCGCTATCCCACATAAGAACATTGTAGAAGGTCTGCTCACAAACTTATCCAATCTCCTTTCCAAGCTACCCAAGTTTTTAGACTCTATAGCCCCACTCGGTACATCATCAGATGCAGCATTCTTCACCTGACCTCAGCCGGACTATAAATACTCGCGTTCCTTCCACCCCAGGTAGTTCTGTTTGTGACTTGAAAAAGCCCACTGTGTGGGCGAAACGTAGTCAATAAAGGATCACATTATACTGCATTTGTGTTTATATTGCCCATGTCCATCCTGTAGTAAGGGGACCAAAACTGAGCAGCATAATCTAAATGAGGCCTCACTAGTGATGTATAGAGCTGTAAAATAACTTTTGGACTTCTGTTACTTATACTTCTTGAGATAAATCCAAGTAATCTGTTGGCCTTGTTGCGCACACTGAGGCACTGCTGTCTTGGCTTTAGATTTCTGCTTACCATGACTCCCAAGTCTTTTTCACATTCTGTATGACCAAGCTCTACTTCACCTAGATTATAGCTTCGAGGGTTATTTTCATTACCAAGGGCAAGTACCTTACACTTATCCACATTAAACTTCATCTGCCATTTCTCAGACCAAGACATTAATGTCTAACCTGTGGTAGAAAAAAAATATGAAAGTTAGTTGAAACAGTATATAATATTTCCCCCCTAGAGTGTTTCTGGCCCTGTTAAGACCTTTCAGTTCTGTGGAACTGAATAATTTTCTGCCCTCTTGTATGTGATATCTGTAGGTTCCTTCATTTTATTGTTTTGACTAATTTAGTTATAAGAGTTCAGGTATTGTTATTTAGATATGTTGAGAGAGTAATGAGAAAAGGCTTGTGAGCTTTTACTGAGCAATTACTGACAGTAAACTGAATATTTTCAATTAATTCCCCTGCCAAGAGAGAGCTGTCACCTACTGCAGCTGTGGTCTTGAAACCTGGGTTAGAAGTATAGCTGTAGTCTTGAAACCTGGCTTAGAAGTATAGCTGTGGTCTTGAAACCTGGCTTAGAAGTATAGCTGTAGTCTTGAAACCTGGCTTAGAAGTATAGCTGTGGTCTTGAAACCTGGCTTAGAAGTATAGCTGTAGTCTTGAAACCTGGCTAGAAGTATAGCTGTAGTCTTGAAACCTGGCTTAGAAGTATAGCTGTGGTCTTGAAACCTGGCTTAGAAGTATAGCTGTAGTCTTGAAACCTGGCTTAGAAGTATAGCTGTGTCTTGAAACCTGGCTTAGAAGTATAGCTGTAGTCTTGAAACCTGGCTTAGAAGTATAGCTGTGGTCTTGAAACCTGGCTTAGAAGTATAGCTGTGGTCTTGAAGCCTGGCTTAGAAGTATAGCTGTAGTCTTGAAACTTGGCTTAGAAGTATAGCTGTGGTCTTGAAACCTGGCTTAGAAGTATAGCTGTAGTCTTGAAACCTGGCTTAGAAGTATAGCTGTAGTCTTGAAACCTGGCTTAGAAGTATAGCTGTAGTCTTGAAACCTGGCTTAGAAGTATAGCCGTAGTCTTGAAACCTGGCTTAGAAGTATAGCTGTAGTCTTGAAACCTGGCTTAGAAGTATAGCTGTAGTCTTGAAACCTGGCTTAGAAGTATAGCTGTGGTCTTGAAACCTGGCTTAGAAGTATAGCTGTGGTCTTGAAACCTGGCTTAGAAATATAGCTGTGGTCTTGAAACCTGGCTTAGAAGTATAGCTGTGGTCTTGAAACCTGGCTTAGAAGTATAGCTGTAGTCTTGAAACCTGGCTTAGAAGTATAGCTGTGGTCTTGAAACCTGGCTTAGAAATATAGCTGTAGTCTTGAAACCTGGCTTAGAAATATAGCTGTGGTCTTGAAACCTGGCTTAGAAATATAGCTGATCTTGCTGGGAGTTGTATTAGCTATGAGTGGAATCAGTGACTTTATTTTGTAATCTAAATAAGCATACATTTCATTTCAGTTAATATATATAAATCCACAGTATTTCGAATAACATATTCAGTTGTATCTTCTTGGAAATCTTACTGTGTCAGGTCCCTTTCTCAACAGCCCAATATTAAAATCCCTATTCAACTGTACTATTTGTGTAAGTTTACTGTAGGTTATAGTTCTGAATATATTAAATTCACTTTCTGGAGTATTGTGTTATGTCTTGCCTTATGCTAATTTTGTCTCACAACCAGAAGATGAGAATTAATAATTAATAGAGCCAACAGCTATCATCCTATACTACTGACAGAGCGATATAGAACTTTCCATAGTGATGTCAAAATCACTTATTCAATGAGTAATAGTATGACAAATCTTCTGTCATAGAGACACATCTTTCGCTGCCGAGAGATGTCGTATTACCAGCCTTTAATACATAATCAACCCACATAGATGTTATCTTGAAAGCACATAGTAGCACAGTAACAGGTTTCTTTGCATAAAATGCATGTTGAGAGCCAGTATTTCACAGGAGTTGTGCTTTTGGGTATATAAGATTTCCCAATGACAGTTGCTCAATTTCTGGCAGTATGCATAAGGATCCAATAATCATAGATAATCCTGGAGCTGATCATTACGCCTTGGAAGCCCTCTGACTACTGTTTGCATACTTTTAGTGCCGTACCCTTAACAGTGACGTAGAAACGTGAAAAAAACACTACCTCCATTATTATAAACGGAAAGTGAAGACCAAGAATTTCGATTTATATTTAACAATGTTACATGGCTGGCAGCTCACAAAATGGAAAATACTATATTCCTCAAGGATCACCTACTCAGAAGAATGAGCAAGTAATGTTTATATATGACACTTATGTTTTCATACATGATGAGTCATGTAATGTATCACTACAACGACTGAGGAACATTGTTATAAGAGAGAGGATATTGTAGAGTATAGCTATAACTGTCATTATTACTGTTAAGCTTCACTAATAAAAAAATGCACTCATCACTCTACCTTGATGGTAGAACGGAAACTATGCATCGCAGAGTCGAACTAACACAGTTATTTCGTGCACTAAAGTTGAACTTTACAAGCAAGTCCAATGTGGGTACATTCAGGTGCTGAGAAGACACTGGGGAAAAATTGCTAAATTTTATTGGCCTCACATCCGCCAAACAGTGATATCGTAATGTAAAGAAGTGCAGCACATGTCAGATGGTAGGTGCAGCACATGTCAGATGGTAGGTGCAGCACATGTCAGATGGTAGGTGCAGCACATGTCAGATGGTAGGTGCAGCACATGTCAGATGGTAGGTGCAGCACATGTCAGATGGTAGGTGCAGCACATGACAGATGGTAGGTGCAGCACATGTCAGATGGTAGGTGCAGCACATAGTGACAGATGGGTCAGTAGTGCAGCACATGTCAGATGGTAGTGCAGCACATGTCAGATGGTAGGTGCAGCACATGTCAGATGGTAGGTGCAGCACATGTCAGATGGTAGGTGCAGCACATGTCAGATGGTAGGTGCAGCACATGTCAGATGGTAGGTGCAGCACATGTCAGATGGTAGGTGCAGCACATGTCAGATGGTAGGTGCAGCACATGTCAGATGGTAGGTGCAGCACATGTCAGATGGTAGGTGCAGCACATGTCAGATGTAGGTGCAGCACATGTCAGATGGTAGGTGCAGCACATGTCAGATGGTAGGTGCAGCACATGTCAGATGTAGTGGTGCAGCACATGTCAGATGGTAGGTGCAGCACATGTCAGATGGTAGTGCAACAGTGCAGCATGTCGTGGGGTGCAGCACATGTCAGATGGTAGGTGCAGCACATGTCAGATGGTAGGTGCAGCACATGTCAGATGTAAGGTAGTGCAGCACATGTCAGATGGTAGGTGCAGCACATGTCAGATGGTAGGTGCAGCACATGTCAGATGGTAGGTGCAGCACATGTCAGATGGTAGGTGCAGCACATGTCAGATGGTAGGTGCAGCACATGACAGATGGTAGGTGCAGCAATCATTGTCAGCTGATGGTAGGTGCAGCACACAGTGAGTGCGCACATGCATGGTGTGTCAGTGTGTCAGCACATGACAGATGGTAGGTGCAGCACATGTCAGATGGTAGGTGCAGCACATGTCAGATGGTAGGTGCAGCACATGTCAGATGGTAGGTGCAGCACATGTCAGATGGTAGGTGCAGCACATGTCAGATGGTAGGTGCAGCACATGTCAGATGGTAGGTGCAGCACATGTCAGATGGTAGGTGCAGCACATGACAGATGGTAGGTGCAGCACATGTCAGATGGTAGGTGCAGCACATGTCAGATGGTAGGTGCAGCACATGCAGATGGTAGGTGCAGCACATGTCAGATGGTAGGTGCAGCACATGTCAGATGGTAGGTGCAGCACATGTCAGATGGTAGGTGCAGCACATGTCAGATGGTAGGTGCAGCACATGACAGATGGTAGGTGCAGCACATGTCAGATGGTAGGTGCAGCACATGTCAGATGGTAGGTGCAGCACATGTCAGATGTAGTGCAGCACTGTCAGATGGTAGTGCAGCACATGTCAGATGGTAGGTGCAGCACATGTCAGATGGTAGGTGCAGCACATGTCAGATGGTAGGTGCAGCACATGACAGATGGTAGGTGCAGCACATGTCAGATGGTAGGTGCAGCACATGTCAGATGGTAGGTGCAGCACATGTCAGATGGTAGGTGCAGCACATGTCAGATGGTAGGTGCAGCACATGTCAGATGGTAGGTGCAGCACATGTCAGATGGTAGGTGCAGCACATGTCAGATGGTAGGTGCAGCACATGTCAGATGGTAGGTGCAGCACATGTCAGATGGTAGGTGCAGCACATGTCAGATGGTAGGTGCAGCACATGTCATGATGGGTAGGTGCAGCACATGTCAGATGGTAGGTGCAGCACATGTCAGATGGTAGGTGCAGCACATGACAGATGGTAGGTGCAGCACATGTCAGATGGTAGGTGCAGCACATGTCAGATGGTAGGTGCAGCACATGTCAGATGGTAGGTGCAGCACATGTCAGATGGTAGGTGCAGCACATGTCAGATGGTAGGTGCAGCACATGTCAGATGGTAGGTGCAGCACATGCAGATGGTAGGTCAGCACTGTCAGATGGTGGACCATGCAGATGTAGGCAGCACATGTCAGATGGTAGGTGCAGCACATGTCAGATGTGTGCCACATGCAGTGTAGGTGCAGCACATGTCAGATGGTAGGTGCAGCACATGTCAGATGGTAGGTGCAGCACATGTCAGATGGTAGGTGCAGCACATGTCAGATGGTAGGTGCAGCACATGTCAGATGGTAGGTGCAGCACATGTCAGATGGTAGGTGCAGCACATGTCAGATGGTAGGTGCAGCACATGTCAGATGGTAGGTGCAGCACATGCAGTACAGCACATGGAGTAGTGTCAGCACATGTCAGATGGTAGGTGCAGCACATGTCAGATGGTAGGTGCAGCACATGTCAGATGGTAGGTGCAGCACATGTCAGATGGTAGGTGCAGCACATGACAGATGGTAGGTGCAGCACATGTCAGATGGTAGGTGCAGCACATGTCAGATGGTAGGTGCAGCACATGTCAGATGGTAGGTGCAGCACATGTCAGATGGTAGGTGCAGCACATGTCAGATGGTAGGTGCAGCACATGTCAGATGGTAGGTGCAGCACATGTCAGATGGTAGGTGCAGCACATGTCAGATGGTAGGTGCAGCATCAATGTAGTCAGCACATGTCAATGGTAGGTGCAGCACATGTCAGATGGTAGGTGCAGCACATGTCAGATGGTAGGTGCAGCACATGTCAGATGGTAGGTGCAGCACATGTCAGATGGTAGGTGCAGCACATGCAGATGGTAGGCAGCACATGTCAGATGGTAGGTGCAGCACATGTCAGATGGTAGGTGCAGCACATGTCAGATGGTAGGTGCAGCACATGTCAGATGGTAGGTGCAGCACATGTCAGATGGTAGGTGCAGCACATGACAGATGGTAGGTGCAGCACATGTCAGATGGTAGGTGCAGCACATGTCAGATGGTAGGTGCAGCACATGTCAGATGGTAGGTGCAGCACATGTCAGATGGTAGGTGCAGCACATGTCAGATGGTAGGTGCAGCACATGTCAGATGGTAGGTGCAGCACATGTCAGATGGTAGGTGCAGCACATGTCAGATGGTAGGTGCAGCACATGTCAGATGGTAGGTGCAGCACATGTCAGATGGTAGGTGCAGCACATGTCAGATGGTAGGTGCAGCACATGTCAGATGGTAGGTGCAGCACATGTCAGATGGTAGGTGCAGCACATGTCAGATGGTAGGTGCAGCACATGTCAGATGGTAGGTGCAGCACATGTCAGATGGTAGGTGCAGCACATGTCAGATGGTAGGTGCAGCACATGTCAGATGGTAGGTGCAGCACATGTCAGATGGTAGGTGCAGCACATGTCAGATGGTAGGTGCAGCACATGTCAGATGGTAGGTGCAGCACATGTCAGATGGTAGGTGCAGCACATGTCAGATGGTAGGTGCAGCACATGTCAGATGGTAGGTGCAGCACATGTCAGATGGTAGGTGCAGCACATGTCAGATGGTAGGTGCAGCACATGTCAGATGGTAGGTGCAGCACATGTCAGATGGTAGGTGCAGCACATGTCAGATGGTAGGTGCAGCACATGTCAGATGGTAGGTGCAGCACATGTCAGATGGTAGGTGCAGCACATGTCAGATGGTAGGTGCAGCACATGTCAGATGGTAGGTGCAGCACATGTCAGATGGTAGGTGCAGCACATGTCAGATGGTAGGTGCAGCACATGTCAGATGGTAGGTGCAGCACATGTCAGATGGTAGGTGCAGCACATGTCAGATGGTAGGTGCAGCACATGTCAGATGGTAGGTGCAGCACATGTCAGATGGTAGGTGCAGCACATGTCAGATGTAGGTGCAGCACATGTCAGATGGTAGGTGCAGCACATGTCAGATGGTAGGTGCAGCACATGTCAGATGGTAGGTGCAGCACATGTCAGATGGTAGGTGCAGCACATGTCAGATGTAGGTGCAGCACATGTCAGATGTAGGTGCAGCACATGTCAGATGGTAGGTACAACATGTCAGATGGTATGTGTGCTATCTATCATGATAGATGTAGGATTTTCATACATGATCAGATTGTTAGTAGTTGATCAATTTAATTATAATCACACATGTCAATAGATGCACACATTAATAGTAGCACATATCAGATATATCAGCACAGCAATGTAGTACTACATCTATATGTTAGTACAATATATTATGTAGTGTATACATTTCATATGTAGTTCAGCAATGTATATTATGCATTAATTAAAGTTCATTATTATCACATGTACAATTTGCACCACAGCAGACTACGTACAGCACTAACTGATCATGATTATGACAGCACATGTACAATTTAGTTGCTAACTATATCATTTAGTATGGTAGTTCAGCACATATTCAAGTATCATAATTAATTAGTAAATTCCTTATATAAGAAAATATGAATCTGTGTTTCTTCGTTAAGCGTGATGAATCTACAACAATTCTTCTATATGATTAACGCTATTCCATAACTAATTTTACCAGTAATTTTATAATAAATCAATATAATACATAGCAGAAATAACTTCAACTAATAATGACTATGAAAATAGATAAGTAATTATATGTTATATTCTTATTATTGATTCATTATGATTATTTTCTATCATGTTTATATAATATTAATTCTAACGATTACTATTATAAATCTATTATTATCACCAGCAGAAATTTTCTAACACCACAGTAATATTCTTATCTGTCATAGCTATATACTCTAGCTAAGCCATCTCATCTAATACTTACTAAAACATGATACATTTCATGTATAAGAAACTTCATTTTCTCATTCAGTAATGAATTTTCTTGTTTAAGTCAAATTAACTTCAAGCGAAGTATTCAATAGCATAATACAGGGAAAAGTTTTATAGTGGGAAAAGGAAATATGAATACATTTGCTGATCCTTTATCTTTAGCTTATGACTTTATCTTACAGAATAATTCTGAGTCATGTTTGATAAGACAGCTATTCATGAACCTAATTTTAAGATAATGATTAATAAATCAATATAAACATCACGCAGGAAACGAGGCTTCACCAGCCAGTTGATCTTGAGAGAGAGTCAAGTAATTATTTGTTATTTCTTTAGACTTGACAGCTTATGCACCTGTGTTTCTTCAGTTACAAGGGATGAACTTCGTAAAAGCAGACTTACTATTGAGGTCTCTCTTCCACTTCATCTCACACTTCAGTTTTCTAACACCAGTAAGAGTTCTTAGTCGGTGTCATAGCATATCTCTGACGCAGAAGACAGATTCTCAATCTAATATTCCATTCGCACCTTCCGAAACATGAGGATACGAAGTTTCATGTGGTAATAAAGAAATCTTCATTTTTGCATTCATAATGAGGATTTCTCTTCTGGTTTAATAATGTAAATTAATGCTCTAAGGCGGAGTTCTCAAACAAGGACAAGCGTACCCCAAGGGAAACGAGGAAGAATTTTTAAGTGGGAAGAGAGTGAGATATTATAATTTGTTGTGTTTGTATTATCAGCATTATTTTTTTTGTTTCTTTATTTGCATCCAGTTGTTACAAAAAACGCGATTCTAAAAAGCTTAGAGATCTCCAGTGAATACTAGAAAGGACTGCCCTTCTAGCATCCAGCCTGTTACTGGGTTTTCGTAACAATTAGTCAGTATCCTTGTCCAATTTTCCATTAGAATTCAATAAGAATTATTAGTGCTTCAGGATTACAACTGGTAGGCTACTAACTAGAGAAAATAAAATTTAATAAATTTATTAAGTCTAGAGGTATATTATCAAATTAAATTAAATTAATCACAGTAATCAAAATAATATTAATCACTTCTCTCGTGTACAGTGTTATTGTGCTGAAAGCACATATCACACTTATAATTCTTAAGTACCGTCTGGTACATTAACATTTAATAAGATATTACAAATATGTACAAGTTTGTGTGTATGTGTGTAAGTGCTCTAAGTAGTTCACTATGTCTCACGACTCGACTAGACTTAAACAAGTGACTGACAAAGTCCTCAAATAAACTAACTTCTTGACCAACTGGCAATCAGAACAGTCTGCTTGAACAATAAAACGACTGTTAAGCCCAACAGCGATATTACAAGCAACTGCGACTCAATCAGGATCAACGAGATAATATAACGACACTAAGTAGGGACCATCAGCAGATCCTCCACAAAAGTCACAAAACTCCCATACTACTGAATCTAAGTTCAGCATAAGAAAATACCCGACTGTGACGATACACAGATACCAGTACAAATTAGGTCAGAAGCTACAGCTCAGGACCTGAGTTGCTTAGAGTGTCTATGCGACACACAACCTCAATACAACGTCGAAAATCACTAAATCTATACAATGTTCTGTGAACAGAGTCTCCAGAACTAACAATAAAGCTACAGAGACGATCTTCCAACAAGGGCCAATAAGGAAGAGTTAGGCACTTGTCAGGAATACGTCCAACCACCAAGCGAGTCTAGACCAGACTGAATACTTCAGGCGAGGTGAGAACACCCCCCCCCTCGATCACGTGATAGCTCCGTGGACAGTTGCTGTCCAGCAACAGAAGCCGGCAGAATAACGAGCAAAGAGCGATAATTACAGTAGTTAGACAATCAAGGCTTGAACTATGAGCACATAATAATATGTTACATCCTACCTAACAAAAGTAACTAAGTCAAATAATAATATAAAGCAATATATTTACGATTTAGCTATTATCACAAATATAAGCAATATAAAATTATATGAAAATTTAATATACGTTATATATATACATTGTAACCCATTCAGGGGTTGCAACACCAGTACATCATATACTAAAGTAAAGATCCCAAATTATGAGACATCCTTGTTCAATAAAATTTGCATTTTAGTGCCATACTTACACAAATTATAGGGGGATAAGTCTGTTGAGTATACCTGGTACAGTGTATGGTAGAGTTATTATTGAAAGAATTAAGAGTAAGACGGAGAATAGGATAGCAGATGAACAAGGAGGCTTTACAAAAGGTAGGGGGGGTGTGGACCAGGTGTTTACAGTGAAACATATAAGTGAACAGTATTTAGATAAGGCTAAAGAGGTTTTTGTGGCATTTACGGATTTAGAAAAGGCGTATGACAGGGTGGATAGGGGGACAATGTGGCAGATGTTGCAGATGTATGGTATAGGAGGTAGGTTACTGAAAGCAGTGAAGAGTTTTTACGAGGATAGTGAGGCTCAAGTTAATGTAGGAAAGAGGGAGATTATTTCCCAGTAAAAGTAGGCCTTAGACAAGGATGTGTGATGTCACCATGGTTGTTCAATATATTTATAGATGGGGTTGTAAGAGAAGTAAATGCGAGGGTCTTGGCAAGAGGTGTGGAGTTAAAAGATAAAGAATCACACGTAAAGTGGGAGTTTTCACAGTTGCTCTTTGCTGATGACACTGTGCTCTTGGGAGATTCTGAAGAGAAGTTGCAGAGGTTGGTGGATGAATTTGGTAGGGTATGCAAAAGAAGAAAATTAAAAGTGAATACAGGAAAGAGTAAAGTTATGGGGATAACAAAAAGATTATGTGATGATAGATTGGATATCAGATTGGAGGGAGAGAGTATGGAGGAGGTGAATGTATACAGATATTTGGGAGTGGACATGTCAGCGGATGGGTCTATGAAAGATGAGGTGAATCATAGAATTGATGAAGGGAAAAGGGTGAGTGGTGCACTTAGGAGTCTGTGGAGACAAAGAACTTTGTCCTTGGAAGCAAAGAGGGGAATGTATGAGAGTATAGTTTTACCAACGCTCCTGTATGGGTGTGAAGCGTGGGTGATGAACGTTGCAGCGAGGAGAAGGCTGGAGGCAGTGGAGATGTCATGTCTGAGGGCAATGTGTGGTGTGAATATAATGCAGAGAATTCGTAGTTTGGAAGTTAGGAGGAGGTGTGGGATTGCCTAAACTGTTGTCCAGAGGGCTGAGGAAGGGTTGTTGAGGTGGTTCGGATATGTAGAGAGAATGGAGCGAAACAGAATGACTTCAAGAGTGTATCAGTCTGTAGTGGAAGGAAGGCGGGGTAGGGGTCGGCCTAGAAAAGGTTGGAGGGAGGGGGTAAAGGAGGTTTTGTGTGCGAGGGGCCTGGACTTCCAGCGGGCATGAGTGAGCGTGTTTGATAGGAGTGAATGGAGACAAATGGTTTTTAATACTTGACGTGCTGTTGGAGTGTGAGCAAAGTAACATTTATGAAGGGGTTCAGGGAAACCGGCAGGCCGAACTTGAGTCCTGGAGATGGGAAGTACAGTGCCTGCACTCTGAAGGAGGGGTGTTAATGTTGCAGTTTAAAAACTGTAGTGTAAAGCACCCTTCTGGCAAGACAGTGATGGAGTGAATGATGGTGAAAGTTTTTCTTTTTCGGGCCACCCTGCCTTGGTGGGAATCGGCCAGTGTATTAATAAAAAAAAATAATAACTTACACAAATATGGATCAATTTCAGAAAGTCATGTGTACTGGAGAATAAGGAACTGCCATGGAAGAATGTCTGTACATGCATTGTATTGATGACTCACAAACAATGTTCTACATAAACCATTCCACGGGCGGGGATAGAACCCGCGATCAGAGAATCTCAAAGCTCCAGACCATCATGTGGCTAACGCGACGATCTGGAGTTTTGAACTCTCTGATCACGGGTTCTATCCCCGCCCGTGGTATGGTTTGTTTGCAATCGTGCCATTAAGATTTCGTTAGCCATGTTAACGGCTTTGAGGGGACTTGAGCTAGAGTTCATCACGGCCACGCTAGCTGGAGATTCTTCTGTAAAAACTTGCATTTGTGGTCACAGTGGGGCCTATGCTGACCTTCCTATGGTGTAGGAATATACCTAGTTGGACGAATCTTATTGTGGCTAGCTGGTCCAGTGGCTAACGCGACGGTCTGGAGTTTTGAGACTCTCTGATCGCGGGTTTTATCCCCACCCGTGGTATGGTTTGTTTGCAATCGTGTCATTATGATTTCGTGAGTAATGTTCTACAGTCTCTTAGGATTTACAGGTCGAGAAAAACGAGGGGAGCCCTTATTTAACAAGTACGCATTACAAGACTAATTTCATTCTCTTCGCGCTTGAAATGCCAGTCTTCATGAGTAGTACACATATTAATGCATCCAGGAACGAGTGGTTTCAAGCAAATAACAATACTGCGATTAGCCAGGGACCGAACCCCAAATATCTTAGCACGCCTCGAGAGGCGTGGCTGAACAGACATATATGTGCTCGAAACAGGAGTAACATGTTCAGTGGTACTGGTCACCTGATGTTTGAAGGATTGATGGCCAAGTGGACTAAGGCGACTTGGAATTTTAGCAGGCTTCTCGGGATTCGTATTAAAATATTGAGCTTTCGATTATTCACAGTATCATTTGCCTAGAACCACTCGCTCGTGGATGCTTTAATATGTGAACAGCTCATGAAGACTGGTAAGCCAAACAGGAGAAAACAAAATTAGTCCTGTAGCTTCCATGGCCACGAATGTGCTAACATCAGAAGTGACATGTCCAGTGGTACCTGATGTATGAAGCACTGATGACCCAGACGACTAAGCCATCTCTGAATTCCAGTGGTCTTCTAGAGAGACGTGCTAAAATATTGAGGGTTCAATTACTTAACTTAAATTTGCTTATACCCATAAGTTCGTGGATGCATTTATTTTTTTAACACATCGGCCGCTTCCCATCAAGGCAGGATGGCCCGGAAAAAGAAAAATTTTCATCATCATTCACTCCATCACTGTTTTGGCAGAGGCATGCTTCCACTACAGTTATAAAACTGCAACATTAACACCCGTCTTTCAGAGTGCAGGTACTGCACTTCCCATCTCCAGGAATCAAGTCCAGCCTGCCAGTTTCCCTGAATCCCTTCATAAATGTTACCTTGCCTACACTACAACAGCATGTCAAATCCTAAAAACCATTTGTCTCAATTTGCTCCTATCTAACATGCTCACACACTCTTGCTGGAAGTCCAAACCTCTCACACACAAAACCTCCTTTACTCCCTCCCTCCAACCTTTCATCGGCCGACCCCTACCCCGCCTTCCCTCCACTACAGATTTATACACTCTCGAAGTCATTCTATCTTGTTCCATCCTCTCTACATGTCCAAACAATGTCAATAACCCCTTCTCTGTCCTCTGGATAATAATTTTGATAATCTCGCACCTATTCCTAATCTCCAAACTATGGATTTTCTATATTATATTCACACCACACATTGCCCTTAGACATCACATCTCCACTGCCTCCTGCCTTCTCCTTGTTGCAACATTCACCATCCATGCCTCACACCCTTACAAGAGCATAGGTAAAATTATACTCTCTTACATTCCCCTCTTTGCTTTCATGGATAAAGTTCTTTGTCTCCATAGACTCCTCAGTGCACCACTCACCTTTTTTCTCTCTTCAATTCAATGATTCACCTCATCTTTCGTAAACCAATCTGCTGACACATTCACTCCAAAATATCAGAAAACATTCACCTCTTCCTCGCAGCCATCTTGAAAGGCATAAATTGATAAATGAATCTCAACACGGTTTTACTAAGGGGCGTTCCTGTCTTACGAATTTACTAACTTTTTTTCACTAAGGTGTTTGAGGAGGTAGATCATGGTAATGAATATGATATTGTGTATATGGACTTCAGTAAGGCTTTCGACAGAGTTCCACATCAGAGGCTGCTGAGGAAACTTTAGGCACACGGAATAGGAGGAGAAATTTTTTCCTGGGTAAAGACATGGTTGACAAATAGGCAGCAGATAGTTTGCATAAATGGGGAGAAATCAGAATGGGGGCACGTCACAAGTGGTGTTCCGCAGGGGTCGGTGTTGGGCCCGTTGTTGTTCACAATTTACTTAAATGACATAGATGAGGGAATAAATAGCGACATAAGCAAATTTGCAAATAAAACCAAAATAGGCCGGCCAATTCATTCTAATGAGGACATTAGTACACTCCAGGATGATTTGAATAGAGTGATGCAGTGGTCGGAGAAGTGGCAGATGCAGTTTAATATAGACAAATGCAAAGTTCTATATGTTGGACAGGACAATAACCATGCCACTTATAAACTGAATAGTGTAGATCTTAACATTACTGATTGCGAAAAGGATTTAGGAGTTCTGGTTAGCAGTAACCTGAAACCAAGACAACAGTGCATAAGTGTTCGCAATAAAGCTAACAGAATCCTTGGCTTCATATCAAGAAGTATAAATAATAGAAGTCCTTAGGTTGTTTTTCAACTCTGTATATCCTTCGTTAGGCCTCATTTAGATTATGCTGCACAGTTCTCGTCACCATATTAAAGAATGGATATAAATACACTGGAAAACGTACAGACGAGGATGACAAAACTGATCCCATGTATTCGAAATTTTTCCTATGAGGATAGACTGAGGGCCCTGAATCTGCACTCTCTAGAAAGGCGTAAAATCAGGGGGAATATGAGTGAGGTGTATAAATGGAAAACAGGAATAAATAAAGGGAATGTAAATAGTGCGCTGAAAATATTCAGCCAAGACAGGACTCGCAGCAATGGTTTCAAGTTGGAAAAGTTCAGATTCAGGAAGGACATATGAAAGTTCTGATTTGGCAATAGATTTGTGGATGTGGAACAAACTCCCAAGTACCATCATAGAAGCTAAGACTATTACAACCCAGGAGTCCCAAAGGCCTGTTATCCTGGGTGTAGAGGGAGCAAAATAAACACAGCAGAATAACTTTTGACTTGTATTATCCATTACCAATTTAGAACAGAAGTATGTACACTATATACACTATGTACAACAATAAGTATTAGTGCACTCCACGGTAAGCAAGGCAGAATAGAAGCCACTAGAGAGCAGACCGTGCTCCAACCAGCTCTAGAATGGGAATGACAAGGGCAGACAGGTGAGTGGTACCCACATCACCTCTGCGATTGCAAAAACCATCTCATTGGCTGGAACCTGGGTACTGATTGAACGACGGGGCCCCATCATCAACCCTTAGTACCTGGTTCGCTGGTTGGGGGAGATAGCCTTTCAATGAGGGTGTGTACATGCACCGAATAAAGGTTACTTACTCTTTGCATGTAGTTTTAGAAATAGATTGGATAAATAGAGTGGGTGTGGGTGGGTGTGAGTTGGACCTGACTAGCATGTGCTACCAGGTCCGATGCCGTGCTCCTTCCTTAAGTGGAAGTGACCTGACTAGTTGGTCATTGTTCTGAGCCGGGGGGTGGCATGGACCTGCTTCGCATGGGTCAGTAGGCCTGTTGCAGTGTTCCTTCTTTCTTATATTCTTATACCCTATCAAACTCACCAACCAAGTTCTGCAACTTCTCTTAAGAATCTCCCAAAAGCACAGTGTCATCAACAAAGAGCAACTGTGACAACTTCCACTTTGTGTCAGATTCTTTATCCTTCATCCCCAGACCTCTTGTCAACACCCCAGCATTCACATCTCTTACAACCCCATATATAAATATACTGAACAACCATGGTGACATCACACATCCCTGTCTAAGGGAAATAACCTCCCTCTCGCCTGCATACTCTAACCTGAGCCTCACTATCCTTGTAAAGACTCTTCACTGCTTTCAGTAACCTACCTCCAATTCCATACATTTGCAATATCTGCCACATTGCCCCCCTATCCACCCTGTCATACGCCTTTTCCAAATCCATAAATGCCAAATAAACTTCTTTACCCCTATCTAAATACTGTTCACCTATATGTTTCACTGCAAACACTTGGTCTACACACACCCCTACCCTTCCTAAAGCCTCTTTATTCATCTGCTATCCTACTCTCCGTCTTACTCTTAATTATTTCAATAATAACTCTACCATACACTTTACCAGGTGTACTCAACAGACTTATTCCTTGATAATTTTTGCACTCTTTGTTGTCCCGTTGCCTTTATACAAAGGCACGCTTTCTGCCAATCCCTAGGTACCTTACCCTCTTCCATACATTTATTAAATAAAAGCACTAACCACTCTAAAACTACATCCCCACCTGTTTTTAACATTTCTATATTTAGACCATCAATCCCAGCTGCTTTACCCCCTTTCATTCTACCCACTACCCCATGCACTTTCCCCACACTCACAACTGGTTCTTCCTCACTCCTATAAGATATTATTCCTCATTGCCCTATACACGAAATTACAGCTTCCCTATCTTCATCAACCTCTAACAATTTCTCAAAATATTCCCTCCATCTTCCCGGTACCTATAACTCTCCGTTTAATAACTCTCCTCTCCTATATTTGACTAATAAATCCATTTGTTCCCTAGGCTTCCTCACTTATTAATCTCACTCCAAAACTTTTTCTTATTTTCAACAAAATTTGTTCATAACATCTCACCCACTCTCTCATTTGCTCTCTTTTTACATTGCTTCACCACTCTCTTAACCACCTGGTGGTTCACAATTACACTCACTCACCCACTGACTATAAACACAGAAATACTAATCTTAATCTTAAAATAATGAATCCTAACTAGTCATAAGTTTGCCTATGATACTCCAATATAGACACTTTGTATTGTGCTAAAACAAAAGCATTCTCATTGCTAAATTCACAAATTATGATGTAGTCACCTAGCCTTAATACCATAATCTGTAAGGATTTAATGTTAAGAATTAATCTAAGTCTGCCCGAAATGCCTAGCCATGCTAGGTGTACTAGTGGCCCCCTCTGTAATTAGTATTTTATAACATGTAAACCACACAATATCCAAATACTGTAAACCCCACATTGCAACCCTTATAGAGAATATACTTGATTGATTGATTGATTGATTGATTCCGTATTATATTAGGCACTAGCATGTACTCCTTGATGGCGAATTTTGAAATGACGTCTGGCTTCAATTGATATTTTGCGTTTGTAGCTGCAGTGTGATTTGTGTTTAATGGTGGTAGCTTCCCAATGAATATTGTGACTGTTGTTTCCGACATGTTGAAAGAATGCTGAAGTGCCCTGTGCATAACATATTGCTCTCTGATGTTCAATGATCCTTAAAAATAGGGTTTGGCCTGTCTGCCCTATGTATATTTCGTTGCAGTTTAACATGGTATCTGATAAACTACTGGTATGTCTTGTGTATCTGAATGTATGTTTCCTGGAAAATAGATTCCTAGTTAAAATAGAACGTGATTATGTTTGTCATTTTTGCCGAGACGACTGAATGTACCATGAGTTGTGATTTTCTGGATGGAGCTGAGTTTTTGTGAACTGAGGTTCTGTAAAAGTTGACATTTGCTTTCTTTTCTCCTTGTTTTATAAACTAGTCAGGGTATCCTAATTTGGGGAATTGTGTTCTTAGGATTTCTTTTTTCTTGATTTGCTTTTGATGGGCTGCATATCCAGAGTACATTTAAGAACAGGCTCGAGATAGTGCTCTTGATCTGCACTAGCTGGTGGCTGAAGAAATGAACATAGTTGGCAGTGTGAGTGGGTTGCCTGTAAACCTGATCGTTATTTCTGGTGATGAGAACATCAAGGAATGGTTGTTTGTTTCCCATTCAACTTAAACTGTACACGGGGAAGAAGATGGTTAAGACTCTCAAAGAATGTGTCGGGGCTGCCCGAGTTGTCATCCCATATGGTGACATCATCATCATCGTCCCTGTACCAGATCATGTCTGGTGGTTTGATGCTGGGACGGATGGTAGTTTCATAGTATTCCATGCATAGATTAGCGAGTACGGGAGAGAGTGGTCTTCCCATGCTGCAACCAAATTTTTGTTTGAAGAACTCATTTTTGAAAGAAAAAACATTAATAGTGACACATAATTTAGTAATGAAGCCAAGATTTTCATGATGGAAATTGCTAACTCCTTTGGATATGGAAGCAATTTGGTGGTGAGGAAATTCAGGACGTCATCGATTGGTACTCTATTGAAGAAGGAGTCCACATGCAAACTTTAAGTCCTTTTATACCGCAGGTTGATGTTTCTCGTTTTTTCAATGAATCTGAATGTATCAGATGTGGCTGGAAAAACCTGCCGAGGAAAAGAGATAGAAGAAGGTTCTCCATTTAGCTAATTTGTACGAAAATGAACCTTTGTTGGAAATTATTGGTCTGAGTGATATACCTTGCTTGTGGCTGCATTCACACACAACTAGTAACTTTGTTTTCTACCCATATGGACCCTTCTAGCCACCTCAGTTAGCGTGCCCACCATTACTCTGTTGCTCTCATCATGCTCTTGTCTGTGGCTGGTTGTGCAGCACTGCAATCACCACCTTATGACCCCAGTGTGTGTGTGTGTGTGTGTGTGTACTCAACTAATTACTCGTCAGTCCTAACCAGCCTGATAAGAAGGGCTAAAAAAAACTGCATTATGAGAACAGATTATCCAGCTTACGAAGTGATATAAAAAAGACCTGGAAAACCCTATCAGAAATTCTAGGAACAAAAAAGATATCACGAAATAGCGAAATTGAATTAACAAAACCAGATGAACCCCAACTCCCACCAACTGAAACAGCAAACAGACTCAGTAATTTCTTCTCCACTATAGGAAAAAACCTTGCCAATAAAATCCCAAGGTCAGATACCCCACCCAATGACTGCCTCACTGACAACTACCCGAACACACTGTTCCTAGCTCCGACTAACCCAACAGAAGTCTCCCTTATTATCAACACACTAAAAAACAAGACAGGAGATTTAAATACCTTACCACCCTTTATATACAAAAAAGTGTCGCAAGTACTATCACCAATCATTGCAACACTCCTTAACAAATCCATAAAATCCTCTACCTTCCCTACAGTTCTCAAAATAGCAAGGGTCACCCCGATCCATAAAGGAGGAGACCAAACAGACTTGAATAACTATAGGCCAATATCCAACTTACACCCTCTCTCTAAAATCTTCGAAAAATTAATTCATAAGAGAATCTATTCCTACCTCATCTCCCACAACATACTCAACCTCTGTCAGTTTGGGTTCAGGCCTAATAAAAATACTAATGATGCTATTATACACATGCTAGAACACATGTACACTGCAATAGAGAAAAAAGAAGTCCCACTGGGGATCTTCATTGACTTACGTAAAGCTTTTGATACAGTTAACCATGACTTGCTCCACGTAAAATTGTCGCACTATGGTATTAGAGGGCACTCCCTCAACTACCTTAAGACTTACCTCAGCAACAGAAGCCAATATGTGTACACAAACGGGGCAAACTCGTCAGAACAGCCAATTACAGCTGGTGCCCCACAGGGAAGTGTTCTAGGCCCTCTTCTCTTTCTCATATACATAAATGACCTACCAAATGCATCGCAACTACTCAAACCCACACTATTTGCAGATGACACTACATACGTCTTCTCTCACCCGAGCCCAGTCACGCTAGCCAATACTGTAAATACCGAATTACAGAAAATATCTACCTGGATGAGTACTAACAAACTTACTCAAAACATTGACAAAACCTACTTCATTCAGTTTGGTAACAGAGCTACAGACGTCCCTCTTAACATAATGATAAACGGATCACCTATCACGAAACTCACAGAGGGAAAATTCTTAGGAATTCACCTTGATAATAGACTCAAATTTCAAACACATATACAACTATTTTCCCCCAAAAAATTCCAAGACAGTAGGCATACTATGTTCCACAGTCAGCCCTCCTGGCCCTATATCACTCACTTATTTACCCCTATCTCACCTATGGAATTTGTGCATGGGGCTCAACAACAATAAACCATCTTAGACCATTAACTACCCAACAAAAGGCTGCAGTCAGAATGATAACAAATTCCCACTACAGGCAGCACACTCCACCAATATTCAAAACTCTAAACCTACTCACCTTACAAAACATCCATACTTATTACTGCACCTACTACATACATAGAACACTTAACTCTGATATAAACCCTCCCCTCAAACGTCTCCTTACCAACCTCAACAGAACACATGACCATAACACAAGGCACAGATCACTCTTTCATGTTCCTCGAGTCCATCTCACGCTATGCAAAAACTCAATGCACATAAAAGGCCCTAAAATCTGGAATTCATTACCTGTGAATATAAAAGAAACACTGTCTGTTTATAAATTCAAGTATCTTCTCAAAAATCACTTACTCACCCACAACTAAATAAATACTGAATAATTGTATCTCACAAATTGTATCTTGTAAATGTTTCTCATTATTGTATCTCAAAAATGTCTAACCTGTGACCTAATCGAACTTTATTTTTTAATTACATTGCCTAACAGAATACTCCATTCTACTGAATAATCAGCAACACAGTAAATGACCATATGACCTGTCTTTGTAACACTCATTTGTACTAAATTGTTATCTGTTTACAATAATGTTTTTACCACTGAATATATCATTTCTTAGTTAATCTTAGGTTAATTTTAAGCCTGCCCATAATGTTTTTCATACAAGGGGCTTTGGCATGTTACTCTGTAATAACTGTATTCCTTTGTACTTCACTGTATCATGTACAAATAAATAAATAAATAAATAAATTGCGGTAGCAGGGGTCGATGCATAGCTTCTGGCCCCGCCTCTTCACTGGTCGCTACTAGTGTGTGTGTGTGTGTGTGTGTGTGTGTGTGTGTGTGTGTGTGTGTGTACTCACCTAATTGTGATTGCAGGGGTCGAGACAGTTCCTGGTACCGCCTCTTCACTGATCGCTACCTGGTCCTCTCTTTCTCTGCTTCCTGAGCGTTGTCATACCTCGTCTTAAAGCTATGTATGGTTCCTGCCTCCACTATCAATTGCTAGGCTATTCCACTTCCTGACGACTCTGTGACTGAAGAAGTACTTCCTAACATCCCTGTGACTCTTCTAAGTCTTCAGCTTTCAATTGTAACCCCTTGTTTCTGTGTCCCCTCTCTGGAACATCCTGTCTCTGTCCACCTTGTCTATTCCACGCAGTATTTTGTATGTTGTTATCATGTTTTCCCTGACCCTCTTGTCCTCCAGTGTCGTCAGTCCGATTTCCCTCAGCCTTTCTTCGTAGGACATTCCCCTGAGCTCTGGAACTAGCCTTGTTGCAAATCTTTGTTTTTTCTCTAATTTCTTGAAGTGCTTGACCAGGTGTGGGTTCCAAACTGGTGTTGCATACTCCATTATGGGCCTGACGTACAGAGTATACAGTGTTTTGAACGATTCCATACTAAGGTATCGGAACGCTATTCTCATGTTTGCCAGGCGCCCATATGCTGTAGCAGTGATTTGATTGATGTGTGCCTCCGGAGACGTGCTCGGTGTTATGGTCACCCCAAGACCTTTCTCCTTGGGTGAGGTTTGCAACCTTTGTCCACCTAGCCTATATACTCTGTCTGCGGTCTTCTTTGCCCTTCCCCAATCTTCATGATTTTGCATTTGGCAGGGTTGAATTCGAGAAGCCAGTGTGTGTGTACTCACCTAGTTGTACTCACTTAGTTGAGGTTGCAGGGGTCGAGTCCAAGCTCCCGGCCCCGCCTCTTCACTGGTCGCTACTAGGTCACTCTCCCTGAACCGTGAGCTTTATCATACCTCTGCTTAAAGCTATGCATGGATCCTGCCTCCACTACATCGCTTCCCAAACTATTCCACTTACTGACTACTCTGTGGCTGAAGAAATACTTCCTAACATCCCTGTGATTCATCTGAGTCTTCAACTTCCAACTGTGTCCTCTTGTTGCTGTGTCCCATCTCTGGAATATCCTGTCTTTGTCCACCTTGTCAATTCCTCTCAGTATTTTGCATGTCGTTATCATGTCCCCCCTATCTCTCCTCTCCTCCAGTTTCGTCAGGCTGATTTCCCTTAACCTCTCCTCGTAGGACATACCTCTTAGCTCTGGAACTAGTCTTGTTGCAAACCTTTGCACCTTCTCTAGTTTCTCTACGTGCTTGGCTGGGTGTGGGTTCCAAACTGGTGCCGCATACTCCAATATGGGCCTAACGTACACGGTGTACAGGGTCCTGAACGATTCCTTATTAAGATGTCCGAATGCTGTTCTGAGGTTTGCTAGGCGCCCATATGCTGCAGCAGTTATTTGGTTGATGTGCGCCTCAGGAGATGTGCCTGGTGTTACACTCACCCCAAGATCTTTTTCCATGAGTGAGGTTTATAGTCTCTGGCCCCCTAGACTGTACTCCGTCTGCGGTCTTCTTTGCCCTTCCCCAGTCTTCATGACTTTGCACTTGGTGGAGTTGAATTCCAGGAGCCAATTGCTGGACCAGGTCTGCAGCCTGTCCAGATCCCTTTGTAGTTCTGCCTGGTCTTCGATCGAACGAATTCTTCTCATCAACTTCAAGTCATCTGCAAACAGGGACACTTCGCAGTCTATTCCTTCCGTCATGTCGTTCACAAATACCAGAAACAGCACTGGTCCTAGGACTGACCCCTGTGGGACCCCGCTGGTCACAGGTGCCCACTCTGACACCTCGCCACTTACCATGACTCGCTGCTCTCTTCCTGACAAGTATTCCCTGATCCATTGTAGTGCCTTCCCTGTTATACCTGCTTGGTCCTCCAGTTTTTGCTCTAATCTCTTGTGTGGAACTGTGTCAAACGCCTTCTTGCAGTCCAAGAAAATGCAATCCACCCACCCTTCTCTCTCTTGTCTTACTGCTGTCACCATGTCATAGAACTCCAGTAGGTTTGTGACACAGGATTTCCCGTCCCTGAAACCATGTTGGCCATTGTTGACGAGATCATTCCTTTCTAGGTGTTCCACCACTCTTCTCCAGATAATCTTCTCCATGACTTTCCATCCTATACATGTCAGTGACACTGGTCTGTAGTTTAGTGCTTCATGTCTGTCTCCTTTTTTAAAGATTATGACTATATTTGCTGTCTTCCATGCCTCAGGCAATCTCCCTGTTTCGATAGATGTATTGAATATTGTTGTTAGGGGTACACATAGCGCTTCTGCTCCCTCAGGACCCATGGAGAGATGTTATCCGGCCCCATCGCCTTTGAGGTATCTAGTTCACTCAGAAGCCTCCTCACTTCTTCCTCGGCTGTGTGTACTGTGTCCAGCACTTGGTGGTTTGCACCACCTCTCCGTCTTTCTGGAGCCCCTTCTGTCTCCTCTGTGAACACTTTTTTAAATCTCTTGTTGAGCTCCTCACATACTTCACGGTCATTTCTTGCTGTCTCTCCTCCTTCCTTCCTTAGCCTGATTACCTGGTCCTTGACTGTTGTTTTTCTCCTGATGTGGCTGTATAACAGCTTCGGGTCAGATTTGGCTTTCGCTGCTATGTCGTTTTCATATTATCGTTGGGCCTCCCTTCTTATCTGTGCATATTCATTTCTGGCTCTACGACTTCTCTCCTTATTCTCCTGGGTCCTTTGCCTTCTATATTTCTTCCATTCCCTAGCACACTTGGTTTTGGCCTCCCTGCACCTTTAGGTGAACCATGGGCTCATCCTGGCTATTTCATTAATCCTGTTACCCTTGGGTACAAACCTCTCCTCAGCCTCCTCGTACATTGTTGCTACATATTCCATCATCTCATTTACTGGCTTCCCTGCCAGATCTCTGTCCCACTGAACCCCATTCAGTGTGTGTGTGTGTGTGTGTGTGTGTGTGTGTGTGTGTGTGTGTGTGTGTGTGTGTGTGTGTGTGTGTGTGTTGTGTGTGTGTGAAAAATGGACGTTCTTCTTAAATTATTAGAAATATTCACGCTAAAAAAAATACTGATATTTTATTGTTAAATCAACTACGGAAAATTACCTTCCCATTGCTCCTATATTCCTCTGTTACAGACATAGTTTATTGTACACTTACCTTTTAATTGTTCGTATTTCAGAGTATCATAAACATTTACCTTACAAAGGAGTGATAAGGATTACCCAACACCTTTACCGCATCACTCGTGGTGTCACTAAGACGGCGGGTTGGTAAGCCCAGAGAGGTGGTTCGAACCTCTTTCAGTTTAATGTTATTTTCGTTCATTATGAATTTTCAACATATAAACAGGTGGATTTATAGCTTAACAAACACATTAGTCATTGGGGAGCACGTGTTTTCAGGCACACATAGTCCTTGATAGTTGATCCTCATCAAGTTTTGACACTCGTGTACTGTTGGATTACATATTTGCATTAAACGTACAATATTTGTTCCTTATATAAGAATATCAAACTTTCACACACAGTCTAGTAACTTGTATGCATCAGTAGCATACAAATAGTTGGGTGAATGAAAATACAGAACCACGTTAGAGAATATATTATTACAAGGCCACTGAATAACATTGTACCTACTTCTACTGTCAGGAAAATTACAATTCTACAACTTTGAACATACTGTACAACCAACACTACATGTTCTTTCTCTTTCAAGTTTCCATTGCAATTATTCAGTCTTCTCGTGGCGTATCTTCCTGAATGTCAACATTGCTGAAATTTCTTGATGTTTCTAGTAAACGTTTTCTTCCCATCTAGTCCTATGCTTTATATGTTTTATTAGTGATAAAACCTACCAGAATTTCAATTATGTTAGCAGAGTATATAAAAATATTATATCTCAACAGGTTATGCAGAGAGCTTATCTGTGTGGCGCACAACAGTAACAACTGGAGCAATAGTACCGGTAACAAGAATACTTGTAGCAACTGGAATAAGAGTTGAGGAATAACTGGGCCAGGATGGAAGTAAAGCAAGACAGTAGAGCCAGACCACTCCAAGGTATCACACTGGTTCCTCGCTGAATGGCTGCCGGATACTCCTCTGTCAGGAACAAGCACAGGATTAGAGACTTAGATTAGTAACAACACAGAAGGAGAGAGAGAGAGAGAGAGAGAGAGAGGGAGAGAGAGAGAGAGAGAGAGAGAGAGAGAGAGAGAGAGAGAGAGAGAGAGAGAGAGAGAGAGAGAGAGAGAAGAGAGAGAGAGAGAGAGAGAGGAGAGAGGAGAGAGAGAGAGAGAGAAAAGAAGAGAGGAGAGAGAAAGGGGAGAGAAAGAGAGAGAGAGAGAGAAGAGAGAGAGAGAGAGAAGAGAGGAGAGAGAGAGAGAGAGAGAGAGAGAGAGAGAGAGAGAGAGAGAGAGAGAGAGAGAGAGAGAGAGAGAGAGAGAGAGGAGAGGAGAAGAGAGAGAGAGAGAGAGAGAGAGAGAGAGAGAGAGGACAGACGACAGACAGACAGACAGACAGACAGACAGAACAGAGAGAGGGAGAGACAGACAGACAGGCAGAGACAGACAGACAGACACACACACACACACACAGACAGACACACACACAGACACACAGACACACAGACTCACAGAGAGAACTCATTACCTAACCCTGTAAGACAGACACAAAGAGAGAAACACAGAAAGAGAGGAAGTTGAAAGAGGAAGTCAATACATACCTATGCTTAATGCGATAAACTAAAGCAAATAATTTTGCCTAAACAGATGTTACAAAAATATCATGAGTAACGCAAGTGTTTACAAGGCCTCAACGAAAATAGTTAATCCTACATATTTTCCTCATTATAAATAACGCTCTTTCAAAATAAATTGAATAGGAAAATAAGCAGCAATGAAGACATAGGTGCCCTAGCAGCAATAGAGATATAGGTGCCCTAGCAGCAATAGAGATATAGGTGCCCTAGCAGCAATGAAGATATAGGTGCCCTAGCAGCAATGAAGACGTAGGTGCCCTAGCAGCAATGAAGATATAGGTGCCCTAGCAGCAATAGAGATATAGGTGCCCTAGCAGCAATGAAGATATAGGTGCCCTAGCAGCAATGAAGACGTAGGTGCATTAGTAGCAATGAAGATATAGGTGCCCTAGCAGCAATGAAGATATAGGTGCCCTAGCAGCAATGAAGATATAGGTGCCCTAGCAGCAATGAAGACGTAGGTGCCTTAGTAGCAATGAAGATATAGGTGCCCTAGCAGCAATGAAGATATAGGTGCCCTAGCAGCAATGAAGATATAGGTGCCCTAGCAGCAATGAAGACGTAGGTGCCCTAGCAGCAATGAAGATATAGGTGCCCTAGCAGCAATGAAGATATAGGTGCCCTAGCAGCAATGAAGACGTAGGTGCCTTAGTAGCAATGAAGATATAGGTGCCCTAGCAGCAATGAAGATATAGGTGCCCTAGCAGCAATGAAGATATAGGTGCCCTAGCAGCAATGAAGACGTAGGTGCCCTAGCAGCAATGAAGATATAGGTGCCTTAGTAGCAATGAAGATATAGGTGCCCTAGCAGCAATGAAGACGTAGGTGCCTTAGTAGCAATGAAGATATAGGTGCCCTAGCAGCAATGAAGATATAGGTGCCCTAGCAGCAATAGAGATATAGGTGCCCTAGCAGCAATGAAGATATAGGTGCCCTAGCAGCAATGAAGACATAGGTGCCCTAGCAGCAATAGAGATATAGGTGCCCTAGCAGCAATAGAGATATAGGTGCCCTAGCAGAAATGAAGATATAGGTGCCCTAGCAGCAATAGAGATATAGGTGCCCTAGCAGCAATAGAGATATAGGTGCCCTAGCAGCAATAGAGATATAGGTGCCCTAGCAGCAATAGAGATATAGGTGCCCTAGCAGCAATAGAGATATAGGTGCCCTAGCAGCAATGAAGATATAGGTGCCCTAGCAGCAATGAAGATATAGGTGCCCTAGCAGCAATGAAGATATAGGTGCCCTAGCAGCAATGAAGATATAGGTGCCCTAGCAGCAATGAAGATATAGGTGCCCTAGCAGCAATAGAGATATAGGTGCCCTAGCAGCAATAGAGATATAGGTGCCCTAGCAGCAATGAAGATATAGGTGCCCTAGCAGCAATAGAGATATAGGTGCCCTGGCAGCAATAGAGATATAGGTGCCCTAGCAGCAATAGAGATATAGGTGCCCTAGCAGCAATGAAGATATAGGTGCCCTAGCAGCAATGAAGATATAGGTGCCCTAGCAGCAATGAAGATATAGGTGCCCTAGCAGCAATAGAGATATAGGTGCCCTAGCAGCAATGAAGATATAGGTGCCCTAGCAGCAATAGAGATATAGGTGCCCTAGCAGCAATGAAGATATAGGTGCCCTAGCAGCAATGAAGATATAAGTGCCCTAGCAGCAATGAAGATATAGGTGCCCTAGCAGCAATGAAGATATAGGTGCCCTAGCAGCAATGAAGATATAGGTGCCCTAGCAGCAATGAAGATATAGGTGCCCTAGCAGCAATGAAGATATAGGTGCCCTAGCAGCAATAGAGATATAGGTGCCCTAGCAGCAATGAAGATATAGGTGCCCTAGCAGCAATAGAGATATAGGTGCCCTAGCAGCAATGAAGATATAGGTGCCCTAGCAGCAATGAAGATATAAGTGCCCTAGCAGCAATGAAGATATAGGTGCCCTAGCAGCAATGAAGATATAGGTGCCCTAGCAGCAATGAAGATATAGGTGCCCTAGCAGCAATGAAGATATAGGTGCCCTAGCAGCAATGAAGATATAGGTGCCCTAGCAGCAATGAAGATATAGGTGCCCTAGCAGCAATAAAGGTATAGGTGCCCTAGCAGCAATGAAGATATAGGTGCCCTAGCAGCAATGAAGATATAAGTGCCCTAGCAGCAATGAAGATATAGGTGCCCTAGCAGCAATGAAGATATAGGTGCCCTAGCAGCAATGAAGATATAGGTGCCCTAGCAGCAATGAAGACATAGGTGCCCTAGCAGCAATGAAGATATAGGTGCCCTAGCAGCAATGAAGATATAGGTGCCCTAGCAGCAATGAAGATATAGGTGCCCTAGCAGCAATGAAGATATAGGTGCCCTAGCAGCAATGAAGATATAGGTGCCCTAGCAGCAATGAAGACATAGGTGCCCTAGCAGCAATGAAGATATAGGTGCCCTAGCAGCAATGAAGATATAGGTGCCCTAGCAGCAATGAAGATATAGGTGCCCTAGCAGCAATGAAGATATAGGTGCCCTAGCAGCAATGAAGATATAGGTGCCCTAGCAGCAATGAAGATATAGGTGCCCTAGCAGCAATGAAGATATAGGTGTCTTAGCAGCAATGAAGATATAGGTGCCCTAGCAGCAATGAAGATATAGGTGTCCTAGCACCAATGAAGATATAGGTGTCCTAGCAGCAATGAAGATATAGGTGTCCTAGCAGCAATGAAGATATAGGTGCCCTAGCAGCAATGAAGATATAGATTGTAATAAAGTTGGTAGAATTACCGACAATATGTAAAGTAAAAGGACACAAGTGCAACTAATGTGACATTTATTGTGGCAACGTTTCGCTCTCCAGGAGCTTTATCAAGCTTGATAAAGCTCCTGGAAAGCGAAACGTTGCCACAATAAATGTCACATTAGTTGCACTTGTGTCCTTTTACTTTACATTGCTGCTAGGTGCCCTAGCAGCAATGAAGATATAGTTGCCCTAGCAGCAATGAAGGTATAGGTGCCCTAGCAGCAATGAAGGTATAGGTGCCCTAGCAGCAATGAAGATATAGTTGCCCTAGCAGCAATGAAGGTATAGGTGCCCTAGCAGCAATGAAGGTATAGGTGCCCTAGCAGCAATGAAGGTATAGGTGCCCTAGCAGCAATGAAGAAGAAATAGTTGGCCCTAGCAGCAATGAAGGTATAGGTGCCCTAGCAGCAATGAAGGTATAGGTGCCCTAGCAGCAATGAAGATATAGTTGCCCTAGCAGCAATGAAGGTATAGGTGCCCTAGCAGCAATGAAGGTATAGGTGCCCTAGCAGCAATGAAGATATAGGTGCCCTAGCAGCAATGAAGATATAGGTGCCCTAGCAGCAATGAAGGTATAGGTGCCCTAGCAGCAATGAAGATATAGGTGCCCTAGCAGCAATGAAGATATAGGTGCCCTAGCAGCAATGAAGATATAGGTGCCCTAGCAGCAATGAAGATATAGGTGCCCTAGCAGCAATGAAGATATAGGTGCCCTAGCAGCAATGAAGACATAGGTGCCCTAGCAGCAATGAAGATATAGGTGCCCTAGCAGCAATGAAGATATAGGTGCCCTAGCAGCAATGAAGAATAAGGTGCCCTAGCAGCAATGAAGGTATAGGTGCCCTAGCAGCAATGAAGTATATAGGTGCCCTAGCAGCAATGAAGATATAGGTGCCCTAGCAGCAATGAAGATATAGGTGCCTAGCAGCAATGAAGATATAGGTGCCCTAGCAGCAATGAAGAATAGGTGCCCTAGCAGCAATGAAGATATAGGTGCCCTAGCAGCAATGAAGACAATAGGTGCCTAGCAGCAATGAAGACATAGGTGCCCTAGCAGCAATGAAGATATAGGTGCCCTAGCAGCAATGAAGATATAGGTGCCCTAGCAGCAATGAAGATATAGGTGCCCTAGCAGCAATGAAGACATAGGTGCCCTAGCAGCAATGAAGATATAGGTGCCCTAGCAGCAATGAAGACATAGGTGCCCTAGCAGCAATGAAGGTATAGGTGTCTTCCTATACTAGCCGTATGATCAAAAATAGCTTCCTATACTAGTCGTATGATCAACATTTTTTTTATATAGATCAGTCTTACAGGCTGAAATATCCTACCTACACTCATTTCTAAGCCCATCCCTGCTTCAGGTATACTACGACCCCTTAGGATGCGACCTACGACAATCAACTAACACCCAGGTACATACAGCAAGGTGCCGTGCCGAGTATCGAACCACGCACCATCAGTACGTGAACTGAGTGCGCAGACAACCGAAACACTGAACATGTGCAGAGTCTAATTCCTGAGAGTGAGTGCATTAGTTGAAAAGCAATTTGTTAATTAAACGGCACCGGTGAAATATCGTGCTTTGCAAATTACTTTGTATAAATAACGATAGTTTGCTAGGAAATATAAAAGTCTACAAGCATAAATATCTGTAACTATAAAATTCTAGAAGCCAGATTACCAGAGAATCCGTGTGTAGTCTTTCCCAATTCGGAAACTCTCAAAAAGTTTCCATGATAGAAATCCCCCATGAGAAATTTTCAGCAGAAAACCGATTATAACCTAAGTTTTTTTAAGTGACAAGTTGAACCCTCCGTGAAATAACACATCCTTATTTCTCTAGTCTTCACGAATAAGTGTTTCATGTCTTACACACGAATTCTACATACACATTAATTTACATTATATCAATTTTTAAAGCGGTGGAAAGGTAAGCCAGAGGAAGGCTTCTATTAGATGACCAAAAACTCCAGTGGCTGGTCATCATGTGACTAAGATACGAATCTTACCTAATCTAACCTACAAGGAAGTCTCATGTTATTATGTTTATTGTTGTTGATAAATGGTTCAGAGAACCTACGAGTTGATAAATTAGACACATGTGCAACACTTGGGTATCTTTACTGAGGAAACGTTTCGCCACACATTGGCTTCATCAGTCCATACAAAGTAGAATGGTGAAGAACGTTTCCTCATTAAAGATATAAAAGTGTTGTACTTGTGTCTAATTTATCACGCTTATTGTTACTTGTCAAGACTTTATTGGTTAATCCTCCGTGAATAATATTCTTGGTCTACGCTTCGCACTCAGCTCATACACTGAGGTCCGAGGATCGATCCTTCGGTATGGGCGCAAAAACATTAAGACGTGTTTCCAAAAGTCACCTGCTGTCCTTGTCACCCATCAGTAAAATGGGTACCTGGGTGATAGTCTACTGGTGTGGGTCGCATTCTGGGACAAAAGTGAAGTAATTTGCCCGAAATGCTCAGCATAACAAGGGGCTTTCTATATAGTAGTATGTCATTGATGTCAGCTAGGCCTGTATATCTTGTACATATACTTGTAGAAATAAAGATATTATTATTACTGACTGGGAAGATTTTGTAAGATTTTAATAATCAACTTAAAGAGTCTCTCTATGCCCTCTCTGACTCTGGTGAACCAATAATATAAAAGTTATCAAGAGGTTCTATTGGAAAAGAGGTATACTTAGTTTAGAGAAGGAAAGAAGAGGCTTCAGCAATGATGTGACGTGTGTCCGTAGTCGTTTATATACTCACATGAATGTTATGGTTCTAAAAGATTCGTAATGTTAGTTACAATTGTTGTTTATAGATGATATTGTTTTCAGGAGATGCTAAGTAAGTTTATTCAGGTATACACAAATACAGTTACATAGATTATCATACAGAGCAGTATATGTGTAGAGAACCTAGTATAGGATAACCCAAAAAAGTCAAAGTGACACTCTTTTACAAAAGAGAGTGAAAGGGCATGTGAAAGAAGAAAGTTAAAAGAGATTGCAGGAACGTGTCAAGTGGTAAGAATAATCAGAAAATGAACGAGACTTTACAGGTAAAAATAGAAGGCAGGAGATTAAATTAATATGCTTCATGTGAAGCGCTAATCCCGTGTAGGTCATTAACCCCAGGGAGTGCTGGCGGCTCGATTCTCTTCTCGTTAACCATGGAACACATTTGTTACCGAACCTTAACTACCATGCACTAAAAGGGGTGAAGAAAGTTTGTGTGTTTAGATATCTTATAGTACATACGTAACCAGTAAGATCTTTGAAAATTAAGGTACATAAGGTATATACAAGATGTGAGGTAGATGAGAGAAATAAAACTGTAAAAGTTTTGTGGAGTCGGTATAACAAAAGACGCGTGTAAGTAGAAAAAAAAATAGTAATAAATCAGAGAATATACTTTTGTTACCGTTTTTGTAAAGTTGTGAGGTATACTTCCTACTGGTAAAGTTGTGAGGTATACTTCCTGCTGGTAAAGTTGTGAGGTATACTTCCTGCTGGTAAAGTTGTGAGGATAATTTCCTGCTGGTAAAGTGTGAGGTATACTTCTACTGGTAAAGTTTGTGAGGTATACTTCCTGCTGGTAAAGTTGTGAGGTATACTTCCTGCTGGTAAAGTTGTGAGGTATACTTCCTGCTGGTAAAGTTGTGAGGTATACTTCCTGCTGGTAAAGTTGTGAGGTATATTTCCTGCTGGTAAAGTTGTGAGGTATACTTCCTACTGGTAAAGTTGTGAGGTATACTTCCTGCTGGTAAAGTTGTGAGGTATACTTCCTGCTGGTAAAGTTGTGAGGTATATTTCCTGCTGGTAAAGTTGTGAGGTATACTTCCTGCTGGTAAAGTTGTGAGGTATATTTCCTGCTGGTAAAGTTGTGAGGTATACTTCCTGCTGGTAAAGTTGTGAGGTATACTTCCTGCTGGTAAAGTTGTGAGGTATACTTCCTACTGGTAAAGTTGTGAGGTATACTTTCTGCTGGTAAAGTTGTGAGGTATATTTCCTACTGGTAAAGTTGTGAGGTATATTTCCTACTGGTAAAGTTGTGAGGTATACTTCCTGCTGGTAAAGTTGTGAGGTATACTTCCTGCTGGTAAAGTTGTGAGGTATACTTCCTGCTGGTAAAGTTGTGAGATATATTTCCTGCTGGTAAAGTTGTGAGGTATACTTCCTGCTGGTAAAGTTGTGAGATATATTTCCTGCTGGTAAAGTTGTGAGGTATACTTCCTGCTGGTAAAGTTGTGAGGTATACTTCCTGCTGGTAAAGTTGTGAGGTATATTTCCTGCTGGTAAAGTTGTGAGGTATACTTCCTGCTGGTAAAGTTGTGAGGTATTACTTCCTGCTGGTAAAGTTGTGAGGTATACTTCCTGCTGGTAAAGTTGTGAGGTATACTTCCTGCTGGTAAAGTTGTGAGATATATTTCCTGCTGGTAAAGTTGTGAGGTATACTTCCTGCTGGTAAAGTTGTGAGGTATATTTCCTGCTGGTAAAGTTGTGAGGTATACTTCCTGCTGGTAAAGTTGAGAGGTATACTTCCTGCTGGTAAAGTTGTGAGGTATATTTCCTGCTGGTAAAGTTGTGAGGTATACTTCCTGCTGGTAAAGTTGTGAGGTATACTTCCTGCTGGTAAAGTTGTGAGGTATACTTCCTGCTGGTAAAGTTGTGAGATATATTTCCTGCTGGTAAAGTTGTGAGGTATACTTCCTGCTGGTAAAGTTGTGAGGTATATTTCCTGCTGGTAAAGTTGTGAGGTATACTTCCTGCTGGTAAAGTTGTGAGGTATACTTCCTGCTGGTAAAGTTGTGAGGTATATTTCCTGCTGGTAAAGTTGTGAGGTATACTTCCTGCTGGTAAAGTTGTGAGGTATACTTCCTGCTGGTAAAGTTGTGAGGTATACTTCCTGCTGGTAAAGTTGTGAGGTATACTTCCTGCTGGTAAAGTTGTGAGGTATACTTCCTGCTGGTAAAGTTGTGAGGTATACTTCCTGCTGGTAAAGTTGTGAGGTATACTTCCTGCTGGTAAAGTTGTGAGGTATACTTCCTGCTGGTAAAGTTGTGAGATATATTTCCTGCTGGTAAAGTTGTGAGGTATACTTCCTGCTGGTAAAGTTGTGAGGTATATTTCCTGCTGGTAAAGTTGTGAGGTATACTTCCTGCTGGTAAAGTTGTGAGGTATACTTCCTGCTGGTAAAGTTGTGAGGTATATTTCCTGCTGGTAAAGTTGTGAGGTATACTTCCTGCTGGTAAAGTTGTGAGGTATACTTCCTGCTGGTAAAGTTGTGAGGTATACTTCCTGCTGGTAAAGTTGTGAGGTATACTTCCTGCTGGTAAAGTTGTGAGGTATACTTCCTGCTGGTAAAGTTGTGAGGTATACTTCCTGCTGGTAAAGTTGTGAGGTATACTTCCTGCTGGTAAAGTTGTGAGGTATACTTCCTGCTGGTAAAGTTGTGAGGTATACTTCCTGCTGGTAAAGTTGTGAGGTATACTTCCTGCTGGTAAAGTTGTGAGGTATACTTCCTGCTGGTAAAGTTGTGAGGTATACTTCCTGCTGGTAAAGTTGTGAGGTATATTTCCTGCTGGTAAAGTTGTGAGGTATACTTCCTGCTGGTAAAGTTGTGAGGTATACTTCCTGCTGGTAAAGTTGTGAGGTATATTTCCTGCTGGTAAAGTTGTGAGGTATACTTCCTGCTGGTAAAGTTGTGAGGTATATTTCCTGCTGGTAAAGTTGTGAGGTATACTTCCTGCTGGTAAAGTTGTGGGGTATACTTCCTGCTGGTAAAGTTGTGAGGTATACTTCCTGCTGGTAAAGTTGTGAGGTATATTTCCTGCTGGTAAAGTTGTGAGGTATACTTCCTGCTGGTAAAGTTGTGAGGTATACTTCCTGCTGGTAAAGTTATGAGGTATATTTCCTGCTGGTAAAGTTGTGAGGTATACTTCCTGCTGGTAAAGTTGTGAGGTATATTTCCTGCTGGTAAAGTTGTGAGGTATATTTCCTGCTGGTAAAGTTGTGAGGTATACTTCCTGCTGGTAAAGTTGTGGGGTATACTTCCTGCTGGTAAAGTTGTGAGGTATACTTCCTGCTGGTAAAGTTGTGAGGTATATTTCCTGCTGGTAAAGTTGTGAGGTATACTTCCTGCTGGTAAAGTTGTGGGGTATACTTCCTGCTGGTAAAGTTGTGAGGTATACTTCCTTCTGGTAAAGTTGTGAGGTATATTTCCTGCTGGTAAAGTTGTGAGGTATACTTCCTGCTGGTAAAGTTGTGGGGTATACTTCCTGCTGGTAAAGTTGTGAGGTATATTTCCTGCTGGTAAAGTTGTGAGGTATACTTCCTGCTGGTAAAGTTGTGAGGTATACTTCCTGCTGGTAAAGTTGTGAGGTATACTTCCTGCTGGTAAAGTTGTGAGGTATACTTCCTGCTGGTAAAGTTGTGAGGTATATTTCCTGCTGGTAAAGTTGTGAGGTATACTTCCTGCTGGTAAAGTTGTGAGGTATATTTCCTGCTGGTAAAGTTGTGAGGTATACTTCCTACTGGTAAAGTTGTGAGGTATACTTCCTGCTGGTAAAGTTGTGAGGTATATTTCCTGCTGGTAAAGTTGTGAGGTATACTTCCTGCTGTTAAAGTTTTGAGGTATATTTCCTGCTGGTAAAGTTGTGAGGTATATTTCCTGCTGGTAAAGTTGTGAGGTATACTTCCTGCTGGTAAAGTTGTGAGGTATATTTCCTGCTGGTAAAGTTGTGAGGTATACTTCCTGCTGGTAAAGTTGTGAGGTATATTTCCTGCTGGTAAAGTTGTGAGGTATACTTCCTGCTGGTAAAGTTGTGAGGTATATTTCCTGCTGGTAAAGTTGTGAGGTATATTTCCTGCTGATAAAGTTGTGAGGTATACTTCCTGCTGGTAAAGTTGTGGGGTATACTTCCTGCTGGTTAAAACAAGAACGACGTTGAGATGAACTTGATGCATGAATCATATAAGGAATAAAGAAATTTGAAGACGTTAAATGGAATGAAAAATTATATCTCACAAAGTGTGGAAAATGGGTTACTGAGGATTTCCTCTACATCCAGTCTGGAGAGAATTTGCTAAAGATGGTTTAAAGTCGTCCAAGGAAGAACCCAAAGGAAAGACTGAATAGGGTGTTGAGAAGTTAGTTAGTTAGTTAAAGATTAGCCGGTATTTTCCCGGCCCGGGCCTTGTCCAAGTGGTGGCCCGGCCTTGGCTCCCTCTTTAGGGAGTGTCTGAGACCTAAGTCTCCCATAGGAGGAGGCACAAGTACCTCCTCATCTTTGGGACCAACTGTCCCCAGGCCTAGCCACAAGCTAGGCCTCTCTGGTCTGTCATCCCCGCCCCAGGGGGGCAAATGGGAATGACAGTCTTATGAGCTAAAGGCTCGGGCTGAGGCACCTACCCTACCCTAGAAGGGTTAGGCATGGTGTCGATGTGTTGAGAAGTATGAACTAGCTAGGGCATCCAGCAGGCGTATGTGAGCGTGTTAAATCTGAGTGAGTGGAAGAAAGAAGTGTCTTAAGTTTCATGTTACTGAAGTGTGAACAAATAATCATTATTAAGGGAATTAATGAATCCTGCTAACAGGACTTGAGTTCTGGATGTGTTGTGTCTGGTCTCTTAAAAATATAGAGGGAATGAAATATCTTTGCCATAATGAATGGTAAATAGGTTTTCCTTAGGTGGGAAGCAGATAAAGTTGCCAACTAAGCATAGCAGGAACTGTTTTGTGAAATAGACAAGAGGCAAAGAGAAGAAGCAACGAGTGTGCACGAAACAGTGGATTCAAATCATTAAAATTATACAAAATTATAAAAAAAATGAATTGTGAGCGCTAATATTAGTGCGAATAAATTATTTCGAGTCAGTGAACATTCATGACCACCTAAAATGGGTACTTCACGTTATTTGTGCAATGCACAATTTAGAAAAATCACTGCTGATGAAGTTAATCCCGTGTATAGGAAATTTTTCCTACAAATATACGATGAACGCACTAAAATGTAGAACTGGGGAGAATATAACTGAAGTGAACCATAAGAAAACATGCGTGAAGAAAGCAGATGTAACTAGTATACCCGAGATTATCTAACCAAAACAAGACGACAAGACTCGCATGTATGGATTCAAGGCAGAGAAATTTAGATTTAGAAAGGATATAGTAAAGCCCTGGTTATATCTGAGCGGATCAAACTTCCAGATATCGTCGCTGGGGCGAGAACTTTGGGTAGCTTTAAATAGAGGTTAGTCGGGTATATGAGTGGGTGTGGTTGGGTATGAGCTAGACCTACCTAGCAGGAACCAATGGGCTGACTGAAGTGTTCCGTCATTCTTATGTTCATAAGTAATTTCTGCCACCTTCGGGTGTTTCCTGTTTAATGTATTCTACAGTATTAAATTACATATATACTATATAACCCTCTCCACCTATCTGTAAATAAGTTACAATTAGCTATTTATTCTTATCTATAATTCATTTAATCATATGCTTCACTAATCTCAACCTAGAATCCTTTATTAGATTTCAGACACCACTAATTAATCATACTTTAATCCCTAAAATGGGGATTAACGTAATCTCTCAAAACAGTGAAAGATGCAACCCTATCAGCCTCTTTGCTGTCATTAAATACGTTCATTTAATATGAAATTATCTAGTAAAACTAACTGGTTATCTCTTTCACGTAGCTAGACCTGTTAACTAATTCGTAATTTTAAGATTTATTAATTGGGAAAGACATAATTGACACACCTGTTACCACGTGTATGAGTGCTCTAGCAGCAGACAGTTGTGTGACGTTACAATAGTAAGTACCAGAATCTTCCCGCTGAGCGTTGGCAACACGTAGCCAGGAACGAGCGATGCTCCCTCGCAGCTCCGTCTTCACGCTGTTGCAAAGACAAACTAATATTAACTACCGTATTTCGCGGCTTATTAGACGCATGTTTTTTCCCAAAAATATCTCCAAAACCACCCTGCATCCTATAAAATGAAGGTCAGTGACAGTAGCTGTAAGTCAGGGGTGTGGGGTGGGCTGTAGCTCTCCCAGTTACGTCCGATGCCGAGCCATTGAAACTAAAAGAAGTCTTATAAGCCGCGTCTTATAAGCCGCGAAATACGGTAATTAATGCATTCAGTAATGTTCCATATGAGTAGTATAGGAGTGATCGAGTGAGATCAATATCCTTAGGAAGTAAGGGTATTATTATTATTACTAGCAGTAGTATATTATTCATAGTGTCATGCAATGCTTGAGATATATGAGACAATAAGATATGATTCAAGGAAGGGAAAAGGTAGTTCCGATCTCCTGGAACAACACCAGAAACAAGAAACACCCTTTGAAAGAGGAAATGGGAAAATTAGCAGAAAGTGAATATTTTCGAAAGTGAGTGCAATCTGTGACTGTAGAATGTGCTTAACTTGACAAGTGTCATCACGATAAAGATATTAATTGATGGTGGATAATGGTATATATAGTTCTTTGCATTTTAAGCATACATGCATAAGCCCTCAATCGGTGACAAAGCTCTATATATCCACATTAAATTTAATTGTAGAAATGAAAACAGTTTAATAATTATGTGGCTTTTATGAAAATATTTCTCATGGCGACTCTCAGTATAAATAGAGATAAAGAGAGTACTTTACAAGGTTGTCTTCCAGTCATCATTGTTTATATGTAAATATTTTACAATAGAAAATATCCCCTCTAAGACAGATGAAAGTGAATTTCAGCAAATATGGTGCCTTGATGCTGGGAAGGGCTCTTGAAACAAGGAATCTGAGCAACCCTCCAGTTTCTCGGAATTAAAATGGCATTCCGTTCCCAGACGCTGTTAATTTAGAGCTTCTCAATGATTATAACAACAATAGTAATATTAGTAATATAAATAATAATTATAAGAAAATAATAATAATAATGTTATAATAATAATAATGTTAATAGTAATAATAATAATGTTAATAGTAATAATAATGTTAACAATAATAATAATAATAATAATAATAATAATAATAATAATAATAATAATAAATAATAATAATAATAATAATAATACTCCTTTTCCCAAATCATTACACTGTTTACTTTTTGCAGGGCATCATTTTATACCCACCAGCTCTTGCAGTTTGTGAATGTCTCTTGTGGTGATCTAGAAGTGAATATCTTTCTAAAGACTTGAAAAGTACAATCTACCCACCCTTCTTTGTCCTGTTAAATTTTTGCTACTATGTAATAGATCACTAGTAAGTTTGTGGTATGAGACTTACTCTCCATAAACTTGTGCAAATATTGATTTTAAGGTATATTTCTCTACAGCTATTCTCTTCACTCTCCATATTATAATATCAGAGATACCAGTCTGTAGTTCAGTGCTGACTCTATTCATTTTCCTAAAGTCTAGAAATACATTTGCCGTTTTGCTGCTTTGCTGAATGGTTCTGACCAGAGCTTTGGTAAGATGGGAGGGGGGGAGAAGGATGGGTAAGGATGGAATGTGGGAAAGGTTGGGGAGGGAGGAGGGGTAGGTGGGGTTATAAAAGGGTAGTGGCCTATCCACTTTGGTGTAAATTGAATATGCGTGTGAGCATATTGAGTATTTTGTAAAGAGGTTGGTTTTATGAGTGGGGTATGCCTCCTACCCATCAGTTGCACACTGCTATATTGTTCTTATACCAGTGCGTCAATGAATTGGAAGGATGCATACTACATACAATTGCTTTTTTTTCGCAAGAGGTTGGTCAGAAGGGCGCAGCTGCAGGTGGAGGTTGCCGAGCTTTTGATGGAGGTTGGTAGCTCACCTGGAGTTGGCCGGCAAGGCAGTGACTGAGGTGGTGTCCTACTGGAGGGTAGTTGTAGGTGCAACAAGGTTAGTTGAGCAGTGTAGGTTGATAGAAGTGGGTCACCCGGAGATGGGGAGCGTTAGTCCATGTTACTGGACGTAGAATGGTTCCGGAGCTATCCATTCATCTTCTGCCGGGAGGTCGCTTAAGATTTTCGGTCGAGGGAAGTTCTCCTTGTGGATGAAGCGTCGAATTCTTTGTTGGAGGGTCATTCTTTGGGATCTGTGGGGAGGCGTGGTGATGGTATAGTCGGTCGTGTTCACTGGTTGGGGGGGGGTTCTCTCTGTCGGGCACATAAAGTTCCTGTATGTCATATAGTTGTCTCTTAGTAAGTTTGTCTAACCGGACATTGATTGCGAGGATTCTCTGTTGCATGTGTAGGTCCTCTGACCTGATTCTGTCTGAGTCTGGTGTCAGTGATGAAGCAGAGGGCTTTGTTTTGGATTCTTTGGAGTTTTAGCATGTTGGTTTTGGTTGTGAGCGACATGGGTACACAGGGGTATTCCAGCAGAGGTCTGATCATCATCTTGTACAGGTGAAGTTTGATGTTGGGAGGAGCTGCTTTGAATCGATAAAGTTGGCAAAGGCGGGATTTTGCTAGGTTTACTTTTTTGGTTATGTGGGTTGTAGAGTTGAGTAATCTGCCGATCACATATCCTAGGATCTTGTTTGGATTCCTAATAGCGATTCGGGTGCCTCTGATGGAGATGCCCCCTTTGTCTTCTATGGTTGATGGTAAGCACCCGATAGTGCTGATGAGGACTTTGTCTGGGTTGGTTGTGATTCTCCATTTCTTATCCCGCCTGGCTGTTCTATTTAGTTCTTCATTCATTTTCTCTATTGCTCTCCTATGCTTATTTGCGCCAGCTGTAGGGGTGGAGGGACAACATGGATGACATCGTCTGCAAACTGAGTGATGATGGTGTCGGTGTGTTCAGGTTGGGGGAGGTCGTTGACGTATATGTTGAAGAGGATGGGGCTGAGGCAAGAGCCTTGGGGTACTCCTGCTGTTGGTGTGAAAGGGGTTGATTCCGCTCCGTGGAAGGTGGGGATGATTCTTCTTCCTGTTAAGAAGTTGTAGATGAGCTTGAGAAAGGTCCAGTTGTGATCAGGGAGGTTTACGAGTTTGTAAATGAGACCGTCGTGCCAAAGGCTGTCGAAGGCCTTGTGCACGTCCCTGGTGGCGATAAGGGTCAGGTTCTCTTGCTTCTTCAGGCTGGCCACGGCATCAGAGATGATGTTTGTGGCATGCTGAGTGCTGCGGTGGGACCTGAAGCAGAACTACCTTTCAGAGAATAGGTGGTTGAACTTCATGTAGTAGTTGAGTCTGTAGGAGATTATTCTTTCAAAGACTTTGCCCGTGACTTCGAGTAGGGAGATGGGTCTGTAGTTCTCAGGGTTGCGGTTGTCCTTGTTTGGTTTGGTGATGAAGATCATCTTAGCTGTCTTGAAAGCCTCTGGGAAGTGACCCGATGCCAAGATGGCATTGTAGATATTCACCAGAGACATCTTGCAGTTTCGGGGGAGGTACTGTAGTTGTCTAGCTCTTATGCCTGATGGGCCGGGAGCTGTTTCTCAGTCGCCCTATGACTTGGGACACTTCTCTGAGCGTGATTGGTCTGGTGAGGGGATGGTCGTCTTCGAGGGTAGTTGTGTCAATTGATGGTATGGGATGAAAGTCTTCTAGGTTCTCGTCACGCCATTGGTTGACCCACTGGTAGTGGATGTTGTTAAATCTTCGCCCATCAGCTTGGCTTGGTCCAGTGGGTCTTCAAGTAGGGTAGTCACTACCTCGCCGTCTTCGTCGGTGAAGGAGTGAGTGAGGCGTTGAGTGGGAGTTGGTTGGCCCCTAGTAGTCTGCGGATCTTGTTCCAGAATTGGTTTGGTTGGCGTTTGTACTAGTTGGCTTGGCACACCAGATAAACCCAAAGATCTCTTTTATGTTGGGTTACAAGGGCGATTAGCTCTCTTCTCAATCTTTGTAGGACTTCCCGGGAGGGTTGCCCTGTGAGGAAATGTCTGCTGCATTCTGACTGGTATATGTTCATTCTGTCCTTGATTTCCCTAGTTGGTTTGTATTGTTGGTAGATCTTGGACGATGTTAGTGTGCAGCAAGCTTGTGTGGCCTCGTTGATTCTGGCGTGGAAGGAGTTGATTGCCCCATCTATTGCATTGCAGGGCTGGTCTTCGAGAGAAATGGTTTGATCATTACCTAAGAAGGCTCTATAGGGGTCAAAACCTAGCGTCTTCAGGTTGGGCTTGGGGAGGGTGGGTGTTCGGAATGGAGTGGACTGTAGCTTGATTATCACTGGGATGTGATCTGACCCGACGTTGCCGCCTGGGGAGACTCGACAGTGGAACACGTCGCAGTCTCTGTTGGTGAGGACTACGTCTGGGGTGCCTGGGTGGAGGCCCACGAACGACTTGAAGAATGGGCCTTGGTTGAAGAGTGTGAAACATGTGCAACAGTTGGGTATCCTTATGAAAGTTAAGACACATGTGCAACATCTGGTTATCTTTATTGTAGATGTTTCGCCATCCAGTGGCTTTATCAATATAGATTCTAGGACGTAATTAGAAGACAGTGAAACTCTATACAAAAGATGAGGTAATCAGTCCCTCAGCCTTGGAGCTGCTGCTGAGAGCACCTTGGTGGTAGAGAATCTGGGTATCTTTATTGTTGACTGAAACGTTTCGCCTACGCAGTAGGCTTCTTCAGTCAAATACAGAAAAGATTAAATTGGAGGCAGCAGACGTTGTGGTTAAGTAAAGATAATGTAATCAGTCCGTCAACCTATTTCTCCAAGACTGAGATTACTCTCCTCTGTATTTGACTGAAGACACTTAATGTGTAGACAAAACCTTTCAGTCAAACACCATTTTCATCATAGTTTAAATTGGTTTTGCATTTACCATTGTAATTTCCACACATAATTACGCATCATCTTCTCTTGTTCTTGAATGTTTCCTCACTTGTTTATTTACAAACTTTCTATGGTTTGTGTACCTCGTCTTCTCTCTGGTACTTTTCATCTTCGCTTCTTTACAACTGATGTTAATTAAAACTCTTTGTTGGTCAAGAAACTCTGCAATAGAAGTACATAAAGTTTTATATCTTTATGTACTTCTATAATGTTTGATGTAATTTTCATTAATTCTTTGTTATGACTTCTGAATATGAGTGTAAACAGTATTAATATTTCCTTGTGATTGTGAAGTATTTTCTCCTAGGCTTAAAACAACATTGTTTCTCATCTCAACTCCTCACTCCACATGGGTTTCCTCACCTCACATGGGATTTCTCACTCCACATGGGATTCCTCACTCCACATGGGATTCCTCACTCCACATGGGATTCCTCACTCCACATGGGATTCCTCACTCCACATGAGATTCCTCACTCCACACGGGATTCCCCACTCCACATGGGATTCCTCACCCCAGATGGGATTTCTCACTCCACATGGGATTCCTCACTCCACATGGGATTCCTCACCCCAGATGGGATTTCTCACTCCACATGGGTTTCCTCACCTCACATGGGATTTCTCACTCCACATGGGATTCCTCACTCCAGATGGGATTCCTCACTCCACATGGGATTCCTCACTCCACATGGGATTCCTCACCCCAGATGGGATTTCTCACTCCACATGGGATTCCTCACTCCACATGGGATTCCTCACCCCAGATGGGATTTCTCACTCCACATGGGATTCCTCACTCCAGATGGGATTCCTCACTCCACATGGGATTCCTCACCCCAGATGGGATTCCTCACTCCACATGAGATTCCTCACTCCACATGGGATTCCTCACTCCGCATGGGATTCCTCACTTCATATGGGAAGAAGTTTAAAGTTTTTTGATTGGCTGCTTTTGGATAAGGAGGAGTTCCCGATTGAACAGAGGTTCTGTCGAAACGTTCACGGACACTCGAATGTCTCTTAAAATGCACTTAAAATAAGGACAAAGTCATTTAGTCAATGGCTGTCATTTTTTCTATATCTGATTCTTCTCTTGCATAAACTTTTTGCTGCCTCACTGAAATTTCCTGGAACTCAATTCATTATTTTATACTTTTCTCTTTCCTTCCACTTCTCTTCCTACTGGATTGCATTCTGGAACCTTCTCATCGTCTCTTCTTTTGTAAACATTTTTATTTTCTTCTCTTTCACAGCATCCTTTCAGACGCATGATTCATTTCTTCCAGGAAGTCAAAGCTGAGAACTGCCTGATCATCTATTCCTGTCAGAACTTATATTCTATTTCTCCTATTTCTGTTGCAACAAATATAAAGATAAGATAAGATAAGATAAGATTTCGTTCGGATTTTTAACCCCGGAGGGTTAGTCTTTCTGGTTATATCTCTCTCTCTCTCTCTCTCTCTCTCTCTCTCTCTCTCTCTCTCTCTCTCTCTCTCTCTCTCTCTCTCTCTCTCTCTCTCTCTCACTGACTCTGTCTTTTTTTTTACACAGGGTTCTAGAAGGTTAGGTTTAAGGTTCCTAACTTTATTTACAAGCTGAAAGTTATTTCCTACATCAGCTCATTTGAAAAAGTTTTAATTGTTAAGTGAGAGAAGTTATAGCCAGCTAAGGACCAGCGATTTCATTTGGTCAACTAACTCAATTTCGTTCATGTCATTATGCTGTACGAATATGTTCCACCCTCGAGTTATGCTAGGAATAAATTATCTCAGATGAAATGATGTTGTGGAGAAGAGTACAAAATGAATTTGCTGCTTGTTGCCCGTCTTGTTGTGTAGAAACTCACTTCTCGCTTTCCACGGAGTGGGGCCAAGTATGGTACTTTGACAATATTGGCGTTGTACAGAACAGAAAAGCCGCCCACATCCTCTTTTGTTGAAGGCTCTTGAAATGACAGATCTATCCAGGTTGTTCTCTATTTTGTCAAGAAGTCACTCTGTCTCTGTTTCTCTTTTACCATCTTTCTCAAGTTCTGGTTCACGTAGTGCTCACGCACAACATACATCAGCTTGACTGTGCAGGAATCAGTTCAGCGTTGTGGTCTCCCATTTATCCCGCTCGAGGGTTTCAGTGATCAATAGGTCCGCTGTTGCCCTGAAGGATTTCTCTGCCGCTTCTTCCATAATGGCTACCTCCAACATTCTCTTGCTTTCTTCCGTTATACTTTATCTCCTGCTGTTACGTAAATGACTTAAATTTACTTCCATTTCCGCCTTGTGTCTCTTTGCTAATTAAATGCTGACTATGAAGTCATCGTCCTGACTGTCACCTATCCTTTTCCTTTCCTCATCTTCGACGAAAAATGAAATACTGATTTTTTTTCTTTATATGTTCCTGTATATCCACTGAGTTCTGGGATAAAAAAAAAAAAAAGTCACTAAGACTTCCGGTTTTGGTATAATTTTGTTTCTATGATTTGCCAATATTTTCGCCGTCCATATGCTTTATCCACTCTGTTAAGTTGTTCCTGGTGTCATTATCTTTGATTCTGAGCATGAGAAAAACACAAGCATTCCCTTATCAGTAAATATCGTAAATGGTCACCAAAGTATATGTATACCACAGGGAATTCTTCATAAATTGATTATCGTTGTTAACAGGAAGATTTATTAACGCTATATTTTAAAACACAATAAGAAATATTATTGCTAACGATGGTAGAATAACATCATTATTTATTTTCAGGTCTTAGATAACATAACCTTGTCTATTCTATGACAAACTAGGAATATACGATCGTGAGTTAGATGTAATGATATACAATACCAAAATGATGATTAATAAAACATTTCTGAATCTTTATTCTGAAGACGTTTCACCAATCAGTTGCTTTATCAGTTCAATGAAGAGGTTCAAGGAAGCGTTTAAAATGGACATAGGAGAAGACGAGGTAATCAGTCCCTCAGCCTAGGTGAGGGTTTTCATCATCGAAGTCTTGATGCATCTGAAATTTAAGCAAGTTAGGTTAGGTAAGGTTAGTCAGATAGAAGATTGGTCGTTTATAAAGGACTCAGATGAGGCGAAGTTTTGCCATGTTCCTTTAATTGGATTAATCGGTGTCTCGAGAAAATCCCCAAAGGCCGCTCTTCTGGTTAACTCGACGACAAAAAAAACCATAACATATTCCTGAAATTCTTTGGTTACCTGGAAGTGAATGATGACTCAGTTTTTCTTGCTTGAGGTATACTGATAAATGAGTACTTGGAAGAAGAGAATTTTTTTGCAGCAAAACACCTGAAAACAAAGTTAAGTCTCCATTTCTGACGAGCGATGATCACACTGAGTAAACAAGGAATAAAGGAATAAAGAAGGCTTTCGACACAGTCCCACACAAGAGTTTAGTGCACACGTTAGAGAAGCAGGCAGTAATAACAGGAATGGCACTCAGTGGAGAGAGGGAAAAAATATTTAATGAGTTCTGAAAAGCGAAGGAGGAGAGGGTGTCTGCAGAGAGTAATGAATAGAAGTGGCAAAATGCTGCTGTTGAGGCAAAGATAAACAGACTGGAGGAAAAACTGAAGGAGCTGAAGTAGGAAATGGAGTTCAGGAACAAAACCGGCATTAAGATGGAACAGAAACATCAGCGGCCACCTAGTGTACTGAAGAAGGAGGAGCTAAAAACTCCTTTGTGGAAGTGCTATCAGACCATTGGGAAAGCAAAGGAGATGATTAAATCGGATACTGAGATACAGAGAGAAAGTGGGTGGAAGAGATGGAGGGGTCACTGATTATTCACAAGCCTCAGGAGGCTGAAGGGAGGCCTTATAACAAAAGAGGACAGAGTAAAGATACAGGTAAAAAAAATATCGTCCCATTAACAGGCAAGGCGCACATGTCCCAGGTGACATATTTTTTTAGAGATTTGAGTGAAATTCAAGTGGAAAAAGTCGCCCAGTCAAATTGACTCTTAAACAGAAATGGTTTGAAACATGATCAAGCAACAGAAACTATGGTTAAGTGATTCAGAAAAGTACCACCAGGTGTACCTTGACCTTGACAGATCAAGACATGAACATGAACAACTGAGAGAGAGTGCAAAGATGCCAGGGGAAGGAAGGACAGACAGGGTAAGGAAGCTCAACCTCGTGGAAACTAGTAAGTACAGCCTCCCACAGTACCCCTTTAGCCCATAGCCTACCCTCCCAACCAAGCAATATAACCCAAAACACACCATTCCCCACACCCACAGTCCCCATTCCCACCAGCAGCCTCTCACAAAGTTCTACCCCGCCTCCCATACTCTCCAACCTACAGCAACCACTTCCACCTCCCCAGAGTCATTGACAAAAACAAGGGATCCAAGAACCAACAAACCAGAATTCATAAATGGAAAAGAAGCTGAAGGTATGGCATATTGACGCAGATGGAATATATAATGAGAGTGAGGAGTGGCATGAACTAATAATGGATGCATCTCTAGATGTCATAGAACTCACGGAAATGAAGGTTACAGTGATGATAACAGACACAATCTTCCTGGCAGACTATCATATCCTGTGGAAAGACAGAGAGAACAGAAAGGGAACGAGAAGCTGCACTACTCCTCAGAAGTCAGTGGAGTCTTTTGAGGAGATTAGAGGAATGTACAGAGGGGAAGCAGATGATTACATAGGAGAAACACTTGAGACCGAAGGTTCCAAGGTGGTGATAGCAGTGATGAACAATTCACTACTGAAACAAAAACAACAAAGCAATGGTGAATACACTACCTGAGGTGACCAGAAGGGCCCACATGAACTTAAACCACAAGAAGATTGGCTAAGGAAACCTAGAGCCGTATGGGGGGACCAGAAACGTTCCGGAGGGCTGAGATACTGGAGGTGATATTGAAAAACATCATGAGCCAACATATCAGAGACACAACCAGAGGGATGAATCAGCAAAGCTAGACCTAGCACTGAGTGTTCAAACATTGAGTACATTACATACGAAAGTCCAGTCAGCGCTAACGATCACATGGTCCTGAGATTCGAATACCCTGCAGACTTAACGGTGGAGAGTGAAACAGAACAGGCAGGAGAATAAATGCCTTATATCAAAAGAAGGGACTAAACAGGCGTGGGGCAACTCGTATATGAGATGCAGTGGCGGAGAAATCTAGAGGGAAAGGCTGATACTCTATCTTATATACGTGAATGACATGACATAAGGGATATACACAGAGGTGTCCCTGTTCGCAGGTGACGTGAAACATATGAGGAGAATACAAGTAGACAAGCACTAGAAAGTCTACAAATGGAGCCAAACAGGTAACAAGCCTGATCCGACAAATGGCTACTGGATACTAACACCACCAATGCAAAGTTATGAAGCTTGAGGAAGAACATAGAAGCCAGCAGACAGTACAGGCTCCGGGGTCAGAGACTGCAAATCTCACTCAAGGAGTATCATACCGAGCACATAGCATGAGGCACTCATTAAGCAAATAACTGATGTAGCAAAAGTTCGTCGGGCAAACCTATGAATAGCGTTTCGACATCTAAGTAAGGAGTCATTCACGACATTATACACCTTGTATGTAATGCCCATATTGAAATATGCAGCACCAGAATGGAACCGACAACTGACCAAATACGTATAGAAAAGGGAGAAAGTGAAAAAGTTAGCAAAAAGACTAGTTCCGGAGCTAAGGATACCCTTACGAGGGGTTAAGGGAACTAAACCCTGAGGGCAAGGAGGAAGGAGGATAGGGAGGAATTTATTACGATTTGAAATACTGAGAAAAATTTCAAGGGCAAGAGCCAAAATTTTCCCGAGAGGGACACAGAAAAATGTATCAAGTAGGACACGGTTTAAATAATCAGGTGGACACGGGAATATATTTATATATATATATATATATATATTATAAAATTTTAAATATATTTATTTAATATTTTTTTTTTTTTTTTTTTTTTTTTAAAAGTCGGCCGTCTCCCCCGGGGCGGGTGCCCCAAAAAAAAGAAAGAAAATCCCCAAAAAAAAAAATACTTTATCATCTTTCAAATTTTCACCACCTCGACTTACACTGTTTTTGCAGGGGTGTCAAAATAAAACAGTCTAGAGTACATTAAAAAAACACAACATATCCCTCCACACTCCCAAATTCCCCCAAAACCCCCCTTTTAAAAGTGCAGGCATTGTATTTCCCCTTTTCCCAGGACTCAAGTCCGACTATATAAAAAATAACCGGGTTTCCCCTGATCCCTTCACAAAATTTACCCTGCTCACCCCAACGTGTCAGGCCCCAAGACCTTTCTCCCCATTCACTCCTATCTAACCCTCACGACATTTTGGGGAAAAGCCCAAAAGCCCCTTGCCACAAACCCCTTTCCCCCCTTCCCCAAACCCTTTCGAGGACGACCCCTACCCCCCTTCCCTTTCCCCCTTAGATTTTTTGCTTTCCACATTTTTTTGCCATTTCTCAATGCCCAAAAACCCCCCTAAACAACCCCTTCTCCCTCTATAATACTTTTATTAATCCACACCTTCTCCTAATTTCACACTCCGAATTTTTTGCATAATATTTACACCACACATTCCCTTAAAAGGACATCTCCACTGCCTCCAGTCTCCTCGCTGTGTTTTCCCACCAAAGCTTCACCCCCATATAAGAGTGTTGGTTTTTATATATTTTCATCTTCCCTTTTTGCCCCCAAGTTAAACTTTTTTTGTCCAATATACCCCAAGCACCCCCACCTTTTTTCCCCCATCAATTCATGATTACCAAACCTTCCTAAACCATCCCCGACACGAACTCCCAAGTATCTGAAAACTTCACTTTTTCCTACTCCTCCTCCCAATTTTATATCCAATTTTTTTTTTATTAAATTTTGACACCTATCACCTTTCTCTTTTCTATGTTCACTTTCAACTTTTACCTTTACACACATTCCCCAAAATCTCCACTAACTTTGCAATTTTTCTTTTTAATTCCTAAGCCGTATCATCGCAAAAAAGTAATGTGAATTCCCATTTTGAATTTGTTCCCCCAAAATTTAATCCCACCCTCTCCCCAACCCCTAGCATTTACTTCCTTTTAAACCCCCCTTAAATTATTAAAAACCCTGGTGCATTCACATCCCCGTTAAGACCTACTTTTACGGGAAGTAGTCTCCCTCTTTACAACCTAACCTGAGCCTCATTCCCATAAAAACTCTTTACGCTTTAATAACTTACCACCATTCCATTTCTTTTCAACCTGAATTGCTCCCTTTCCACTCTTATATGCCCTTTTTTAAATCCATAAATCAATAAAAACTTCCCTACCTTTATCTAAAAATGTTCACATTATGTTCAAAGTAAAAAAAATTGTTTTCACATCCCCTACCCACCTGAAACTCCTTGTCATCCCCAATCCCATTTGTCTTACCCCTAATTTTTTCAATTATAACCCCCCCGTACACTTTTCCCGGTATACTCAGTAAGTTTTTTCCCCTATAATTTTTAAAAGTTCTTTTGTCCCCCTTTTTTTTTAAAGGGACTATACATGCTCTCCCCAAACCCCAGGTACCCCCCCTCTTTTAACATTTTATTAAACAAAAGTACCCCCTCCAACCTATATCCCCCCCTGCTTTTTCTTTTGTAGATCCATCAGTTCCAGCTGCTTTACCCCCCTTTATTTTAGTAAGCCCCACTACCCCCCCCCCACTTTCATTCTGCTTTCTTCACTCCCCAAAAAGATGGATACCTCCTGACCGTGCAAAAAATTTCTGCTTTTGTTTTTTTCTTTAAAATTTAAAAAATTTTTCCCAAAAAAAATTTTCGCCATCTCCCAATACCTCCATTCCCCATTACTAATCCCCTACTTGTTTTTTAAATGACAAAACCCTATTTTCCCTGGCTTTCTTTAAATTGTTTAAATACTCCCAAAAATTTTTTTTTTTTTTATTAAAATTTCTTGACAATGCCCCTCCCCCCTCTATCATCTCTCCCCCTTTTGCACTCCCCTCCCACTCTCTTTACCTTTTTTTTCCCTTCTCCATAATCTGCTCTTCTTATAACACTTCTTTTTGAAAAAAACCCTCAAAAAGCAAATTTTTTTCTCTTTTTTTCACACCCTTTACTTCATCATTCCCCCAAATCCTCCCTTTCCCCTGCCCCCAAACCCCCAATAACCACAAACTTCTGCCCCACATTCTAATCTGCTTTTTTAAAAACAAATTCCAACCCCTTAAAACCCCCCCCTACTCATTTTTGCACTACCCACCTTTCGCCAATAGTCGCTTATTTTCCCCACCCGAATTTCCCCTCCTCCCTTATTTAAAACCCCTTTTAAACCTCCCTCTTACTTTTGTTGCCCCCTTTCCCCCTCTTTTCCCACCCTACCTCTTACTTTTAATTGTAGCTACAACTAAATAATATCCGATAATCAGTTGCCCCTCAATAAACATGTACATCCTGGACCTACCCTAAACCCTTTTACCCCACCAATACAAAATCTAATAAACTACTTTCATTACGTGCTACATCAACCTTGAAATATTTTTTTAACCTCTTTTTCATAAAAATTTTTTAAACTTATTCCCAAAATTTTTTTTCTAAACATAGCTAAATTAAAGGCCCCCCCATTTACTTTTACCCCGGGAAACCCCCAAATTTTACCTACAAATTTCCCCCTCCATAATTTTTTTTACCCCCACTTTGGGCTTTAAAAATCCCCAACCACCATTACCTCACACTTAAATTAAAAACTCCCCACGCATTCATTTAAACTTTTCCCCCAAAAATCCTCTCTCCCCCTCAAACACTTCTCTTTTTCTCCAGGGGGGAAAATAACACGCTCTTTAAAACCCCCACTTTTCACACCCAAATCTTTTTTTACTCCACAAAAAACCTTTGGGGAATTTAATACATTTTTTAAATCCCTCTTTTCCTGCCATAGCTTTCCTTCAACATTATTGCTACTTTCCTTTTTTTAGCTTAACTCCATTTTAAACCCCTGACCTTTAACCCATTTTTTCCCTCCCACTTAAAAATCTTTCCCCCCCCCTTTAGCTTTTTTTCGCTTTAAAACCAGGACATCCAGCTTCTTCTATTCATAACATTTCCCCCAAACCCTCCCTTTCTTTTCATTTGCACAACATCCCAAAGCACAAATTTAGACTTTTCCCCCTTTGACAATTTTCTTCTTCTTAAAACTTTTTTGTAATTTTTTACAGGAAAAAGGGGGTTTCTACCCATTGTTTCCCCCGGGATTTTTGTTTGACTTTTTCAACAAAAAAGGCTTACGGGGGAAAGATTCTTATCCCTTTCCCCCCTGGATATAAAAGGAAAAATTTAAAAAGACCAAGAACTATTAAGATAAAATCAAAGAAAACCCCAAAGATGTGTAAAAAATAAACGTGTACATGTATGTGTGTGTGAAAACCAAGTGTTTAAATAGAAGTACAAGACAACCCCGTAAAACTTGCCCAATTTTTTGAGACAGACAAAAGAATCAGCAATCCTCCATCATTTTAAAAAAATTTAAACGGGCTTTCGTTTTACACTCATTTGGGCAGGACGGTAGTACCTCCCTGGGTGGTTGCTGTCTACCAACCTACTACCTATATATATATATATATAAAATTATATATTATATATAATATATTATTATAATATATATAATATAAAATATAAATATATTATCTTTCTTTTCTTTCAACACATCGGCCGTATCCCACCGAGGGGGGGTGGCCCAAAACAAAACACAAAAGTTTCCTCCTTTTACATTTAGTAAT
>NC_069467.1:179549-184549 GCF_026875155.1 Cherax quadricarinatus | reverse complement strand
GGATTATGTATTGGTAGATAAAAGACTGTTGAGTAACTTCAGGATGTACATGTTTATAGAGGGCCACAGATATATCAGATCACTTTCTATTTTTAGCTACACGAGAGTAAAAGGTAGATGGGATACAAGGAGAATAGAAGCACCCAGGGAAGAGAGGGGTAAAGGTTTATAAACTAAAAGGGGAAAGGCAGTTAGGGTAAGATATAAACAGCTATTGGAGGATAGATGGGCTAATTGAGAGCATAGGCAATGGGGTCGAAGAGGTATGGGGTAGGTTTAAAAATGTAGTGTTAGAGGTTTCAGCAGAAGTTTGTGGTTACAGGAAAGTGGGTGCAGGAGGGAAGAGGAGCGATTGGTGGAATGATGATGTAAAGAGATAGTAAGGGAGAAAAAGTTAGCATATGAGAAATTTTTACAAAGTAGAAGTGATGCAAGGAGGGAAGAGTATATGGAGAAAAAGAGAGAAGTTAAGAGAGTGGTGAAGCAATGTAAAAGAGAGCAAATGAGAGAGTGGGTGAGATGTTATCAACAAATTTTGTTGAAAATAAGAAAAAGTTTTGGAGTGAGATTAACAAGTTAAGAAAGCCTAGAGAACAAATGGATTTGTCTGTTAAAAATAGGAGAGGAGAGTTATTAAATGGAGAGTTTGAGGTATTGGGAAGATGGAAGGAATATTTGAGGAATTGTTAAATGTTTTATGAAGATAGGAGAAGCTGTGATTTCGTGGGATAGGGCAAGGAGGAATAACATCTTGTAGGAGTGAGGAAGAGCCAGTTGTGATGTGGGGGAAGTTCGTGAGGCAGTAGGTAAAATGAAGGGGGGAAGGCAGCCGGGATTGATGGGGTAAAGATAGAAATGTTAAAAGCAGGTGGGATGTAGTTTTGGAGTGGTTGGTGCAATTATTTAATAAATGTATGGAAGAGGGTAAGGTACCTAGGGATTGGCAGAGAGCATGCATAGTTCCTTTGTATAAAGGCAAAGGGGATAAAAGAGAGTGCAAAAATTATAGGGGGATAAGTCTGTTGAGTGTACCTGGTAAAGTGTATGGTAGAGTTATAATTGAAAGAATTAAGAGTAAGACGGAGAATAGGATAGCAGATGAACAAGGAGGCTTTAGGAAAGGTAGGGGGTGTGTGGACCCGGTGTTTACAGTGAAACATATAAATGAACAGTATTTAGATAAGGCTAAAGAGGTCTTTGTGGCATTTAAAGGATTTGGAAAGGCGTATGACAGGGTGGATAGGGGGGCAATGTGGCAGATGTTGCAAGTGTATTGGGGTAGGAGGTAGGTTTTCTGAAAAGCAGTGAAGAGTTTTTAACGAGGATAGTGAGGCTCAAGTTAGAGTATGTAGGAAAGAGGGAAATTTTTTCCCAGTAAAAGTAGGGCCCTTTGACAAGGATGTGTGATGTCACCGTGGTTGTTTAATATATTTATTAGATGGGGTTGTAAGAGAAGTAAATGCGAGGGTCTTGGCAAGAGGCGTGGAGTTAAAAGATAAAGAATCACACACAAAGTGGGAGTTGTCACAGCTGCTCTTTGCTGATGACAAATGTGCTCTTGGGAGATTCTGAAGAGAAGTTGCAGAGATTGGTGGATGAATTTGGTAGGGTGTGCAAAAGAAGAAAATTAAAGGTGAATACAGGAAAGAGTAAGGTTATGAGGGTAACAAAAAGATTAGGTATGAAAGATTGAATATCAGATTGGAGGGAGAGAGTATGGAGGAGGTGAACGTATTCAGATATTTTGGGGGTGGACGTGTCAGCGGATGGGTCTATGAAAGATGAGGTGAAAACATAGAATTGATGAGGGAAAAAGAGTGAGTGGTTTCACTTAGGAGTCTGTGGAGACAAAGAACTTTGTCCTTGGAGGCAAAGAGGGGAATGTATGAGAGTATAGTTTTACCAACGCTCTTATATGGGTGTGAAGCGTGGGTGATGAAAAGTTGGGAGCGAGGGAAAGGCTGGAGGCAGTGGAGATGTCATGTCTGAGGGCAATGTGTGGTGTGAATATAATGCAGAGAATTTGTAGTTTGGAAGTTAGGAGGAGGGTGCGGGATTACCAAAACTGTTGTCCAAGGGCTGAGGAAGGTTGTTGAGGTGGTTCGGACATGTAGAGAGAATGGAGCGAAACAAATGACTTCAAGAGTGTATCAGTCTGTAGTGGAAGGAGGCGGGGTAGGGGTTTGGCCTAGGAAGGGTTGGAGGGAGGGGGTTTAAAAGGGGGTTTTGTGTGCGAGGGGCTTGGACTTTCCAGCAGGCATGCGTGAGCGGTTTGATAGGAGTGAATGGAGACAAATGGTTTTTAATACTTGACGTGCTGTTGGAGTGTGAGCAAAGTAACATTTATGAAGGGGTTCAGGGGAAAACCGCAGGCCGGACTTGAGTCCTGGAGATGGGAAGTACAGTGCCTGCACTCTGAAGGGGGGGTGTTTTAATGTTGCAGTTTAAAAACTGTAGTGTAAAGCACCCTTCTGGCAAGACAGTGATGGAGTGAATGATGGTGAAAGTTTTTTCTTTTTCGGGCCACCCTGCCTTGGTGGGAAACGGCCGGTGTGATAAAAAAAAAAAAAAAAAAAAAAAAAATATATATATATATATAATAATATTTTATTAATATAATATATATATATTTTTATATAATATATATATATATATATTATATATATGTCGTGCCGAATAGGCAGAACTTGCGATCTTGGTTAAATAGCAACGCTCATCTTGCCATATAGGACAATCGAAAATTTGTGTAAAGGAATAATTTCCGCCAAAAATCATTCTCAACCTATCGAAAAAAATATTTTCACTGGGGTTTGTTTAGTAATAAATTATTGTAAACAGCCTAAAATATATTTAGTTGGGTTAGGCCCAAAATAAATTGTTCTTCCCTTTTAATAAGGTTAGGTAAGTTTTCTAAGATTCTTTAGTGGAAAATTTCAAATTTTTACATTAAAAATAATGAAAAAAAATATCTTTAAACGTATAAGAGAAAATTTTAGAAAGGACTTAATTTTAAATATTTCTTTTCCAATTGACCAGTTTTTTCATATTCGGCCACGACATATATATATTTTATATATAATATATATATATATATATTATATATATTTTTATATAATATATATATATATATATATATATAATATATAATATATATTTAAAATATATATATATATATATATATATATATATAAAGTTTTTCTTCTTCTCTTTTTTTTGTAAATGTCTACAGAAGGGGTTACTAGACGTGCTGTTGGAGTGTGAGCAAAGTAACATTTATGAAGGGATTCAGGGAAACCGGCAAGCCGGACTTGAGTCCTGGAGATGGGAATACAGTGCCTGCACTCTGAAGGAGGGGTGTTAATGTTGCAGTTTAAAAACTGTAGTGTAAAGTACCCTTCTGGCAAGACAGTGATGGAGTGAATGATGGTGAAAGTTTTTCTTTTTCGGGCCACCCTGCCTTGGTGGGAATCGGCCAGTGTGATAATAAAATATATATATATATATATATATATATATATATATATATATATATATATTAATATATATATATATATATATAATATTTAATATATATATATATATATATATGCAGAATAACAACTGTAAAAAATATAGTGAATTTCCAAGCCCTTTCGTGACTTCTCACATTATCAAAGAACTATAAAAAACAGGACATCAACAGGAAGGCATATAAGGGCAAGACTACACCTCACAGTCACGTCACAACACCTGACTCTGTAAAACACAACTGATATTCTACCCAAACATTAAGACTTTTACTTGTCTAACGTATCATTAAATTCTTCCCAAATTTTATTAATTATAAATGAATTCATTTTATATAAACCATAAAACATGATTCAATTATATTCCTGTCGACCATGGACTTGCTTGATACTAGTTTCTCAACTTTTTGAAAATCAATTGGATGGTTAAAATCTCTTACATGAATAAATAGAGCATTGGAATCTTGTCCAGTTCTAATGCTATATTAATGTTGTTTTAATCTTAGTTCGAGACTTTTACCAGTTTGACCGTAATAAACTTTATCGCAAATTTTACGAGGAGTCTTATAGACGCATCCCTCAGCATCTTGGGGAGAGTTTGTTATCAAAAGTTTTTTACTGTATCAAGATTTTTAAATACAACTTTGATATTAAAAGTCTTAAGAAGAGAAGGCATATCAACCAAGTTTTCATGGTAAGGGAGAACCAACATATTTTTAGTTGAATAAGGTTGGTTGTCCTATTATTGAATTGTAAAAAGTATTTCTAGCAATTATAAAGTATTTATCAATTAAGTTTCTCGGGTATTTTAGATCATTAGTTATTTCATAAATTTTGGAGATTTCTTCATCTATGAATTCTGGACTACAAATACGAAAGGATCTCAAAAACATTGATGAGATTACCGACAGCTTAACTCTAACTTGAAGTAATGAATAATAGGTAGCACACCAAACAGGAAGTAGAATGAAATTAGCTCAGAGGAACCCGCACCACAGTATGTTCTCGGATCAAGATAAAACACCTAGCTCTGCTGGGTGCTTGATTCTTTTAGTATTGCGTGGTCCCGTGGGTTAGAGCCTCATGTACGATTTTCGCTCACCATGAAGAGGGGCCAAAACGACATGGGCTCGAATCCTCGGCTAGTCGCAGTGTTGTTATTGATTAATACCACTCGATCGTGGTTACAATACTCTCTCTCTCTCTCTCTCTCTCTCTCTCTCTCTCTCTCTCTCTCTCTCTCTCTCTCTCTCTCTCTCTCTCTATCTATCTATCTATCTATATATATATATATATATATATATATATATATATATATATATATATATATATATATATATATATATATGTATATATATATATATATATATATATATATATATATATATATATATATTATATTATATATATATATATATATATATATATATATATATATATATATTCATAGCAACCACTGAGGGGTCAACGATAATGTTGCTCCAGGCCTCTCGT
>NC_069467.1:127049-174549 GCF_026875155.1 Cherax quadricarinatus | reverse complement strand
TTCACCACACTGGATGTTTTCCTGTTATATTTCACCACACTGGAGAGATACATGATTATATACACCTGGAAAATCCTAGAGGGACTAGTACCGAACTTGCACACGAAAATCACTCACTACGAAAGCAAAAGACTTGGCAGACGATGCAACATCCCCCCAATGAAAAGCAGGGGTGTCACTAGCACGTTAAGAGACCATACAATAAGTGTCAGGGGCCCGAGACTGTTCAACTGCCTCCCAGCACACATAAGGGGGATTACCAACAGACCCCTGGCAGTCTTCAAGCTGGCACTGGACAAGCACCTAAAGTCAGTTCCTGATCAGCCGGGCTGTGGCTCGTACGTTGGTTTGCGTGCAGCCAGCAGCAACAGCCTGGTTGATCAGGCGCTGATCCACCAGGAGGCCTGGTCACAGACCGGGCCGCGGGGGCGTTGACCCCCGAAACTCTCTCCAGGTAAACTCCAGGTAAACTGGATGTTTTCCTGTTATATTTCACCACACTGGATGTTTTCCTGTTATATTTCACCACACTGGATGTTTTCCTGTCATATTTCACCACACTGGATGTTTTCCTGTCATATTTCACCACACTGGATGTTTTCCTGTCATATTTCACCACACTGGATGTTTTCCTGTCATACTCCAACTTGCAGGATTTGTTTCAGTCATCAGACAGTAAAACCTGTTAGCATGAGCTGAGCTGGGAGATATTGACAGTAATAATAACGTCAGTAAGTATTATTCTGTGAGTTCAGTAGCTACAGTAGCCTCATACATCTTCTTCCAGCATAATTAAGTTAATGGTCTGAGTCAGACCGAAATGTCTTTATCGGTTTCAGTCTCCTGTGTGCGGGTTATTTATGTAATGATGACTTTTTTAAAAAAGGCAGAAAATTGGTGAGGCAGTCAGTTAAGAAAATATTAATAAGCTTATTTTAATATGCAGAATAATGATTGGAATAATATTGAGGATATGTAGAATTTCTTTGTTCAAGGAGTGATTGTATTGGCAGTGTTAGTGTTAGTTGTGGTGGGGACTGTGTTGGTTGTAGTCACGGTTATCGTGGTGGTGTGGGAGTGGTGGTGGATGTGGTGTTAATGATGGTCACAGTGGTGGTGGATGTGGTGTTAATGATGGTAACAGTAGTGGTGGATGTGGTGTTAATGATGGTAACAGTAGTGGTGGATGTGGTGTTAATGATGGTCACAGTGGTGGTGGATGTGGTGTTAACGTTGGTAACAGTTGTGGTGGATGTGGTATTAATGAAGGTAACAGTCGTGGTGGATGTGGTGTTAATGATGGTAACAGTGGTGGTGGATGTGGTGTTAATGATGGTCACAGTAGTGGTGGATGTGGTGTTAATGATGGTCACAGTGGTGGTGGATGTGGTGTTAATGATGGTCACAGTGGTGGTGGATGTAGTGTTAATGATGGTCACAGTGGTGGTGGATGTAGTGTTAACGATGGTAACAGTGGTGGTGGATTTGGTGTTAATGATGGTAACAGGCGTGATGGATGTGGTGTTAACGATGGTAACAGTCGTGGTGGATGTGGTGTTAATGATGGTCACAGTGGTAGTGGATGTGGTGTTAATGATGGTCCCAGTGGTGGTGGATGTGGTGTTAATGATGGTCACAATGGTGGTGGATGTGGTGTTAATGATGGTCACAGTGGTGGTGGATGTGATGTTAATGATGGTCACAGTGGTGGTGGATGTGGTGTTAACGATGGTAACATTGGTGGTAGATGTGGTGTTAATGATGGTCACAGTGGTGGTGGATGTGGTGTTAATGATGGTCTCAGTGGTGGTGGATGTGGTGTTAATGATGGTCACAGTGGTGGTGGATGTGGTGTTAATGATGGTCACAGTGGTGGTGGATGTGGTGTTAATGTTGGTCACAGTGGTGGTGGATGTGGCATTAATGATGGTAAGTGGTGGTGGATGTGGTGTTAATGATGGTAACAGTCGTGGTGGATATGGTGTTAATGATGGTCCCAGTTTTGGTGGATGTGGTGTTAATGATGGTCACAGTGGTGGTGGTGGATATGGTGTTAACGATGGTAAATGTGGTGGTGGATGTGGTGTTAATGATGGTAACAGTCGTGGTGGATGTGGTGTTAATGATGGTCACAGTGGTGGGGGATGTGGTGCTAATTATGGTAGCAGTGGTGGTGGATGTGGTGTTAATGATGGTCACAGTGGTGGTGGATGTGGTGTTAATGATGGTAGCAGTCGTGGTGGATGTGGTGTTAATGATGGTAACAGTCGTGGTGGATGTGGTGTTAATGTTGGTAACAGTCGTGGTGGATGTGGTGTCCATGATGGTAACAGTCGTGGTGGATGTGGTGTTAATGATGATCCCAGTTTTGGTGGATGTGGTGTTAATGATGGTCACAGTGGTGGTGGATGTGGTGTTAACGATGGTAAATGTGGTGGTGGATGTGGTGTTAATGATGGTAACAGTCGTGGTGGATGTGGTGTTAATGATGGTCACAGTGGTGGTGGATGTGGTGTTAATGATGGTAACAGTCGTGGTGGATGTGGTGTTAATGATAGTCACAGTGGTGGTGGATGTGGTGTTAATGATGGTAACAGTCGTGGTGGATGTGGTGTTAATGTTGGTAACAGTCGTGGTGGATGTGGTGTTATTGAAGGTAACAGTCGTGGTGGATGTGGTGTTAATGATGGTAACAGTCGTGGTGGATGTGGTGTTAATGATGGTAACAGTGGTGGGGGATATGGTGTTAATGATAGTCACAGTGGTGGTGGATGTGGTGTTAATGATGGTAACAGTCGTGGTGGATGTGGTGTTAATGAAGGTAACAGTCGTGGTGGATGTGGTGTTAATGATGGTAACAGTCGTGGTGGATGTGGTGTTAATGATGGTAACAGTCGTGGTGGATGTGGTGTTCATGATGGTAACAGTGGTGGGGGATGTGGTGTTAATGATGGTAACAGTCGTGGTGGATGTGGTGTTAATGATGGTAACAGTGGTGGGGGATGTGGTGTTAATGATGGTCACAGTGGTGGTGGATGTGATGTTAATGATGGTAACAGTCGTGGTGGATGTGGTGTTAATGAAGGTAACAGTCGTGGTGGATGTGGTGTTAATGATGGTAACAGTCGTGGTGGATGTGGTGTTAATGATGGTAACAGTCGTGGTGGATGTGGTGTTAATGATGGTAACAGTCGTGGTGGATGTGGTGTTAATGATGGTCACAGTGGTGGTGGATGTGGTGTTAATGATGGTAACAGTCGTGGTGGATGTGGTGTTAATGATGGTAACAGCCGTGGTGGATGTGGTGTTAATGATGGTAACAGTAGTGGTGGATGTGGTGTTAATGATGGTCACAGTGGTCGTGGTGGGCTTGGTGTGGTCGCGGTGGTGATGGTGATGATGGTAATGGTGGTGGTGGTTTGGCGGTGGTAGTGGTTGTGGTGGTACTGGTAATCAAGGTGGGGATGCTGGTGGTAGTGGTTGTGGTGGTACTGGTAATCAAGGTGAGGATTATGGTGGTAGTGGCAATCAAGGTGGGGATGGTGGTGGTAGTGGAAGTGGTGGTACTGGTAATCAAGGTGGGGATGGTAGTGGTAGTGGAAGTGGTGGTAGCTGATGAGAGGGTAGAAAGGGTTGGTTATGTGTGTTCTCATCGAGCTATGTTCACTAGTTTTAAGCTAGTGAAGGCGGGGTGTAGCTCCGGCTCCTGACCCCGCCTCTTAACCTTGAATTTACTGGCAAAGATGTTTTTATTACCACTTTAAGATTTACTGTAATATATGGAACATGTGATTCCATTAAATTCTCACCCAGATTATTCCACTTGCTAACAAACCTTGCTTTTAAAATTCCTTTCATACAAAGCCGTGACTTATCTTCCATCTCTGCCTTCTTCTGCCCTATCAATTTGAAGAGGGACGACCCTTATCAAACAGTTTGTCAGTGTCCACAGACCGCTGCCCCTGATTACCATGTAAGTCGTGCCTGACGCATCGCTCTTACAGTGATAAGGGGTTCAACTCCATTTAATTTTTCCTTGTGGTTTCTATGCTTTAGCTTTAGCACCATTTTGGTAGCAAAATTCTGAACTTTCACTGAATTCGTATCTAGGTGCTGTCTACTCGAGGATTTATGGGATATTAATATGTGCCAAGAAAGTTCATGCATTAAGAAGTTGTTTATACGCCGGTGATACTACCACGTTTAGATGTGCGTCTGGGGTAAGGTTAAGTGTTGTGTCTGTACCTGTGTATCTTTCATTCTTTAATGCCTGGGAATGCATCGTTCCGACAAAATACTTTCCTCAATTGCAGTTTTTTTTTGGCTTTTATTCTCATCACAATGCTCTTATTTGTGCTAAACTCCACTAGTCATTGGTCAGACCATGACTACAGATTATCCAGGTCTTACAGTTTTCTGCAGCCATTTTCAATTCCTGTTTTTCGCGTTAGCTTCCGATCACCGTTCAATATTTAATTCTTCAGGAATATCTTTCACACACAAACCAAAAGAAGTTGTAATAGTGATAGAGGGAAGACTCTTCATTCTTAATACCTGTCAAGTCTTAGTTACCGTGCTACTAAAACAATTGTACCACTCCTCTCGTCACCCCAGTTTCAACAGCTCGTTCATCTGTCTTCATGGTATAGCTAGTGTTTAATGCCTTATGGTAATCTGAATAGATGTAGTTTCCCATCCTCTTGCGTCCTGCTTGATTTCCGACTGCACTTCGTGGAGTTCCACTAAGATCCTGATGTACCATTTACCTTCTCTAAGTAGTATTGGTATTCTATTGCTCTGGAGTTTACGGCTTCTTAAAAGCTTCTTGAGATCATTAAGACCTCACAGACCTCAATGTTATTTTTAGACCTACTGCCTAATCTTTTCTTTGTTCTCCAAATACGTATGGACGTACAGTAGCCTTGAATCAGTTGCTGAGTAGTTGACTGTAATGTCTATCTCATGTTGCGTCTGTGCATCCCGTTTTACTCTGGTTTACTCTGACAATTTTTAAAGCTCTTTTTCCATATCTTTAAAATTCTTTGTTTTCTTTGTTACTTGTCCATATGAGGCCCCATATTATTTCGTGCTCTCTTGTTTATCAATTTAGTTTCGTTGTAGTTTTGACTATCACACGGTCTCTCATGACGCCACTCTTTTAAGTACTGAGTCTCAATGTATTTCTTTATTTCATCCCAGGATTTATCTAAAGAAATCCACCATAATTTTTGTTTTCAAGCTATTTATATATTCAAGGGGAGGTTTAATATCCAAATGGCTTCTTTCTTCGACATCTTTTTATCCACTTCTCTGATGCCATGCTACCGACGATTTGCAGTAGAGAAGGCTAGCCTCAATGATCATTAAATCTTTAAGAGACTTTCCTAGAACTGATAACCTCATTCGCCTTCCCCGTCAATACAAAAACGGGAGAGGCAGAACCCCCACTCACTCCACTGACAGTGAAAAAGTCAGAATGCAGGTGAGCAAGAAAATTGAAGAGGGGGCAGTGGGGGGCAATCAGAATTATTATCAGTGAAGATACAGTTGCCCCTAGGGATGTTGACACGGCAGAAGCACTTAGAGGAAAGCATCCTGCCAGGGATACCAGGGGCACCGACAGTTCCAACACCTCTGTCCCCACTGTGGAACCATTGATCATGGAAGACTCAGACGTTTACAAAGCAATAATGTCGTCCCCATCTGAGTCTGCTGGGGGTTACACTGGAATAAGGCCACAGCATTTAAAGGAAATGTTAATCCAGTTATTGGGGAGATTGCAGAGACACTGCTTTCAGAGATCACAAGGTTCGTGAGCAATTCCTTGGCTGGTCTTATTCCTGACGAAATTAAACCTTTCTTTTTTTGGTGCAACACTTTGTGCACTTAAAAAGAAGGATGAAGGAATTAGGCCTATTGCAGTAGGCAACACTTTTCGCCGCCTCATTTCCAAAGCTGCTGTCTGAAGCACTCGCACAGAGGCAGCCATGATGCTTCAACCAATCCAGGTTTTATGGTCTCTCAAGGAAGTGAAGCAGTGGTTCATGCAACAAGGGCGCATATCAACAACCTGCCTGAAGACAATGTAGTGGTAAAATTAGACTTCAAGAATGCATATAATCTCCTGAAAAGAGATGTGGTATTAGCAGTGGTACAAGAACATTTCCCTGGTCTCTTTCCCTTTGTTTCAGCTGGATATAGCAAGGAATCAGTGCTCCTGTTTGGAGAGCATGAAATCACATCATCAGAGGGTGTCCAGCAAAGGGATCCTCTTGCACCATTTCTCTTCTGTATAGCAGTTAGGGAAATCACAGTGAGACTGACCAGTGAGCTAAACATCTGGTTCCTGGATGATGGCACAATAGCAGGAACAAAGGAGTCCCTCTTAGGTGATCTTACACAAGTGATGACACGGGGACAGGAAATAGGTCTCATCCTGAATCCATCTAAATGTGAAATCATTTCAGTCAGTCAACAAGTGATAAATGCAGTGAGATCCAAACTACCAGGAACATCAGTCATTGCCCTTACAAATAGTGTCTTGCTTGGAGCAATTCTGGGAAGCGATGCCACTGACACAATCCTCAGGAAGAAACTGGAAGAACTGAGGAGAATGGAGCAACGAATAGGCAATCGTGAAACCCACGATGCCTTGTACCTTGTCACAAAGTGCTAGAGTCTGCTCAGGTTGACATATTTCCTAAGATGTGTACCGTCATATGATAACCCTATACTGCACGAATATGACAGTATCCTGAGGCAGATTTTTACTCTAGAAGATGGGCAGTGAAACCAAACTACACTTACAGTCAGACTAGGAGGCAATGGTGTCCGCAAGTCATCACAGATTGCACTACCTGCTTTTCTGTCCTCATGCATTGCATCCAGAGGACTTAAGAACATAAGAACATAAGAAAGAAGGAACACTGCAACAGGCCTACTGACCCATGCGGAGCAGGTCCATGTCCCCCCCCTGGATTAGACCAATGATCCCCCCCGGATTAGACCAATGATCCCCCCGGATTAGCTCAATGACCCACCCAGTCTGGTCATCTCCACTCAAGGATGGAGAACTGTACCAGACCCAGCAGCACAAGCTAGTCAGGTCCAACTCACACCCACCCACGCCCACTCATGTATTTATCTAACCTATTTTTAAAACTACACAACGTTTTAACCTGAATAACTGTACTCGGGAGTTTGTTCCACTCGTCCACAACTCTATTACCAAACCAGTGCTTTCCTATATCCTTCCTGAATCTGAATTTTTCCAACTTGAAACCATTGCTGCGAGTCCTGTCCTGGCTGGAAATTTTCAGCACGTTATTTACATCCCCTTTATTTATTCCTGTTTTCCATTTATACATCTCGATCATATCCCCCTTAATTCTACGCCTTTCGAGAGAGTGCAGATTCAGGGCCCTCAGTCTATCCTCATAGGGAAGATTTCTGATACATGGGATCATCTTTGTCATCCTCCTGTACGTTTTCCGGAGCATTTATATCCGTTCTGTAATACGGTGACCAGAACTCAGCAGCATAGTCTAAATGAGGCCTAACCAAGGATATATTATTTATACTTCTAGATATGAAGCCAAGAATTCTGTTAGCTTTATTGCGAACACTAATGCACTGTTGTCTTGGTTTTAGATTACTGCTAACCAGAACTCATAAATCCTTTTCGCAATCAGTAGTATTAAGATCTACATTATTTAGTTTATATGTGGCATGGTTATTTAACTGTCCAACATATAGAACTTTGCATTTGTCAATATTAAACTGCATCTGCCACTTCTACGACCATTGCATCAGTCTATTCAAATCATCCTGGAGTGCTCTAGTGTCCTCATTAGAATGAATTGGACGGCCTATTTTGGTGTCATCAGTAAATTTGCTTATGTCACTATTTATTCCCTCATCTATGTCGTTTATGTAAATTGTGAACAACAACGTGCCCAACACTGACCCCTGAGGAACACCGCTTGTGACGTGCCCCCATTCTGATTTCTCCCCATTTATGCAAACTCTCTGCTGTTTATTTGTCAGCCATGCCTCTACCCAGGAAAAAATTTCTCCTCCTATTCCGTGAGCCTTAAGTTTCCTCAATAGCCTCTGGTGTGGAACTCTATCGAAAGCCTTACTGAAGTCCATAAACACATTATCATATTCATTACCATGATCTACCTCCTCAAACACCTTAGTGAAAAAAGTTAGTAAATTCGTAAGACAGGAACGCCCCTTTGTAAAACCGTGTTGAGATTCATTAATCAATCTGTGCCTGTCAAGATGGCTACGAATTGCTTCGGCAATTATTGATTCCACAAATTTTCCCACTATGGAGGTAAGGCTTATTGGTCTATAGTTCGAAGCCAAGGACCTGTCACCTGCCTTGTAAATAGGTATTACATTTGCCATTTTCCACTTATCAGGCACTATGCCAGTTTGTAGTGATATGTTAAAAAGATTAGCCAAAGGTATGCTAAGTTCCTCTTTACAATCCTTTAAAACCCTTGCAAACAGTTCATCAGGGCCTGGGGATTTGTTAGGTTTTAGTTTCTCTATTTGTCTGAGGACCATGTCACTAGTTACCGCAATCGTACATAGTTTATTATCATCCTGTTCTACATAATCTATTATGTAGCAGCAATTCTCCCTGAACATCTTAGGGACAAGATTGGAATCCAGGACCAAAAGTTCATTGACGGAGCCATAATCTGGGATAATCTAACGGGCTCTGAAACCAGATCTGCTCCCCCCAACAACTACAAACAGTCGCACTGGGATGGCCTGATAGTGGAGAAAATAGCCTCAACAATGCTTCAGAGTGTGTCAGGGAAGGATAGAGCCCGCCTCCTAGTAGTGAGAGCTCCTCATGCAGGGGACTTTCTGTTGGCTGTTAACAACTCCAGCCTTGGCACACGCCTCGACCCACAGACCATCTGCATTGGTGTTGCCCTTCGACTTGCCGCCCCTATTCTCGCCGAACACAGGTGTATTTGTGGCAGTGAAGCAGCAGACCGATTCGGGTACCAAGGTCTTGTGTGCCGTAAATCCGAGGGAAAGATTGTAAGACATGAGGAGGTTAATAACATTATCAAGAGGAGCCTCACAACAGCTGGATGCCCAGCAGTAGGGGAGCCACCCCAACTATGCAGATCTGATGGCAGCCAGAAGCGTCCAGATGTTATTACACTTCAAGCCTGGACAGACGGTAAGTAGGTGGTGTGGGACTACACATGTGCAAACATGTAACAATAATGTACTAGACATTTATCTCTCACATCTCATGTACTGTATATGCCATCTTTATATCAACAATGTATCTCTTAAACCTTTTTGTACCATATTATGTAATAAAATATACCTATTGGTAAAAAAGAATAAAAAGATGGGGTGGTAGGGGAAGTGGAATATTCAAACGGCTTCTGGAAGAAATCTAAATATTCATCCTTGAAGCCTTTTTATCCACTTCTCCGAGGCTAAACGTCCCACAATTTGCACCAGAGGTGGGCCCCATCGTATATATATATATTATATATATATATATATATAATATATTTAATATATATATATATATATATATATATATATATATATATAATAATATTATATATATATATATATATATACATATAGTGAAATTCCAACGGCTCTCGTGACTTCTTACATTATCAAGGGACTATAAAAGCAAAACATCAACAGGAAAACATATAAGGGCAAGACTACACCTCACAGACTCACCACAACACCTGACTCTGTGAAACACAGCTGATACTCTACCCAAGCATTAAGATTTTTTTACATGTCTAATGTATCATTAAATCCCTACTCCCAACAGCTCTTCCCCTTCATTCCTTGGCCCTGCTTGGTGGACTGATAGGGCTTTAGTGTAAGTCATGGCTCCTTCCTTTCAGTTGGGCTCCTCATTCAGTAGGGGTGTACCTGCTTCTGATGCAATGTCTCCTCTGGTCAATAGTCTTGTAACTCCTTTCAGCCTATTTACCTCATATTCTAGGGCCCGTTTCCTGGCTTCTTTGGCTTCGGCTTGCAACTCCCATTTCTTCTTCTCTGCCTCCATCCTTTTCTCCATTTTCACAGAAATCTCACCTAGTTTGCTCTTCCACTCTTGTTCCATCATTTTACATTGCTCTTCAATCCATTCATCCTTACCAGGATCATCTTTCTCTGATCCACTGAGCCTTTGACTTCCCATCTGAGTCACCATTTTTTTGAAGGGTTAGGTGTTGTAATGCTTGTGAGTGCTGTTTCTGGGTGTGTATGTACTCACCTAATTGTGGTTGCAGGGGTCGAGTGTGTGTGCATGTGTGTGTATGTGTGTGCATGTGTGTGTATGTGTGTCGGGGTCGGGAAGTAGTAAGGGGAAGAGAGATGGGGATAGGGAGGGAGGGAGACAGACTGATGGAGAGGTGGAGAGAGGGAGGAAAGGGGGTAAAGGTTAAGGATTGTAATGCGTGTTGTGTGTGTGTGTGTGTGTACTCACCTAGTTGTACTCACCTAGTTGAGGTTGCAGGGGTCGAGTCCAAGCTCCTGGCCCCGCCTCTAGGTCACTCTAGGCCCCACTACTAGGTCACTCTCCATGAACCGTGAGCCTTATCATACCTCTGCTTATAGCTATGTATGCATCCTGCCTCCACTACGTCACTTCCCAAACTATTCCACTTCCTGACTACTCTATGGCTGAAGAAATACTTCCTAACATCCCTGTGATTCATCTGTGTCTTCAACTTCCAACTGTGTCCCCTTGTTGCTGTGTCCCATCTCTGGAACATCCTGTCTTTGTCCACCTTGTCAATTCCTCTCAGTATTTTGTATGTCGTTATCATGTCCGCCCCATCTCTCCTGTCCTCCAGTGTCGCCAGGTTATTTCCCTTAACCTCTCCTAGTAGGACATTTCTCTTAGCTCTGGAACTAGTATTGTTGCAAACCTTTGCACTTTCTCTAGTTTCTTGACGCGCTTGGCTAGGTGTGGGTTCCAAACTGGTGCTGCATACTCCAATATGGGCCTAACGTACACAGTGTACAGGGTCCTGAACGATTCCTTATTAAGATGTTGGAATGCTGTTCTGAGGTTTGTTAGGCGCCCATATGTTGCAGCAGTTATTTGGTTGATGTGCACTTCAGGAGATGTGCCTGGTGTTATACTCACCCCAAGATCTTTTTCCTTGAGTGAGGTTTGTAGTCTCCAGCCCCCTAGACTGCATTCCGTCTGAGGTCTTCTTTGCCCTTCCCCAATCTTCATGACTTTGCACTTGGTGGGGTTGAACTCCAAGAGCCAATTGCTGGACCAGGTCTGCAGCGGGTCCAGATCCCTTTGTAGTTCTGCCTGGTCTTCGATCGAATGAATTCTTCTCATCAACTTCACGTCATCTTCAAACAGGGACACTTCGGAGTCTATTCCTTCCGTCATGTCAGTCACAAATACCAGAAACAGCACTGATCCTAGGACTGACCCCTGTGGGACCCCGTTGGTTACAGGTGCCCACTCTGACACCTGGCCACGTACCATGACCCGCTGCTGTCTTCCTGACAAGTATTTCCTGATCCATTGTAGTGCCTTCCATGTTATTCCTGCTTCGTCCTCCAGTTTTTGCACTAATCTCTTGTATGTGGAACTGTGTCAAACGCCTTCTTGCAGTCCAAGAAAATGCAATCCACCCACCCCTCTCTCTTTTGTCTTACTGCTGTCACCATGTCGTAGAACTCCAGTAGGTTTGTGACACAGGATTTCCGGTCCCTGAAACCATGTTGGTTGCTGTTGATGGCATCATTCCTTTCTAGGTGTTCCACTACTCTTCTCCTGATAATCTTCTCCATGACTTTGCATACTATACATGTCAGTGACACTGGTCTGTAGTTTAGTGCTTCATGTCTGTCTCCTTTTTTAAAGATTGGGACTACATTTGCTGTTTTCCATGCCTCAGGCAATCTCCCTGTTTCAATAGATGTATTGAATATTGCTGTTAGGGGTATACATAGCGCCTCTGCTCCCTCTCTCAGGACCCATGGCGAGATGTTATCTGGCCACATTGCCTTTGAGGTATCTAGCTCACTCAGAATCCTCTTCACTTCTTCCTCAGTTGTGTGTACTGTGTCCAGCACTTAGTGCTGTATCCCACCTCTCCATCTTTCTGGAGCCCCTTCTGTCTCCTCTGTGAACACTTCTTTGAATCTCTTGTTGAGTTCCTCACATACTTCACGGTCATTTCTTGTTGTCTCTCTTCCTTCCTTTCTTAGCCTGATTACCTGGTCCTTGACTGTTGTTTTCCTCCTGATGTGGCTGTATAACAGCTTCGGGTCGGATTTGGCTTTCGCTGCTATGTCATTTTCATATTATCATTGGGCCTCCCTTCTTATCTGTGTATATTCATTTCTGGCTCTACGACTGCTCTCCTTATTCTCCTGGGTCCTTTGCCTTCTATATTTCTTCCATTCTCTAGCACACTTGGTTTTTGCCTCCCTGCACCTTTGGGTGAACCATGGGCTCATCCTGGCTTTTCCATTATTCCTGTTACCCTTGGGTACAAACCTCTCCTCAGCCTCCTTGCACATGGTTGTTACATATTCCATCATCTCATTAACTGGCTTCCCTGCCAGTTCTCTGTCCCACTGAACCCCATTCAGGAAGTTCCTCATTCCCGTGTAGTCCCCTTTCTTGTAGTCTGGCTCCATTCGCCCTGGCCTTCCTGATTCCCCCTCCACTTGTAGCTCTACTGTGTATTCGAAGCTTAAAACCACATTATCGTTGGCCCTAAGGGGCCTTTTATATGTGATGTCCTCAATATCTGCACTACTCAAGGTGAATACTAGGTCCAGTCTTGCTCGTTCCAGTACCACCTCCATCATCTTAGCCCTCCATATATCTTGGCCCCCATGTGGCTCCAAGTTCTCCCAATCGATTTCCTTGTGGTTAAAGTCACCCATGGTCAGGAGCTTTGCCCTGCATGCATGAGCTCTTCTGGCCACTGCAGCCAGTGTGTCAACCATCGCTCTATTGCTCTCATCATACTCTTGCCTTGGCCTCCTGCTGTTCTGTGGTGGGTTATACATCACTGCAATTACCACTTTGGGACCTCCAGAGTGAAGCATTCCTGCTATGTAATTGCTTGCTTCTCCTCTGTCTCCTCCCTCCAGCTCATCAAAATTCCATCGATTTTTGATCAGCAGTGCCACTCCTCCGCCCCTCCTGTTCCCTTTGTCTTTCCTCAGGATCTGGTATCCCGTTGGAAAGATGGCATCTGTTATCATACCTGTTAGCTTTGTTTGTGTGAGAGCTATGATGTCTGGTGATGCCTCTTTGACTCTTTCGTGCCACTCTTCCCACTTATTTGTTATTCCACCAGGATTTTTGTACCATACCTTCAGTTTCCTCTCCAACACTGTGGTTTCGGGGGCCTCTGAGGGTGGGAGACCTGGTAGTGTACTGTGGGATTCTATAGCTGGGTGTTGGATGGAAGCTGTGAGTATGGATTGTAGATTGTAGTGTCGGGATGGTGTGATAGGTTGTGGGGTTTTGAGGATGGTTCTCTGTGTGCTTGCCCTTGCTGCTTTGTCCTGCTCTGATTGACCTCTGCTGGTTCCGTCCTTGTCTCCTTTCCTAGCTCCTTTCGCTTTTTTGTCCTCTCCCTCCACTGCTGTCGTTCTGTTTGTGTTCTGTCTCTGTCTAGGAATACCTTCTTGTGCTCTTCCGAGTACTTCAACCGTGGTTTCTCTTGGAGGATCCTGTTCTGCACTGTATCTGTCCTGAGAATCAGCTTGAATGGTCATTTTCTTCCCTTCAAGTAACCCCCTATTCTCTGAAAATTTACAATCTCATCCATGTCTTCTTCACCTCTTTCTGTGATGATGTTCTCAATCTCCTTTCTTTTTGCCTGCCGTCTTTCAGTGTGTGTCCTTTCCTCTCTCTCTCCTGAAACCCATGGATAAACACAGATTTTGCCCTTTCCTCCTCCCATTGCCTCTCCCTTGTGACTCTGGTTCCTGTCTGTACGTTGTCATTTTCTCCCTTGTTTTTTTCCAGTGGCTCTTGGTAGCATGGTTGTGCCTCTGCATTTGACCTATCACCCTCTCCATCTGCACCCAGCTGCTCTCCCCTTTCACTCTTTGGCCCTTCTTGGCAGGCTGATATGACCTTAGCATAATTCATATCTCCTTCCTTCCTGTTCGGCCTCTCAGCTTCATATGCTGTGTCTTCTCTGGTCACTGCCCCTGTAACTCGCTTCAGCCTGTTTACCTCATCTTCTAGGACCCTTATCCTGGCTACTGCAGTTTCGACTAGTGCCTCCCAATTCTTCTTCTCCTTCTCCAACCTCTTTTCTAATTTCACAGAAAGCTCTGTCTCCATTTTTTCAGAAAGCTCTCCTAATTTTCTCTCCCACTCTTGTTCGATCCTTTTCCACTGCTCCTCCATCCACTCCTCCCTACCAGAACGCTTCTCATCTGATCCCTGGTTCCTTCGAGTCCCCACCATTTTTTTTTCTTTTTTTTTTGTGTGTATGTATGTGTGTGTGTGTGTGTGTGTGTGTGGTGTGTGTGTGTGTGTGCTGTTGTGTGTGTGTGTGTGTGTGTGTGTGTGTGTGTGTGTGTGTGTGTTGTGTGTGTGTGTGTGCATGTGTGTGTGTGTGTGTGTGTTGTGTGTGTGTGTGTGTTTGTGTGTGTGTGTGTGTGTGTGTGCGTGTGTGTGTGTGTGTGTGTGTTTGTGTGTGTGTGTGTGTGTGTGTGTGTGTGTGTGTGTGTGTGTGTGTGTGTGTGTGTGTGTGTGTGTGTGTGTGTGTGTGTGTTTTGTGTGTGTGTGTGTGTGTGTGTGTGTGTGTGTGTGTGTGTGTGTGTGTGTGTGTGTGTGTGTGTGTGTGTTTGTGTGTGTGTGTGTGTGTGTGTGTGTGTGTGTGTGTGTGTGTGTGTGTGTGTGTGTGTGTGTGTGTGTGTGTGTGTGTGTGTGTGTGTGTGTGTGTGTGCATGAGTAACTCTCACATCGTGAAGTAGAATGTTAATGTTAATATTTTTATGCACAAGTGTAATAACAATAGTGTAAAAAGGTATCGGCTGTATCAGCTGTTTTTAACCGATACCAATACCTTATTCTTCTTTTTCTTTTTGACGACTGTCTTTTGGCTCCATGTACATAGTTTAGTAGTATTTTACAAATCTTGGAAAACCTGGAATTGTCATAATGATTTTCATGAAGAATATCAACGAGGATATTCTGAGGATTGATACTGGTGGGAAAATAATATCTTTAGTCTCCATGGTTTTTTTTTCTGTCTGTTCTATGATCTAGGGAACCTACCATTACCTCCTGTCGAGTTGTTGGAATGTACTGTTTACATGACAATGTAGGAAGTACTCTGATGGGATTAAATTTATGGAGATGTATTAAGCTTCCGTTTTTGGCTGTGATCTTCATCTACTCAATAACGAAGCTGATGAACCAGGATAGTTCTTCATCTGAAAAATTATGTAAAAGCTGTATAATTTCCATGTGGCTTTTGCCTGGCACTCTACCAGGTGGCTGTTGCCTGGCACTCTACTAGGTGGCTGTTGCCTGGCACTCTACCAGGTGGCTGTTGCCTGGCACTTACCAGGTGGCTGCTGCCTGGCACTTTACAGTGGCTGTTGCCTGGACTTACTAGGTGGCTGTTGCCTGGCACTCTACTAGGTGGCTGTTGCCTGGCACTCTACCAGGTGGCTGTTGCCTGGCACTCTACCAGGTGGCTGTTGCCTGGCACTCTACCAGGTGGCTGTTGCCTGGCACTCTACCAGGTGGCTGTTGCCTGGCACTCTACTAGGTGGCTGTTGCCTGGCACTCTACCAGGTGGCTGTTGCCTGGCACTCTACCAGGTGGCTGTTGCCTGGCACTCTACCAGGTGGCTGTTGCCTGGCACTCTACTAGGTGGCTGTTGCTTGGCACTCTACCGGGTGGCTGTTGCCTGGCACTCTACAGGTGGCTGTTGCCTGGCACTCTACCAGGTGGCTGTTGCCTGGCACTCTACCAGGTGGCTGTTGCCTGGCACTCTACCAGGTGGCTGTTGCATGGCACTCTACCAGGTGGCTGTTGCCTGGCACTCTACTAGGTGGCTGTTGCCTGGCACTCTACTAGGTGGCTGTTGCCTGGCACTCTACCAGGTGGCTGTTGCCTGGCACTCTACCAGGTGGCTGTTGCCTGGCACTCTACCAGGTGGCTGTTGCCTGGCACTCTACCAGATGGCTGTTGCCTGCCACTCTACCAGGTGGCTGTTGCCTGGCACTCTACCAGGTGGCTGTTGCCTGGCACTCTACCAGGTGGCTGTTGCCTGGCACTCTACTAGGTGGCTGTTGCCTGGCACTCTAATAGGTGGCTGTTGCCTGGCACTCTACCAGGAGGCTGTTGCCTGGCACTCTACCAGGTGGCTGTTGCCTGGCACTCTACCAGGTGGCTGTTGCATGGCACTCTACCAGGTGGCTGTTGCCTGGCACTCTACTAGGTGGCTGTTGCCTGGCACTCTACTAGGTGGCTGTTGCCTGGCACTCTACCAGGTGGCTGTTGCCTGGCACTCTACCAGGTGGCTGTTGCCTGGCACTCTACCAGGTGGCTGTTGCCTGGCACTCTACCAGGTGGCTGTTGCCTGCCACTCTACCAGGTGGCTGTTGCCTGGCACTCTACCAGGTGGCTGTTGCCTGGCACTCTACTAGGTGGCTGTTGCCTGGCACTCTACAGGTGGCTGTTGCCTGGCACTCTAATAGGTGGCTGTTGCCTGGCACTCTACCAGGAGGCTGTTGCCTGGCACTCTACCAGGTGGCTGTTGCCTGGCACTCTACCAGGTGGCTGTTGCCTGCCACTCTAACAGGTGGCTGTTGCCTGGCACTCTACCAGGTGGCTGTTGCCTGGCACTCTACCAGGTGGCTGTTGCCTGGCACTCTACCAGGTGGCTGTTGCCTGGCACTCTACCAGGTGACTGTTGCCTGGCACTCTACAAGGTGGCTGTTGCCTGGCACTCTACCAGGTGGCTGTTGCCTGGCACTCTACCAGGTGGCTGTTGCCTGGCACTCTACCAGGTGGCTGTTGCCTGGCACTCTACCAGGTGGCTGTTGCCTGGCACTCTACCAGGTGCTGTTGCCTGGCACTCTACAGGTGGCTGTTGCCTGGCACTCTACCAGGTGGCTGTTTCTGGCACTCTACTAGGTGGCTGTTGCCTGGCACTCTACCAGGTGGCTGTTGCCTGGCACTCTACCAGGTGGCTGTTGCCTGGCACTCTACCAGGTGGCTGTTGCCTGGCACTCTACCAGGTGGCTGTTGCCTGGCACTCTACCAGGTGGCTGTTGCCTGGCACTCTACCAGGTGGCTGTTGCCTGGCACTCTACTAGGTGGCTGTTGCCTGGCACTCTACCAGGTGGCTGTTGCCTGGCACTCTACCAGGTGGCTGTTGCCTGGCACTCTACCAGGTGGCTGTTGCCTGGCACTCTACAGGTGGCTGTTGCCTGGCACTCTACCAGGTGGCTGTTGCCTGGCACTCTACAGGTGGCTGTTGCCTGGCACTCTACCAGGTGGCTGTTGCCTTGCACTCTACCAGGTGGCTGTTGCCTGGCACTCTACCAGGTGGCTGTTGCCTGGCACTCTACAGGTGGCTGTTGCCTGGCACTCTACCAGGTGGCTGTTGCCTGGCACTCTACTAGGTGGCTGTTGCCTGGCACTCTACCAGGTGGCTGTTGCCTGGCACTCTACCAGGTGGCTGTTGCCTGGCACTCTACCAGGTGGCTGTTGCCTGGCACTCTACCAGTTGGCTGTTGCCTGGCACTCTACCAGGTGGCTGTTGCCTGGCACTCTACCAGGTGGCTGTTGCCTGGCACTCTACCAGATGGCTGTTGCCTGGCACTCTACCAGGTGGCTGTTGCCTGGCACTCTACAAGGTGGCTGTTGCCTGGCACTCTACCAGGTGGCTGTTGCCTGGCACTCTACCAGGTGGCTGTTGCCTGGCACTCTACCAGGTGGCTGTTTGCATTCCTGGCTCACTCTACCAGGTGGCTGTTGCCTGGCACTCTACCAGGTGGCTGTTGCCTGGCCTAGCCCACTCTACCCAGGTGGCTGTTGCCTGGCACTCTACTAGGTGGCTGTTGCCTGGCACTCTACCAGGTGGCTGTTGCCTGGCACTCTACCAGGTGGCTGTTGCCTGGCACTCTACCAGGTGGCTGTTGCCTGGCACTCTACCAGGTGGCTGTTGCCTGGCACCCAGCTTCCTCTACCAGGTGGCTGTTGCCTGGCACTCTACCAGGTGGCTGTTGCCTGGCACTCTACCAGGTGGCTGTTGCCTGGCACTCTACTCAGGTGGCTGTTGCCTGGCACTCTACCAGGTGGCTGTTGCCTGGCACTCTACCAGGTGGCTGTTGCCTGGCACTCTACCAGGTGGCTGTTGCCTGGCACTCTACCAGGTGGCTGTTGCCTGGCACTCTACCAGGTGGCTGTTGCCTGGCACTCTACTAGGTGGCTGTTGCCTGGCACTCTACCAGGTGGCTGTTGCCTGGCACTCTACCAGGTGGCTGTTGCCTGGCACTCTACCAGGTGGCTGTTGCCTGGCACTCTACCAGGTGGCTGTTGCCTGGCACTCTACCAGGTGGCTGTTGCCTGGCACTCTACCAGGTGGCTGTTGCCTGGCACTCTACCAGGTGGCTGTTGCCTGGCACTCTACTAGGTGGCTGTTGCCTGGCACTCTACCAGGTGGCTGTTGCCTGGCACTCTACCAGAGTGGCTGTTGCCTGGCACTCTACCAGGTGGCTGTTGCCTGGCACTCTACCATGGTGGGCTTTTGCCTGGCACTCTACTAGGTGGCTGTTGCCTGGCACTCTACCAGGTGGCTGTTGCCTGGCACTCTACCAGGTGGCTGTTGCCTGGCACTCTACCAGGTGGCTGTTGCCTGGCACTCTACCAGGTGGCTGTTGCCTGGCTCTCTACCAGGTGGCTGTTGCCTGGCACTCTACTAGGTGGCTGTTGCCTGGCACTCTACCAGATGGCTGTTGCCTGGCACTCTACTAGGTGGCTGTTGCCTGGCACTCTACCAGGTGGCTGTTGCCTGGCACTCTACCAGGTGGCTGTTGCCTGGCACTCTACCAGGTGGCTGTTGCCTGGCACTCTACCAGGTGGCTGTTGCCTGGCACTCTACCAGGTGGCTGTTGCCTGGCACTCTACCAGTTGGCTGTTGCCTGGCACTCTACCAGGTGGCTGTTCCCTGGCACTCTACCAGGTGGCTGTTGCCTGGCACTCTACCAGATGGCTGTTGCCTGGCACTCTACCAGGTGGCTGTTGCCTGGCACTCTACTAGGTGGCTGTTGCCTGGCACTCTACCAGGTGGCTGTTGCCTGGCACTCTACCAGGTGGCTGTTGCCTGGCACTCTACCAGGTGGCTGTTGCCTGGCACTCTACCAGGAGGCTGTTGCCTGGCACTCTACCAGGTGGCTGTTGCCTGGCACTCTACCAGGTGGCTGTTGCCTGGCACTCTACTAGGTGGCTGTTGCCTGGCACTCTACCAGGTGGCTGTTGCCTGGCACTCTACCAGGTGGCTGTTGCCTGGCACTCTACCAGGTGGCTGTTGCCTGGCACTCTACCAGGTGGCTGTTGCCTGGCACTCTACCAGGTGGCTGTTGCCTGGCACTCTACCAGGTGGCTGTTGCCTGGCACTCTACCAGGTGGCTGTTGCCTGGCACTCTACTAGGTGGCTGTTGCCTGGCACTCTACCACTTGGCTGTTGCCTGGCACTCTACCAGGTGGCTGTTGACTGGCACTCTACCAGGTGGCTGTTGCCTGGCACTCTACCAGGTGGCTTTTGCCTGGCACTCTACTAGGTGGCTGTTGCCTGGCACTCTACCAGGTGGCTGTTGCCTGGCACTCTACCAGGTGGCTGTTGCCTGGCACTCTACCAGGTGGCTGTTGCCTGGCACTCTACCAGGTGGCTGTTGCCTGGCTCTCTACCAGGTGGCTGTTGCCTGGCACTCTACTAGGTGGCTGTTGCCTGGCACTCTACCAGGTGGCTGTTGCCTGGCACTCTACCAGGTGGCTGTTGCCTGGCACTCTACCAGGTGGCTGTTGCCTGGCACTCTACCATGTGGCTGTTGCCTGGCACTCTACTAGGTGGCTGTTGCCTGGCACTCTACCAGGTGGCTGTTGCCTGGCACTCTACCAGTTGGCTGTTGCCTGGCACTCTACCAGGTGGCTGTTGCCTGGCACTCTACCAGGTGGCTGTTGCCTGGCACTCTACCAGATGGCTGTTGCCTGGCACTCTACCAGGTGGCTGTTGCCTGGCACTCTACTAGGTGGCTGTTGCCTGGCACTCTACCAGGTGGCTGTTGCCTGGCACTCTACCAGGTGGCTGTTGCCTGGCACTCTACCAGGTGGCTGTTGCCTGGCACTCTACCAGGTGGCTGTTGCCTGGCACTCTACCAGGTGGCTGTTGCCTGGCACTCTACCAGGTGGCTGTTGCCTGGCACTCTACTAGGTGGCTGTTGCCTGGCACTCTACCAGGTGGCTGTTGCCTGGCACTCTTCCAGGTGGCTGTTGCCTGGCACTCTACCAGGTGGCTGTTGCCTGGCACTCTACCAGGTGGCTGTTGCCTGGCACTCTACCAGGTGGCTGTTGCCTGGCACTCTACCAGGTGGCTGTTGCCTGGCGCTCTACCAGGTGGCTGTTGCCTGGCACTCTACTAGGTGGCTGTTGCCTGGCACTCTACCAGGTGGCTGTTGCCTGGCACTCTACCAGGTGACTGTTGCCTGGCACTCTACTAGGTGGCTGTTGAACATTAAAATGGTATAAAATACCGACAGGTTGTTAGGTAAGACACATATGCAACAGTTAGGTATCTTTATTATGAATCGTTTCGCCTACATAGTAGGCTTCTTCAGTCAAGTACAGAAAAGTTGATAGAAGCAGAAGATACTTGAAGACGATGTAATCAGTCCATCACCCTTAACGTTTTGAGGTGGTCAGTCCCTCAGTCTGGAGAAGAGCATTGTTTCATAGTGTGAAACAATATGGTGGCTGTTGCCTGGCACTCTACCAGGTGGATGTTGCTTGGCACTCTAATAGGTGGCTGTTGCCTGGCACTCTACCAGGTGGCTGTTGCCTGGCACTCTACCAGGTGGCTGTTGCCTGGCACTCTACCAGGTGGCTGTTGCCTGGCACTCTACTAGGTGGCTGTTGCCTGGCACTCTACCAGGTGGCTGTTGCCTGGCACTCTACTAGGTGGCTGTTGCCTGGCACTCTACCAGGTGGCTGTTGCTTGGCACTCTACTAGGTGGCTGTTGCCTGGCACTCTACTAGGTGGCTGTTGCCTGGCACTCTACCAGGTGACTGTTGCCTGGCACTCTACTAGGTGGCTGTTGCCTGGCACTCTACCAGGTGGATGTTGCTTGGCACTCTACCAGGTGGCTGTTGCCTGGCACTCTACCAGCTGACTGCTACCTGGCATTCTACCAGATGGCTGTTGCCTGGCACTCTACCAGGTGGCTGTTGCCTGGCACTCTACCAGGTGGCTGTTGCCTGGCACTCTACCAGGTGGCTGTTGCCTGGCACTCTACCAGGTGGCTGTTGCCTGGCACCTACCAGGTGGCTGTTGCCTGGCACTCTACCAGGTGGCTGTTGTCTGGCACTCTACCAGGTGGCTGTTGCCTGGCACTCTACCAGGTGGCTGTTGCCTGGCACTCTACCAGCTGCCTGTTGCTTGGCACTCTACCAGGTGGCTGTTGCCTGGCACTCTACCAGGTGGCTGTTGCCTGGCACTCTACCAGCTGCCTGTTGCTTGGCACTCATCTCACTATGTATATCAGATTCAAGAAATTATGGAAATTGTATGTAACGGATAATCATATATAACAGATAATCATGTGTAACAGATAATTGGTCTTTCTTGTTTTGTTTTTTTTGTCTTACTTTTAATAATAAATAAATGTTAAGATATTATTATGAAGTCTTAACGATATCTGTCAAGTAACGGAGGGAGGCGGAAAAGACTTCTGCAGGAGAATTTGATAAACACGGGTCATAACGTTTGGCTTGCTGCGAGTTCCTAAATATCCAGAGGAGTTGATAAAATAAACACGTGTGCAGCACTCGGGTATCGTTAATGAGGAAACGTTTTACCATACAGTGGCTTCATCAGTCATATACGAATAAGAATGGTGAAGATCAGAAGGAGTTTGAGGTAATCAGTCCCTCAACCATAGACTCCAGGCTGAAGGACCGATTATCTCAAACTCCTTCTGATTCATCTTTGTATAGGACTGATGAAGTCACTGTGTGGCGAAATGTTTCCTCAATAAAGATACCCAAGTGTTGCACATGTGTCTAATACATGGTTCTCTGAACCATTTATCTACATCCAGCGGAGTTCTTAAAAACCTATACATCTCAGTTTTAGTTTTAGCGTGAAGTAAGAAATCACATAAAAGAAACACAATCTATGGAGAACAGCTAAGTTAGGATGTTATGAAATGCATTGAGTGATGTTTGCTGCGTCGTGGTCAAGCGCTTCTAGTCAAATTTGGTGGATGTCACTATCCACGACTATCCAAAGTGAAGAAGGCCTAGCTTCTCCCTACGAGCCCCGTGAGGGCAGGGAATGTGGCTAGGCCTGGGGACACTTGGTCCCAAAGATGAGGAGGTACTTCTACCTCCTCCCATGGGAGACTTAAGTCTCGAGACACTCCCCAGATAGAGAGCCAAGGCCGGGTCACCACTACTTGGAAAAGACCCGGGCCGGGAGAATACCGGCGAAAAAAAAAAAAAAAAAAGGATGCACAGGACTGCCAAGATAATTCTTAGAATGTGTAGTGAAGCTAAATACAGTAGAATATACAAGATACATATTATACTGTGTTGCCAACAGCAAAATCACAAGTAAATAAGGTTATTTAAGGTTCGTGACCACTTGCTCGTCTAATTTTTTTTATTAAAAATAAAACTCACGAATATAGTAAAATATTAAGGGTAATCCGGTACTTGCTGATATTAAGATATTTGTAGAATAATATCTTAAAGTAAATGACTACGTGGATTTTGGCCCTCGGAACTAAGAAATTAACCATATCTTTGTTGTTGGAAATTTCCACAACTCGAGCCTGACTTCGTGTAGTCTAGCCGCCTGAGGCGCAGATAGAAAAATAAACTAATACTTAACATTAAGATGCTTTTCTTAGCACTTTCGATTGTTTACTAATTGTGGCGCCGAGTAACTTACAATTTATTCGACGTTCGTCACACAGCTGCTGGTATGCCACGTCAACCAGCCAACTGGCAATTCAAAATGGAGCAGTTCTAGGTCCACTGCTCTATTAACGTTATAGTTCAGTCAATCAGTAGCGTGAGAAGTGACCCTCCAGCACAGCTGAGGTTGTGTTTTATAACTTTGGTGTGTGGAAGACGCTCTGACAAGCTGATCATATACACTCAAACTCTCTCTTCATTATTCTGAAGTGTTTAACCAATTGTTATGAATGACTCTTTATTCTCTGGCTTAATGATATACTGTCGATTGCTTGAGTTGATTTCTGTCTTGAGTTACGGCCAGGTACAACAGGTAACGTTAATAGGGTTACAGTGAATGTTACGTATAATCAATGTGTTTAATACTTGGAAGTTATAGTAAAGGTTAAAGTCTCTCCATACGTAAGCACTTAATACTAACAAGGTTCTATTGCCGATGCAGTTCCAATGGCATGAATGTTACAAGAATAAGTGAATACGTAAATCAGAAAGCACTACCAAAAATTGAAAAGTAAAAAATGGCAGATAGAGTTAAACATCTATAAATATTTGGAGTATAGCTACGAATCAACATTTTCAAAAACAAAGCACTTAGCATCTTCACCATTCCCAGAGAGAACACCACCATTCATCGTTGATTGATTCTACCCACTACCGACCAGACGGACGACGGCTTCCATCTCTTCACTACCACGGTCAGCTGTCATTGACGAAGGGGTCCTCGACACGACAACAGATAAAAAAAAATCCCCTGGAAACCCCACCCCATCAGGAATACAGACAGAGTGGGGGGGGGGGGTTACAGTACTACATGTGAGAGACGAGTCACGTTTACATAGAAGAAGCTGCAAAAGACTTGGAACATCAAAATTAAGAATCATAAATACTTTTGCAGAATAACTAAAACACAGAATACGTGAAACTGCACCGGACACGCACTCGCATGCATTAAACAAGGACATTGACTCGAACATGAAAATGACAGGAGACAGTTATGTCTAGACTCTGCGGCATCTTTTGTCGCAGATATCAGCACACAACAGATTATTATTATTATTATAATCAAGGGGAAGAGCTAAACCCGTAGGATTATACAGCGCCTGGGGGGGATATGGAAGGCATTCAGGCTTAATTCGGGGAACTGGAGCACAGATCCAATTCCCTAAATCAAGAGCCCCTCACCAACATCAAGGAACCTTCCCTGAGGGGAGCACACAACAGAGAAATTAACATTTTATGGAAACCTGTAACAAAAAAAAGGAATAACAGAAGAACTGATTACCAGGATCCGACCCACTCGGCCCAGATGTAGTCTAACATTACCTGACTTTCATGGCTGAGCACCTCGCTTATACATAATGCTAATAGGATACCTCGCCAACAAAGGACCTCGCCTTCGCGCTACACCTGACGTAGCTACCTTTCTGCACTATATGTCACTATTTATCGATGTATTTTTTATTTTTCCTCTATACATTAAATCTATAATGCTTATACTGGAGCTCGAAAAAAGACGGTAAACTTTCTTTCCACGACTTCCTCCTGTTTAGGTCTCCCGACAGCTACAACCTTCTCTTCAAAGTGTATAGGAAACCTACCAATAATAATGATCTTATACACTTCTAATCACACCATCATATCCGTACTTAGAGAGATGTCGAAATTTGCTTCTTCTTGGGAGCTTTTCCCATCACCAGTCCTTGTTGCTATCAAGAGGAATGTACCTACATAACACACGCCTACATAATCTACATAACACAACACCACCCATGTGCCTGTTAGAAGCAGTATCAATATTTCCACCGTGAATATATCCTCTATCTCAGACCTCACTGTGAAACGTAGCCCCACACCTCTGTCTTCCACAACATCTTCTGTAGTAGTAATAGCAGTAGTGGTAGTAGCAGCAGCAGTAGTAGTAGTAGTAGTAGTGGTAGTAGCAGCAGTAGTAGTAGCAGCAGTGGTAGTAGCAGCAGTAGTAGTAGCAGTAGTGGTAGTAGCACCAGTAATAATAGTAGTAGTAGTATGTATTTGTAGTAGTAGCAGGAGCAGTAGTAGCAGAGGTATTAGTAGTAGCAGTAGTAGTAGTCGGAGTACTGGTAGTGGTAGTAGTAGTCGGAGTACTGGTAGTGGTAGTAGTAGTCGTAGCAGTGGTGTTAATCGTAATAGTAGCAGTAGTAGTAGCAGAGGTATTATTATTATTATAAATAGTAGTAGTAGTGGTAATCGTCGTAGTAGTGGCAATAGGAGGGATGAGAAGGAGGAGCAGTAGTAGAAGCAATAGTAGGAGCAATAGAAGAAGCAATAGTAGAAGCAGTAGTAGAAGCAGTAGTAGAAGCAGTAGTAGAGGCAGTAGTAGAGACAGTAGTGGCACTAGCAGAAGTCGAAGAAATAAAAGCAGTCGTAATAAGGTTCCTCTTTTGAGTGCGGGTTTTTGAGTTTTTGTGAAACGTAATATGTCAAGTGTAATGCTATCCTCGGTCATGTTATCATAACATGTTAATTATAATGTTAACTTCCATCATGATATCGTAACATGTTAACTGTAAAATGACCTCGGATATCTCATCATAAAATGTTAACCGCAACGCTAATCTCGCTCTTATTATCACAAAATGTTAATTAAAAGGCTACCTGGAGGGTGTTCCGGGGGGTCAACGTCCCGGCGACCCGGTCCATGACAAGGCCTCGCAGTGGATCAGGCCTTGATCAACCAGGCTGTTACTGCCGGACGCACGCAATCCAACGTACGAACCACAGTCAGACACTGACTTTAGGTGTCTGCCCAGGAGTCTATTAGTAATCCCCTTTAAGTATGCTGGGAGGCAACCGAACAGTCTTGGGCCCCTGACACTTATTGTGTTACCGCCTTGTGTACTCACATCCCTGCACTTTATTGGGAAGATGCTGCATCGTCTACTGGGTCTTTTGTTTTCGTAGGGAGTGATTTCTGTGTGCAGATTTGGGATTAATCCCTCTAGGATTTTCCAGGTGTAAATTATGATTTATCTTTCTCGCCTGCTCTCTAAGGGGTGTATGTAATGTTAAAATAACATGTTAATTGAACCTTTAACCTCGGTGATAGTATCATAAGATGTTAATTTTATTGATAACGTCAGTCATGTTATCAAATACGTTAATTGTAATGCTAATCTCAGTCATGTCATCATACCACGTTGATTGTAATGCTAACCTCGGTCATATCATCATAATATGTTAATAGTAATGCTGACCTCGGTCATGTCATTATGACATGTTAATTGTAACACCAATCTGCTCATGTCACCATGACATGTTAATTGTAATGCTGACCTCCGTCTCATCATCAGCTGAGTGCTATTTCACTGATGACTTTGTGCAACATGTAATGTTAAACAATTATAAACACAGTTAAATCATAAAGTTTAGTAAAACTTTCCATGTTGATGATATATATTGAAAAAAAACAAGTGAACTGTTGACAGCCATCTTTTTGCCCACTTTCCTCCCTTTTCCTCCTCTCCTCTTTCCTTTCCTCCTCTTCCCTCCCCTTCCATCCATTTCCCCTCCATTTCCTTCCACTAATCTCTGTTTTCCTTGTCTTTCGTCCACTTCTTTCCACTTTCCTAGCCTTCCCTTCCCTTTCTCCCCTTCCCTTCGCTTCACTCCCTTCCACTATATTTTGTTTCCTTCAACGTTCTTTCTCTTCCTTCTTGGTCCTCCCGCAGATCAATCATCCCACACAAACAGCGCAACATTTTCACTTGTTCTTTGAAGTCGATACAACAAAGAGACTTCCATATATACTGCAATACTCCTGAGGTATTACTACTGAAAACTGTTCAGTCCCGTTCTGGTGGCCGTTGTTAATCAATGAATATTTCGTAGATATTCAAATATTCGCTATCAATTGCTACTATGTTAATTTTCAGATGGACACGGACATTATGATCCGGTGAAGATCTACCAGGCTGCAACATTCTCGTCCATCATACTCCAGGCGCTGTACCTCATACCACCAATATACTCCAGGCGCTGTACCTCATACCACCAAAACTCAACTATTGTTAACCGGTTACCTTAAAGCCTTTCTTATATAATAATGTAGACAGTACCAGCACTCGCCTTCCAACACTTTCCATGACGTGCCCAACACTCTCCATGACGTGCCCAACACTCTCCATGACGTGCCCAACACTCTCCATGACGTGCCCAACACTCTCCATGACGTGCCCAACACTCTCCATGACGTGCCCAACACTCTCCATGACGTGCCCAACACTCTCCATGACGTGCCCAACACTTTCCATTACGTACCCTACTCCACTCAGCAACCTCGGATTTATTCAGTCTCTTAATTCTGAAGAGTTTTATTCCACATATAGACAAGAAAAATAGCAACTGAAAAAAATCTAAGTATTTTTATCTTATTTCATTCTTTCTACAGGTCCAGTTTTCTCAACAACTCACCGCTATTGTAATTAAATGAGGACTTTTTTTTCTTTGTACATACTTAGACTAACTTTTTCCTCTTCATAAAATTTCCAACACTCTTGGGGGCTTCCTTTTACTTGCATATAATTTACTCATCCTTCAGAGACCATCAGCAGATACATTTGTTCCTAAGTTATATATTTAACTTCTTCTGTCTCCTTTATTCGCTTTTAGGTTCTGCATCCTTGCATAGTTTTTGCATTGCAAAAACTTATTATGTGTTAATCTTCTTTCTCTGATGTCAAGTTTCCCTCACGATTCCATCAGTCAATTCTGTTTTCCTCTGTACCTGCCATTCTGTAACCAAACACCACTGTAGAATGTTTAAGTCATGCATTTTTAAATCCATAATACACCTTTTTGACATTCTTCCAATCTAGCTTAAATGTTTTGCAACTGATGCTCATACCTCTCATTAACAAACCACTTAATTAATTCTCTTTCAATTATCATTTACTAACATCCTGCTACAGTCCTTGTATATGTTTGTCTCTCAAATAAAAGCATGAACATAAAACAATCTAAATTTGCAGTATTTTATACTCTCAAATAACATACAAGACTCCTCTCATTACACAGTTCGTCATATCTCGTACGCTTCTGGTTGTATTTTTTAATTGTATTTTCTGTTGCCAAAAATCTTGGAGGAATCGCAACCTTGTTTTAATATTGCTTATTTGTGGTCAAATGTGCATTTTTATAAAATTATAGTCTATCCTAACCCAGCCTATACTAACCTAATTAAACCTAACCTGAACCTAATCTAAAATAAATTTACATGTCCTTTGGAAGTTAGAAATATCAGTAAGAGGTATCCCCCACATTCCATAACCCGAGCCCCTTAGCAAGAGACATGGATGTTATACCTTAACACTCTCAAGAGGCAAAACAGTTGATAACTAAAATACATGGTCTTATCTTGGGTATCTTTACTAACAGATGGTTCGCCCACTAGGCGCTTAATTAATAGAATTAATTCGAAGACATGAGAGAGGAGGGTTATACTGTCGACAAGCAGATGAACAAGTCACTTAAGCAGCCTCTTGCTTTTTTTATTTAGAGATCTTTCTCACGCCAGAAGTTTCATCAGCTGCATATAAAATCACGAGAATGGAGTCTTGTATAGTGTAGCCAATGGAGAAGGTAGTGTTGTAGTAGTAGACGTGGTCACATATGTGAGGGACCCACTACTGAGTACGTCTACAATTGCTGCAACACTAAATTCCTTGTAAGAAATTAGAGGATGCCTCTACAACTTAATTGTTAATCTCTGACCTACCTTATGTGCCTGACCTGCTTCGTCCCACCTACTTATGTTCATGTCTACTACTGCTGCATCGCTCCATCTCTTCTACTGGATCCAGGATAAAAAGCTGTGTTTTCGTGTTCCTGGATGAAACTGATATAGCCCTTGGTGGACCTTTTTATCGTGTTCATCAATTTGTAACTGTTATACATTTTTGCTCTCAAGACAAAGTAGTGGCCTGAATGTAGATTTCTTTAATGTAGTAAACTTTGGCTTTTTATATTCAATAAATCTACCTAACTAAATTTGTCAAACTTCACAATGGCATGAATAGGTAAGTTTTGATAATTTTTCAGTTTTCTATTATATATTCATATTTTACTATTATTACAATAATTTATTAATTCATTCATTTGAAACGCTCTAATAAAAGTAACCTTACTGAAATGTAAAAAAAAGTAATAGATACACACCTGACACCACCTCTGGAAGTGTTGTAGTTGAGTTTGTTGTTGTCGTGGTACCAGGCTATCTGGAGAGCCGTGGCGGTGGGCACACCAGACACACGACACTGCAGTTCTATAGTGGAACCCGTCCGGTAGAACTTTTCCTGCAAGACCATCCCGCGGCCGTCCAGGATCTGCACTGCTGCCTCTGATGGGAAAGCCACGCATAAATTTTGATCGTTAATAACTATTTTGTGAAAATATATATATGATGTTATTAGTGTCATAACTGATCAATGAACAGATATATCACACGTGAACGAAAAATAAATTATGGACTCGAATTTCTTTTTTTTATATTTTGACCTCAAACGAAAACCCTCTAAAAGCTACTTAAGAGTTTGGCCGATTGAAACCAAAATAGAGAGATTCTTTTTTATACTCCATGCTTTATTTTCTGCACATGTGGAATTTGTCGCATCAAATAAATTGAAATGTAGAATTGTTTGAAAATCAATCATCTATTTTCCTGCCAAACTCAGACATTCTTCTAGCAACTATAAATTAATTATACGTCTAATTTAGTGATGAAACCTCTATATGTTAATGATATATCACTTCTTATAAGAACTTAGCTAAGTTAAAGTTTGACATAGAGCAAGATAGTTTAGTATCCACTATTACTTTTAATCCCAGCTTACACAAATTGAAACCAGGAGTACCCACGTGTGCCACCCACCAGGGCAAGGAGGCTATCCACGCCGTTCATCGAATAACCCCGTGTACAAAGAGAGTGTAGACGAACGAACTCGGCCTAGTCACGCCGGTCTGTTAACAGCTAAGTTCAAGAGGGCGACTTACTCTACACTAGGCTAGTACAGTGAAGAACATTAACATTCGCTAATTACATTACAACGTGAATGAGACTACTCTCCGCTGTCACAGTATGTAAGGACTTAGTAATTTCTCTCCTATACAAAATCCACGCAGTGACTCAAGACATTTATTATAGTGTTTAACTGAGGTTACTAACCTACAGTGCTTGCTGACAGCACTATTGAATGCGCATTTATATGTACACTACTGACACTGCCCACGTGTGAAGGGTCTTCCACTACCCTTCAGTTCTTGAGAAATACTACTTCACTGGCCTTCACTGCACTGTGTCGAATCAGAGGTAAGCAATCCAGTTATCTGGAAATGGCAGCTTTCTTGGACTGGATTTAACTAATGACTTGATTGGATAATTAACTCTGGATTGGATAATTACCCTCTCTTCTACACAAGAATAGTTAACTTCAACGAAGAGTCCAAATGGTTTGTATACTGTCAAGATAAATATAGCTCCTCTTTCTCAGATTCAAACATAAATCATGCAAATTAAAATGATAAGATATCGATAAATGTACCTGCTTGAGAAACAGATAATTTTACAGACAGTTTGATAAAACTTACATATCAACTTTTGGATAATGAGAATTCTTCAAATTTACTCCACAACAGATGCCGCTTAGACATGTACTTTATGTTCCTCCTGTTTATGAGACACATAGTTCATTAAGTACTTGTGGGTCTGCAGGAAAAACACCACAGTTGTAATCTGTCACACTTTATTAGCAGCAAAGCAGCTGAAGAAAATAGCTGTAGTACCGAGTCCTGTCACTTTGTGTAGAAAATATCTCAGTTGGAAGTTCATCCAATATTTCAATTTCATCTTGACCTGAGTAATTTCTCCAGTGGTTCAGGAACTGAATTTCTTATTTATTTCATTTTCGCAATTTGTTTATTAGGTATCCCAAATGAGTTGCAATAAGAGGATGCCTGAATTTTCATTCATTTTCTTTAGGTATGTGTGAAGGGTCACCTTTCAGAGGCTGCCTGATATTTTTTGCATCTTCCTCCAACTTTTCGCTTTTATTTTATTTACAACTTATCGAATCAGTTATAGGGATCAAATTGAATAAGCAATTTGAACCCAATTTCAGCATCCTAGAATGGTCTGGATAACTTTCAAAAACCTCAGCGGCGTAGCCTCAAATGTTGAAAAAGGTTCCTAAAAAATACGAATATAAGAGAAAATGAAATTCTGATGTGAAGTGCAGATTTGATAATTTTATGTGTAAAATATCGTGATTTTTTCATTTTCGTTAAATCACTTGAAATCATTTTTTCTTCCTGAATGCATGATTCACGCCGTTATTGGGTGCCATAAAAATCATTTTGTGAATTTTATCGAGTAAATAGTGATAATTTTATTTAATAACTAAAAAAAAATCTGTTTGTGATTAGCTTTAAAATATTATTGAGGATGTACAGTGGACCCCCGCTTAACGATCACCTCCAAATGCGACCAATTATGTAAGTGTATTTATGTAAGTGCGTTTGTACGTGTATGTTTGGGGGTCTGAAATGGACTAATCTACTTCACAATATTCCTTATGGGAACAAATTCGGTCAGTACTGGCACCTGAACATACTACTGTATTCTATAAGAAGGATGACGCCCCATGAGTTTAGTAAGTGTATATTTGATTTTTTTTTTCTGAAAAAATAATAAACTTTGATTCGTTGGAATTACGTCAATTACTACAGAATGACTTTTCTGATCAGCTTCAAACTTTTACCATTGGTGGACATTATTAAAACACAGTTTGTCACTAACTTTAAACAATGTAAATATAAATTTTTCCACATTCATTAAGCAAATTGTTTCAAACGTCATGACTAGAGAATGTCACGTTCGATCGCCTTCAAACCCTAAATACTAGTAATAAATAACAAAAAGGCACAATACCGTGACTGGAACGATACACAAATAACCCGCACATAAAAGAGAGAAGCTTACGACGACGTTTCGGTCCAAGTCGGACCGAAACGTCGTCGTAAGCTTCTCTCTTTTATGTGCGGGTTATTTGTGTACCTAAATACTAGTGTATCTTAAAAGTATTTTGTATCAATTTTGGGCTGTATCGGTGCAAATTTGCCATATTTTAAAAAGATTTCAAATTGAAATTCATAAAGTCATCCAAAAAAATCAAAATCCGACGTTTTCTGGTGTATTTAGGTTAACGAGGAGACACTTCTATTTCTCGCAATATACTGAGCAATATTTTCGTTTCTGTCTCATACATTTTTTTAATTACTCTACACCATATTCGATCTGCTACAAATTTTAAACGCTTGTGCAAAGTATCTTGAACAAGGTTTATGGGAACTTTTGCATGTCTGGCTGGCCTATACACAATGCTACATAGGTCATTGCCAAAATTTTGCTTCCCTGTTATAGGTGGAGTCAGGTTCCTCCGATCAACACTATTGTATCCTGGAAATAAATGGTACAAAATACCGACACAATGGAAAAATAAACACATAAATAGTATAATGTGATCCTTTACTGACAACGTTTCGCCCACATAGTGAGCTTTATCAAGTGACAAACAGATCTGTTTGTCACTTGATAAAGTCCACTGTGTGGGCGAAACGTTGTCAATGGAAGATCACATTATACTGGTTATGTGTTTATTTTCCACTTTTATTTCGAAATGGTGCAATATTAGTATACTTTATTGCTTTATCTTGCCTTGATCCTACTGAGTGTCTCTTGATCCAAGGAACTGGATTTATCTTCCCCTTGTTTTGATATGAATACCTCTCTTTCCACAAGAGCTACATGACAGCTACAGGTTTAGCATTACCATCTAATTAAAATACAACAACTGTAAACATTATCCATCTTGAATAACTGATTCATCATATGAAATGATATAATGTTGTGTTGGTTTAGGCTGTGTAAACACAAACTTTGTGGGATTCTGTGCAAAATCTGGAAAATACATCTCTTCAGCTCTAAACATTTAGTGCTTATGTTTTCGTGCTCGGTATTATAATCACCCCAAGATCTTCTTCTTGAGTGAGGTTCGCAGTCTGTGGCCACCTAGACTATACTCTGTCCGCGGTCGTCTTTGCTCTTCCCGATCTTCATGACTTTGCATTTGGCAGGGTTAAATTCAAGAAGCCAGTTGCTTGACCAGGCTTGTAGCCTGACTAGTTCTCATTGTAGTCCTGCTTGATCCTTGAGGGATTTGAGTCTCCCCATTAACTTGACATCTCCAAACAAGAAGATTTCTGAGTCTATCCCTTCCGTTAGGTCATTCACATATACCAAAAACAGCACAGGTCCTAGGAATGACCTCTGTGGAACCCCGCTTGTCATAGGCGCCCACTCCCTTGTCACGTACCATGACTCGTTGTTGTCTCCCTGTCAGATATTCTCTGATCCATTGCAGTGCCTTTCCTGTTATGTGTGCCTGATACTCTAGCTTTTGCATTAACCTCTTGTAAGGGACTGTGTCGAAGGCCTTTTTGCAGTCCAAGAAAATGCAGTCTATCCACCCGTCTCTCTCTTGTCTTACTTCCATCACCTTGTCATAAAACTCCAGTAGGTTTGTGACACAGGATTTTCCTTCCCTGAAACTGTGCTGGTTGTCGATTATAATCTTGTTTCTTTCCAGGTGTTCCACCATTCTCCTCCTGATGATCTTCTGCATACTATACACGTTAGTGACACAGGTTTGTAGTTTAATGCCTCGTGTCTGTCTCCCTTTTTAAAAATTAGGACTATATTTTTCATCTTCCATACCTCAGGAGTTGCCCAGTTTCAATGGATGTATTGAAGATCTTTGATAGTGGCACACACAGCATTTCTGCTCCCTCTCTAAGGACCCACGGAGAGATGTTGTCTGGTCCCACCACCTTTGAGGTATCAAGTTCACATAACAGCTTCTTCACCTCCTCCTCGGTTACGTGTACTTCATCCAGCACTTGTTGGTCTACCTCTCTGTTCTGAATTCTAGGAGTCCTACCTGTTTACAATGTAAATACTTCTTTAAATCTCATGTTGAGCTCCTCACATATCTCTTGGTCTTGGTCTGACTTGACTTTCGATGCCATGTCATTCTCGTATTGTCGATGAGCCTCCCTTCCTAACTGTGCATATTCGTTTCTGGCTCTTCGGCCGATCTCTTTATTTTCCTGGGTCCTTTGTCTTCTGTACCTTTTCCATTCTCTAGTGCACCTAATTTTTGTCTTGGGTGAACCAAGGACTCGTTCTGGTCTTCCCATTATTTCTGTTTCCCTTGGGAACAAACCTCTCCTCTACTTCCTTGCATTTTGTTGTCACATAGGGCATCATTTCTTTTGCTGGTTATCCTGCCAGTTCTCTCTCCCACTGAACATCTTGCAGGAAATGCCTGTGTAGTTCCCCCTTTTGTAGTGTGGCTTCATTCGTCTGGCCCTTCATGGTTGCCCCTCCATTTGTAACTCTAGTATGTAATCGAAGCTCAGAACCATGTGGTCACTGGCTCCGATGGATCTTTCATATGTGATGTCCTCAATATCTTCACTATTCAAGGTGAATACTAGGTCCAGTCTTGCTGGTTCATCCTCTCCTCTCTCTCTGGTAGTGTCCCTTACGTGCTGGTACATGAGGTTTTCCAGTACCACCTCCATCATCCTAGCCCTCCACGTTTCTGGGCTTCCATGTGGCTCCAGGTTCTCCCAGTCGATTTCCTTGTGATTGAAATCACCCACAATCATGAGCCCTTCTGGCCACTTCAGCCAGTGTGTCAACCATCGCTCTATTACTCTCGTCATACACTTCTTTTGGCCTCCTGCTGTTCTGTGGTGGGTTGTACATCACTACAATTGCCTCCCTGGGACCTCCAGACTGTAGTTTTCCTATTATGTAGTCTCTTGCTTCTCCTCTGTCTCCTCTCTCCAGCTCATCAAAATCCCATTGATTTTTGATAAGCAGTATCACTCCTCCACCCTCTCTGTTCCCTCTGTCTTTGCTCAGGATCTGATATCCCGTTGGAAATATGGCATCTGTTGTCATTCCTGTGAGCTTGGTTTCTGAGAGCTATGATGTCCGGTGATGCCTCTTTGACCCTCTCGAGCCACTCCTCCCATTTATTGGTTATTCCATCAGCGTTTAAGTACCATTCCTTCAGTTTCCTCTCCAACACTGTGTTATGGGAGTGGGTCTGTGGGTGTGCGTGTGTGTGTGTGTGTGTGTGTGTGTGTGTCTGTGTGGTGGTGTGTGTGTGTTTGATGCGTGTGTGTGTGTGGTGTGTGTGTGTGTTTGGTGTGTGTGTGTGTGTGTGTGTGTGTGTGGTGTGTGTGTGTGTGTGTGTGTGTGTGTGTGTGTGTGGTGTGGCGTGTGTGTGTGGTGTGTGTGTGTGTGTGTGTCTGTGTGTCTGTGTGTGGTGGTGTGTGTGTGTTTGATGCGTGTGTGTGTGTGGTGTGTGTGTGTGTGTTTGGTGAGTGTGTGCATGTGTGTATGTGTATGTGTGTGTGTGTATGTGTACGTGTGTGTGTGTGTGTGTGGTGTGTGTGTGTGTGTGTGTGTGTGTGTGTGTGTGTGTGTGTGTGTGTGTGTGTGTGTGTGTGTGTGTGTTGTGTGTGTTGTGTTGTGTGTGTGTGTGTGTGTGTGTGTGTGTGTGAACTCACCTAGTTGTACTCACCTAGTTGAGGTTGTAGGGGTCGAGTCCTAACTTCTGGCCCCGCCTATTCACTGGTCGCTACTAGGTCACTCTCCTTGAACCGTGAGCTTTATCATACCTCTGCTTAAAGCTATGTATGGAACCTGCCTCCACTACATCGCTCCCAATCTATTCCACTTCCTGACTACTTAGTGGCTGAAGAAATACTTCCTAACATCCCTGTGATTTATCTGTGACTTGAACTTCCAACTGTGTCCCCATGTTGCTGTGTCCCATCTCTGGAACATTCTGTCTTTGCCCACCTTGTCAATTCCTCTCAGTGTTTTTGCATGTCGTTATCATGTTCCCCCTATCTCTCCTGTCCTCCAGTGTCGTCAGGTTGATTTCCCTTAACCTCTCCTTGTAGGACATACCTCTTAGCTCTGGGACTAGTCTTGTTACAAACCTTTGCATTTTCTCTAGTTTCTTTACATGCTTGGCTAGGTGTGGGTTCCAGACTGGTGCCGCATACTCCAATATGGGACTAACGTACACGGTGTACAGGATCCTGAACGATTCCTTATTGAGATGTCGGAATGCTGTTCTGAGGTTTGCTAGGCGCCCATATGCTGCAGCAGTTATTTGATTGATGTGCGCTTCATGAGATGCGCCTGGTTATATACTCACCCCAAGATCTTTTTCCTTGAGTGAGGTTTGTAGTCTCTGGGCTCCTAGACTGTACTCCGTCTGCGGCCTTCTTTGCCCTTCCATAATCTTCATGACTTTGCACTTGGTGGGATTGAACTCCAGAAGCCAATTGCTGGACCAGGTCTGTAGCCTGTCCAGATCCCTTTGTAGTTCTGCCTTGTCTTCAATCTAATGAATTCTTCTCATCAACTTCACGTCATCTGCAAACAGGGACACTTCGGAGTCTATTCCTTCCGTTATGTCGTTCACAAATACCAGAAACAGCACTGGTCCTAGGACTGAACCCTGTGGAACCCCGCTGGTCACAGGCGCCCACTCTGACACCTCGCCACGTACCATGACTCGCTGCTGTCTTCCTGACAAGTATTCCCTGATCCATTGTAGTGCCTTCCCTGTTATACCTGCTTGGTCCTCCAGTTTTTGCACTAATCTCTTGTGTGGAACTGTGTCAAACACCTTCTTGCAGTCCAAGAAAATGCAATCCACCCACCCCTCTCTCTCTTGTCTTACTGCTGTCACCATGTCATAGAACTCCAGTAGGTTTGTGACACAGGATTTCCCGTCCCTGAAACCATGTTGGCTGCTGTTGATGAGATCATTCCTTTCTAGGTGTTTCACCACATTCTCCTGATAATCTTCTCCATGACTTTGCATACTATGCATGTCAGTGACACTGATCTGTTGTTTAGTGCTTCATGTCTGTCTCCTTTTTTAAAGATTGAGACTACATTTGCTGTCTTACATGCCTCTGCTCCCTCTCTCAGGACCCATGGAGAGATGTTATCTGGCCCCATTGTCTTTGAGGTATCTAGTTCACTCAGAAGCCTCTTCACTTCTTCTTCGGTCGTGTGTACTGTGTCCAGCACTTGGTGGAGTACCCCACCTCTCCGTCTTTCTGGAGCCCCTTCTGTCTCCTCTGTGAACACTTCTTTGAATCTCTTGTTGAGTTCCTCACATACTTCACGGTCATTTCTTGTCTCTCCTCCTTCCTTCCTTAGTCTGATTACCTGGTTCTTGACTGTTGTTTTCCTCCTGATGTGGCTGTATAACAGCTTCGGGTCAGATTTGGCTTTCGCTGCTATATCGTTTTCATATTATCATTGGCCCTTCCTTCTTATCTGTGCATATTCATTTCTGACTCTACGACTGCTCTTCTTGTTCTCCTGGGTCCTTTGCCTTCTATATTTCTTCCATTCCCTAGCACACTATGGGTGAACCATAGGGTCATCCTGGCTTTTTCATTATTCCTGTTACCCTTGGGTACAAACCTCTTCTCAGCCTCCTAGAACATTGTTGATACATATTCCATCATCTCATTAACTGGCTTCCCTGCCAGTTCTGTGTCCCACTGAACCCCGTTCAGGAAGTTCCTCATTCCCGTGTAGTCCCCTTTCTTGTAGTTTGGCTTCATTTGCCCTGGCTTTCCTGCTTCCCCCACCACTTGTAGCTCTACTGTGTATTCGAAGCTTAAAACCACATGATCGCTGGCCCAAAGGGGTCTTTCATATGTGATGTCCTCAATATCTGTCCTACTCAAGGTAAATACTAGGTCCAGTCTTGCTGGTTCATCCTCTCCTCTCTCTCTCTTGTAGTGTCCCTTACGTGTTGGTACATGAAGTTTTCCAGTACCACCTCCATCATCTTAGCCCTCCATGTATCTTGGCCTCCATGTGGCTCCAAGTTCTCCCAATCGATTTCCTTGTTTTTAAAGTCACCCATGATTAGGAGCTTTGCCCTGCATGCATAAGCTTTTCTGGCCACTGCAGCCAGTGTGTCAACCATCACTCTATTGCTCTCATCATACTCTTGCCTTGGCCTCCTGCTGTTCTGTGGTGGGTTATACATCACTGCAATTACCACTTTGGGACCTCCGGAGTGAAGCATTCCTGCTATGTAATTGCTTGCTTCTCCGCTGTCTTCTCTCTCCAGCTCATCAAAATTCCATCGGTTTTTGATCAGCATTGCCACTCCTCCACCCCCCCTGTTCCCTCTGTCTTTCCTCAGGATCTGGTATCCCATTGGAAAGATGGCATCTGTTATCATACCTGTAAGCTTGGTTTGTGTGAGAGCTATGATGTCCGGTGATGCCTCTTTGACTCTTTCGTGCCACTCCTCCCACTTATTTGTTATTTCATCAGCGTTTGTGTACTATACCTTCAGTTTCCTCTCCAACACTGTGATTGGGGGGGGGGTCTGTGATGGTGGGAGACCTGGTAGCATACTGTGGGATTCTATAGCTGGGTGTTGGGTTTAAGCTGTGAGTATGGATTGTAGTTTGTGTTGGGATTGTGTGAGAGATTGTGGGGTTCTGAGGATGGTTCTGTGTGTGCTTGCTCTTGCTGCTCTGTCCTGCTCTGATTGACCTCTGCTAGTTCTGTCCGTGTCTCCTTTCCTAGCTCCTTTCGCTTTTTTGTCCTCTCCCTCCGCTGCTGTTTGTGTTCTGCCTCTGTCTAGGAACACCCTCTTGTATTCTGTTGAGTACTTCAACCGTGGTTTCTCTTGGATGATCCTGTTCTGCACTGTTTCTGTTCTGAGAATCTGTTTGATTGGTCATTTCCTCCCCTTCAAGTATCCCCCTATTCTCTAAAAATTTACAATCTCATCCAAATCTTCTTCACCTATTTCTGTGATGATGTTCTCAATCTCCTTTCTTTCTGTCTGCCGTCTTTCAGTGTGTGTCCTTTCCTCTCTCTCCTGAAGCCCATGGACAAACACTGATTTTGCCATTTCCTCCTCCCATTGCCTCTCCCTCTGTGACTCTGGTTCCTGTCTGTACATGGTCATTTTCTCCCTTGTTTTTTCCAGTGGCTCTTGGTAGCATGGTTATGCCTCTGCATTTGACCTATCACCCTCTCCATCTGCACCCAGCTGCTCTCTCTTTTTTCTCTCCTTGGCCCTTCTTGGCAGGCTGATATGACCTTAGCATAATTCATATCTCCTTCCTTCCTGTTCGGCCTCTCAGCTTCATATGCTGTGTCTTCTCTGGTCAATGCCCCTGTAACTCGCTTCAGCCTGTTTACCTCATCTTCTAGGACCCTTATCCTGGCTACTGCAGTTTCGACTTGTGCCTCCCAATTCTTCTTCTCCTTCTCCAACCTCTTTTCCAATTTTACAGAAAGCTCTGTCTCCATTTTTTCAAAAAGCTCTCCTAATTTTCTCTCCCACTCTTGTTCCATCCTTTTCCACTGCTCCTCCATCCACTCCTCCCTACCCGAACCATTCTCATCTGATCTCTGGTTCCTTCGAGTCCCCATCATTTTTTCTTGTTTTCCTTGTTTTTTCCCTTTACTCTCCTTTCTTTTTTCTTTTTTCTTTTTTTGAAAGAGAAAAGAGTGAGAGAGAGAGAAAGAGAAAGAGAGAGAGAGAGAGAAGGGAAAGGTAGGAGAGAGAGAGGGGGAGAGTGAGAAGGGAAAAGGGGAGAGAGAGAGCATGCAAGAGAGAGAGAGGGAAAGAGAGAGAAGGGGAAGGTAGAAGGAGAGAGAGGGGGAGAGTGAGAAGGGAAATGGGAGAGAGAGAGCGAGCGACCGGAGAAGAGAAGAGAGAGAGAGAGAGAGAGAGAGAGAGAGGAGAGAGAGAGAGAGAGAGAGAAGAGAGAGAGAGAGAGAGAGAGAAGAGAGGAGAGAGAGAAGAGAGGGGAGAGAAGAGAGGGGCAAAGAGAGGGGAGAGAGAGGGGGAGAGGGGTCAGGAGAGAAGGGGGAGAGAGGGGGAAGGAGAGGAGAGGGAGAGATAGAGAGGGGGGAGAGAGAGAGGGAGAGAGGGGAGAGAGAGGGGAGAGAGAGAGGGAGAGGAGAGAGAGGGGAGAGAGAGAAGGGAGGAGAGAAGGAGGAGAGGAGAGGGGAGAGGGGAGAGAGAGAGAGATGTGTGTGTGTGTGTGTGTGTGTACGTGTGTGTGTGTGTACATATATATATTCTGACTTTGTAAATTGTTTTTTCATTTAACCTCACTGTACAGTTCTGTATTATCACATTTTTTTACTGGTTATGAATGTTCCATTATATGAACTAATACAATCAGTTTTCAGAATATTCTCCCGCTTTTCCATTAATTTAAACATTCAAGTTTGAAAATTTCAGTGTCATTTTTTCGCTTGGTGTTGTGGTAAATTATTGAAATAATTACATTTATTTTTCGGCTTTGCTTGCAATTTTGCCTTTATTGCCATGTGTTCAATTTTTGCGAAACCTTGATAAAAGTTGGTCAGTTGCTTGTTTGTTGATTATCTAACTGATATCTTCAATTCCAGCAGACCATTATTTTACCTTCAATGGTGTTCATAAGGTATATATTACATTTGCGCTATTTTTCCATTTGTAATGAGTGTTATTCCCACTAACCTTGAGGTTTTTTAACCTAAAAGTTTGAAATCTCAGCACACTGCAGCTATTTTTGTTTTCTGTTACTTTTCTTATGTGTTGCCCAACTAGGATATGTGTCGTAGGAGATCAGGTAGACGCAAAAGATCCGCCTCTCAGTGAAACTTACATAGAAATCCGTCTATAAAAGATAAGATCGTTAACCCTTTGACACAATACAATTTCTCAATTTGTGAAATTATCAGTCAGTTGAGTTTAGATAAGCCTTGAAAGAGCAGACTGTTGATTCAGTTAATGCAGTCGAAGTTTCGACCCTTCTCAGAATCATTATCTACAAAAGGTCTTCAGTTATGATGGAAATCCTGAAGTTCTTGAAATATGGCTTCGATTTGATGAATGATTTATCAAATACAAATGTAACTCTCCCCATTGTAATTATATCCGTCATATTGTCGCTTCAACAGTGTAAGATTCAGAAGAAGCGCAACTTTATGGAACATGATGAAGTGTTATAAAGAGGATTTTTTTTTTATTGAAAAGGTGCTCAAGAATATTTTAATAAAGTTAAATCAAATCTCAACATTATTTCGATATAATATTAGCAAAGCTCTTATACATACTAATTTGGCTGACAAAGAAAGGAAGATCTGCGCTCGGGATAAACATTTTTGTTATTCGGTGGAGAATTGCATAAAGATGCCCCTTTTGGTATTCGCATGGCCATCGGTTAAATTAATCTGAGCACTTCGTCCAAAGAATACTGAACTAAAGAAGCCGCTGATGAACTCAAAGATCTGCGGTATAATAACTGTGATACGCGCAAGAATTTTCTGTCCCTACCTTCACCATACCAGAATAAGTTCTTACTTTGCTGTACCAGTCAAACTGCATACTCAGCTGAGCATCCATCAAGTAGCCAGTAAGCCTTGCAACACTGTACTCACCTAGTTGTACTCACCTAGTTGAGGTTGTAGGGGTCGATTCATAGCTCATAGCCCCACCTCTTCAATGGCCGCTACTGGGTCATTCTCCCTGAACCATGAGCTTTATCATACCTCTGCTTAAAGGTGTGAATGGATCCTGCCTTCACTATATCGCTTCATAAACTATTCCACTCCCTGACTACTCTGTGACTGAAGAAATATGTACTTCCTAACATCCTTGTGGTTCATCTGTGTCTTCAATTTTCAACTGTGTCCCATTGTTGCTGTGTCCCATCTCTGGAACAATCTGTCTCTGTCCACCTTGTCAATTCTTCTAAGTATTTTATATGTCGTTATCATATCCCCCCTACCTCTCCTGTCCTCCAATGTCGCCAGGTCGATTTCCCTTAACCTCTCCTCGTAGGACAGCCCTTAGCTCTGGGACTAGTCTTGTTGCAAACCTATGCACTTTCTCTAGCTTCTTTACGTGCTTGGCTAGGTGTGAGTTTCAAACTGGTGCCACATAATTCAATATGAGCCTAACGCACACAGTGTACAGGATCCTGAACGATTCCTAATTAAGGTGGCGGAATGCTGTTCTTAGGTTTGCTAGACGTTCAAATGCTGCAGAAGCTACTTGGTTGATGTGCGCCTCAGGAGATGTGCCTGGTGTTATACTCACCCCAAGATCTTTTTCCTTGAGTGAGGTTTGTAGTCTCTGTCCCCCTAGACTGTATTCTGTCTGCAGTCTTCTTTGTCCTTCCCCAATCTTCATGACTTTGCACTTGGTGGGGTTGAACTCCAGGAGCCAATTGCTGGACCAGGTCTGCAGCCTGTCCAGATCTCTTTGTAGTTCTGCCTGGTCCACGTCCGATTGAATTCTTCTCATCAACTTCACATCACCTGCAAACATGGACACTTCGGAGTATATTCCTTCCGTCATGTCGTTCACAAATACCAGAAACAGTACAGGTCCTAGGACTGACCCCTGTGGAACCCCACTCGTCACAGGCACCCACTCTGACAACTCACCTCGTACAATGACTCGCTGCTGTCTTCATGACAGGTATTTTCTGATCTATTGTAGTGCCTTCCCTGCTATCCCTGCCTGGTCCTCCAGGTTTTTGCACTAATCTCTTGTGTGGAACTGTGTCAAACACCTTACAGTCCAAGAAAATGCAATCTAACAACCCCTCTCTCTCTTGTCTTACTGCTGCCACCCTGTCATAGAACTCCAGTAGGTTTGTGACACAGGATTTCCCATCCATGAAACCGTGTTGGCTACTGTTGATAAGCTCATTTCTTTCTAGGTGTTCCACCACTCTTCTCCTGATAATCTTCTCCATAACTTTGTCAGTGACACTGGTCTGTAGTTTAGTATTTCTTGTCTGTCTCCTTTTTAAAAATTGAGACTACATTTGCTGTCTTCCATAACTCAGGTAATCTCCCTGTTTCGATAGATGTGTTGAATATTGTTGTTAGGGGTACACATAGCACCTCTGCACTCTCTCTCAGGACCCATGGAGAGATGTTATCCAGCTCCATCGCCATTGAGGTGTCTAGCTCGCTCAGCAGCCTCTTCACTTCTTTCTCAGTTGTATGTATTGTGTCCAACACTTGGTGGGGTACCCCACCTCTCCGTCTTTCTGGAGTCCCTTCTATCTCCTCTGTGAACATTTCTTTGAATCTCACTTTGAGTTCCTCACATACTTCTCGGTCGTTTCTTGTGATCTCTCCTCCTTCCTTCTTTAGCCTGATTACTTGGTCCTTGACTGTTGTTTTCCTCCTGATGTGGCTGTACAACAGCTTTGCGCCAGATGTGGCTTTCACTGCTATGTCATTTTCATATTGTCGTTGGGCCTCCCTTCTTACCAGTGCATATTCATTGCTGGCTCTACGACTACTCTCCTTATTCTCCTGGGTCCTTTGCCTTCTATACTTCTTCCATTCGCTAGCACACATGGTTTTGGCCTCCCTGCGCCTTTCGGTGAACCATGGGCTCACCCTCGCTTTTTCATTATTATTGTTACCTTTGGGTACAAACCTCTCCTCAGCTTCCTTGCAAATTGTTGTCACATATTCCATCATCTCGTTTACTGACCTCCCTGCCAGTTCTCTGTCCCACTGAACCCCGTTCAGGAAGTTCTTTATTCCCACGTAGTTCCGGCTCTTCCTGCTCCCCCCCTCCACTTGTAACTCTACTGTGTATTCAAATCTTAAAATCACATGATCGCTGGCCCCAAGGGGTCTTTCATATGTGATGTCCTTAATATCTGTACTACTCAAGGTGAATACTAGGTCCAGTCTCGCTGGTTTATCCTCTCCTCTCTCTCTCTCTGGTAGTGTCCCTTACGTGTTTTCCAGTACCACCTCCATCATCTTAGCCCTCCACGTTTCTTGGGCCCCTTGTGGTTCCAAATTCTCCCAATCGATTTCCTTGTAGTTTAAGTCACCAATGATCAGTAGCTTTGCCCTGGTCGCATGAGCCCTTCTTGCCACTTCAGCCAGTGTGTCAACCATTGCTCTATTATTCTCATCATACTTTTGCCTTGACCTCGTGCTGTTCTGTGGTGGGTTATACATCACTGCAATTACCACCTTGGGACCTCCAAACTAAAGCGTTCCTAATATGTAATCCCTTGCTTCTCCACAGTCTCCTCTCTCCAGCTCATCAAAATCCCATTGGTTCTTGACCAGTAATGCCACTCCTCCACCGTGTCTGTCCCTTCTGTCTTTCCTCGGGATGTGATATCCCATTGGAAATATTGCATCTGTTATCATACCTGTGGGCTTGGCTTCTGTGAGAGCTATGATGTCCATTTATGCCTCTTTGACTCTTTCATGCCACTTCTCCCACTTATATATTATTCCAGCAGCTTCAGTTTCCTCTCCAACACTGTGTTTTGGGGGGTCTGTGAGGGTTGGGGACCTGGCAGTGTACTGTGAGATTCTGTAGCTGAGTGTTGGTTGGGAGCTGTGGGTGTGGATTGTGGTTTGTGTTCGGATAGTGTGATTGACTGTGGGGTTCTGGGCATGATTCTGTGTGTGCTTGCTCTTGTTGCTCTACCCTGATCTGGTTGTCCTATCCTGATTCTGTCCTTGTATCTCCTCCTTGCTCCTTTTGCTTTTGTGTCCTCTCCCTCAGCTGCTGTAGTCCTGTTTGTGTTGTGTCTCTGTCTAGGAACACTCACTTGTATTCTGCCGAGTACTTCACCCATGGTTTCCCTTGGAGGATCCTGTCCCGCACTGTTTGTCCTGAAAATCAGCTTGATTGGTCATTATCTCCCCTTCAAATACACTCCTATTCTCTGAAAATTTACAATCTCGGAAATGTCCTCTTCATTTATTTTTGTGAAGATGTTCTCAATCTCCTTTTCTGCCTGCCACCTTTCAGTGTGCATTCTTCCCTGGCTCTCCTGAAGCCCATGAATGAACACTGACTTTGTCCTCTCCTCCTCCCATTTCCTTTCCATCTATTGCTCTGATTCCTGTCTGTACATGGCCATTTTCTCCCTGTTTTTTTTTCCTGTAGCTTTTGGTGGCATGCTCGTGCCACTGCATTTGACCTATCCCCCTCTCCACCTGCCCCCAGCTGCTCTCCCTTTCACTCCTAGGCCCTGCTTGGTAGGCTGATGAGGCCTTAGCGTAGGTTATACCTCCTTTCCCGTTGGGCCTCCCAGCTTCATATGCTGTGTTGTGTCTGGTCAATAACCCTGTAGTTTCAAATTGAGACTCCCATTTCTTCTTCTTCTCCTCCTCCAACTTCTTTTCCAATTTCACAGAAAGCTTTGTCTCCGTTTTTGTAGAAAGCTCTCCCAGTTTTCTCTTCCACTTTTGTTCCATCCTTTTGCAATGCTCTTCCATCCATTCCTCCCTACCAGAACCAATCTTCCCCAATCTCTGGGTCCTTCGAGTCCCCCTCTGACTCCTGGCCCCGCCTCTTCACTGGTCTCTTCTAGGTCCACTCTATCCCTGCTCCATGAGCTTTATCATTCCTCTCCTTAAACTATATATTGATCCTGCCTCCACTACATCACTCTCCAGACTGCTCCACTTCCTGACAGCTCTACGACTGAAGAAGTACTTTCAAACATCCCTGTGAGTCATCTGAGTATTCAGCTTCCAGTTGTTACCCATTGTTGCTGAGTCAAATATCTGAAACATTCATCCCTCTCCATCTTGTCAATTCCTCTCAGTATTTTATAAGTTGTTATCATGTTCCCTCTATTCCTCCTGTTCTCCGGTGCTGTCAGGTTGACTTCCCTTATCCTCTCCTTGGAGGACAAACTTCTCAACTTTGGGAATAGTCTTGTTGTAAACCTCTGCCCTTTTTCTAGTTTCTTTATGTGCTTGACCAGGTGTGGGTTCTGTACTGGTGCTGCATACTCCAACAAGGGCCTCACTAGATACTGTAGTGTCGTGAATGGCTCATTAATTAGGTGTCGAAATGTTATTTTCAAGTTTGCCAGGCGCCCGTATGCTGCAGCAGTTATTTGGTTGATGTGAGCCTCAGGAGATGTGCTTAGTATGATGCTCACCTCAAGATCCTTTTCCTTGAGTGAGTTTTGTGGCTTCTGATCTCTTAGGCTGTACTCTGTCTGCAATCTCCTTTGTCCTTCCACAAGCTTCATAGCTTTGTACTTGCTGGGATTAAACTCCAGGAGCCATTTGTCAGACCAGGCTTGCAGCCTGTTCAGATCCCCTTGCAGGCTTTCCTGATCTTCATCTGCTTGTATTCTCCTCATTAGTTTCACATCGTCTGCAAACAGGGATGCCTCTGATTCTTTCCATTTCTTCATATCAATCACACGTTGTTTTCTTCCTGTCAGGTATTCCCTGCTCCATTGCAGCACAGTCTCTTGTGTGATACTGTGTCGAAAGCATTTTTACAGGCTGAGGAAAATTTTTAATTTTCCTAAATTTAGCATGTGTAAATCTGAATTATATATTAATTATGCAATAAAATATGATGCTGATCTGACCCTTTCGAAAAGTTTTGAGTGGGGGGGGGGTGTAGAACAGCGAAGAAGTGACGCTGGTTCAAATGCCATATTGAATTTAATGTGTGAACACTGGGCTGAATTGTGCATTGTAATCAGGCATTCTCGAAGGTCGGTGTATATCGGCCTCAGTCCGTAATTTAAAAATTGCTGGCACATTCCTGCTGAAGAATTGGGATAAATAGCGTGGAAAGCTCTTACAATTCGGCAACCAGGACTGAAAAAAGAGGACTTCAATGAATCCTTCCCAACAACACATCTTTGCTAAGTGATGCTTGCCCATAACATACAGGAGTTTTTGCATTGGCCATCGTAAATCCTAGCTGTTAGGGTAATGTTAGGGTGTGTTCCATCAGTATTAAATGTCTTCCAGTAATTAAATGGTAATTAAATGGTAAGTGTTCTCTTGCGTACCCAGCAAGCCTAATCATATACAGTCCACACAACTTTAATTTACCAGAGTAGCTGGCTTTAATATTCTAATTATTAATTTAATGCCAGTTCTAGCTTTTTGTGAGTGGTGATGAAGTGGGCATCAAGGGCGTGACAGTTCTGCGAACTACTGTGACTAAATCCCACTTACCTCACTCAGATTACTGCCTATAATAATTCAGGTAATACCCTGAAAATCTTATGCAGGTAATTTTCTCACGTAATAATTTATAAAGCAGT
>NC_069467.1:107049-124549 GCF_026875155.1 Cherax quadricarinatus | reverse complement strand
AGATGTCGGAATGCTGTTCTGAGGTTTGCTAGGCGCCCATATGCTGCAGCAGTTATTTGGTTGATGTGCGCTTCAGGAGATGTGCCTGGTGTTATACTCACCCCAAGATCTTTTTCCTTGAGTGAGGTTTGTAGTCTCTGGCCCCCTAGACTGTACTCCGTCTGCGGTCTTCTTTGCCCTTCCCCAATCTTCATGACTTTGCACTTGGTGGGATTGAACTCCAGGAGCCATTTGCTGGACCAGGTCTGCAGCCTGTCCAGATCCCTTTGTAGTTCTGCCTGGTCTTCGATCGAGTGAATTCTTCTAATCAACTTCACGTCATCTGCAAACAGGGACACCTCAGAGTCTATTCCTTCCGTCATGTCGTTCACAAATACCAGAAACAGCACTGGTCCTAGGACTAATCCCTGTGGGACCCCGTTGGTCACAGGTGCCCACTCTGACACCTCGCCACGTACCATGACTCGCTGCTGTCTTCCTGACAAGTATTCCCTGATCCATTGTAGTGCCTTCCCTGTTATCCCTGCTTGGTCCTCCAGTTTTTGCACCAATCCCTTGTGTGGAACTGTGTCAAACGCCTTCTTGCAGTCCAAGAATATGCAATCCACCCACCCCTCTCTCTCTCTTGTCTTACTGCTGTCACCATGTCATAGAACTCCAGTAGGTTTGTGACACAGGATTTCCCGTCCCTGAAACCATGTTGGCTGCTGTTGATGAGATCATTCCTTTCTAGGTGTTCCACCACTCTTCACCTGATAATCTTCTCCATGATTTTCCATACTATACATGTCAGTGACACTGGTCTGTAGTTTAATGCTTCATGTCTGTCTCCTTTTTTAAAGATTGGGACTACATTTGCTGTCTTCCATGCCTCAGGCAATCTCCCTGTTTCGATAGATGTATTGAATATTGTTGTTAGGGGTACACATAGTGCCTCTGCTCCCTCTCTCAATACCCATGGGGAGATGTTATCTGGCCCCATTGCCTTTGAGGTATCTACCTCACTCAGAAGCCTCTTCACTTCTTCCTCGGTTGTGTGCACTGTGTCCAGCACATGGTGGTGTGCCCCAACTCTCCGACTTCCTGGAGCCCCTTTTGTCTCCTCTGTGAACACTTCTTTGAATCTCTTGTGACCGTGAAGTATGTGAGTTCCTCACATACTTCACGGTGATTTCTTGTTGTCTCTCCTCCTTCCTTCCTTCCTTAGCCTGATTACCTGGTCCTTGACTGTTGTTTTCCTCCTGATGTGGCTGTACAACAGTTTCGGGTCAGATTTGGCTTTCGCTGCTATGTCATTTTCATATTGTCTTTGGGCCTCCCTTCTTATTGCATATTCGTTTCTGGCTCTACGACTGCTCTCCTTATTCTCCTGGGTCCTTTGCCTTCTATATTTCTTCCATTCCCTAGCACACTTGGTTTTTGCCTACCTGCACCTTTGGGTAAACCATGGGCTCATCCTGGCTTTTTCATTATTCCTGTTACCCTTGGGTACAAACCTCTCCTCAGCCTCCTTGCATTTTGTTGCTACATATTCCATCATCTCATTAACTGGCTTCCCTGCCAGTTCTCTGTCCCACTGAACCCCGTTCAGGAAGTTCCTCATTCCTGTGTAGTCCCCTTTCTTGTAGTTTGGCTTCATTTGCCCTGGCCTTCCTGCTTCTCCCTCCACTTGTAGCTCTACTGTGTATTCGAAGCTTAAAACCACATGGTCACTGGCCCAAAGGGGTCTTTCATATGTGATGTCCTCGATATCTGCACTACTCAAGGTGAATACTAAGTCCAGCCTTGCTGGTTAATCCTCTCCTCTCTCTCTTGTAGTGTCCCTTACATGTTGGTACATGAAGTTTTCCAGTACCACCTCCATCATCTTAGCCCTCCATGTATCTTGGCCCCCATGCGAGTCCAAGTTCTCCCAATCGATCTCCTTGTGGTTAAAGTCACCCATGATCAGGAGCTTTGCCCTGCATGCATGAGCTCTTCTGGCCACTCTAGCCAGTGTGTCAAGCATCGCTCTATTTCTCTCGTCGTACTCTTGCCTTGGCCTCCTGCTGTTCTGTGGTGGGTTATACATCACTGCTATTACCACCTCAGGACCTCCAGAGTGAAGCGTTCCCGCTATGTAATCACTTTCTTCTCCGCTGTCTCCTCTCTCCAGCTCATCAAAATTCCAGTGATTTTTGATCAGCAATGCCACTCCTCCACCTCCCCTGTTCCCTCTGTCTTTCCTCAGGATTTGGTATCCCGTTGGAAAGATGGCATCTGTTATCATACCTGTAAGCTTGGTTTCTGTGAGAGCTATGATGTCTGGTGATGCCTCTTTGACTTTTTCATGCCACTCCTCCCACTTATTTGTTATTCCATCAGCATTTGTGTACCATACCTTCAGTTTCCTTTCCAACACTGTGGTTTGGGGGGCCTGTGAGGGTGGGAGACCTGGTAGCATACTGTGGGATTCTATAGCTCGGTGTTGGGTGGAGTGATAGGTTGTATGGTTCTGAGAATAGTTGTGTGTGTGCTTGCCCTTGCTGTTCTGTTCTGCTCTGACTGACCTCTGCTGGTTCCATCCTTGTCTCTTTTCCTAGCTCCTTTCGCTTTTTTGTCCTCTCCCTCAGCTGCTGTCGTTCTGATTGTGTTCTGTCTCTGTCTAGGAACACCTTCTTGTACTCTTCCGAGTATTTCAACCGTGGTTTCTCTTGGAGGATCCTGTTCCGCACTGTTTCCGTCCTGAGAATCAGCTTGATTGGTCGGTTTCTCCCCTTCGAGTACCCCCCTATTCTCTGAAAATTTACAATCTCATCCATCTCTTCACCTATTTCCGTGATGATTTTCTCAATCTCCTTTCTTTCTTCCTGCTGCCTTTCAGTGTGTGTCCTTTCCTCTCTCTCCTGAAGCCCATGAATAAACACTGATTTTGCCCTTTCCTCCTCCCATTGCCTCACCCTCTGTGACTCTGGATCCTGCCTGTATGTGGTCAGTTTCTCCCTTGATTTTTCAAGTGGCTCTTGATAGCATGGTTGTGCCTCAGCATTCGACCTATCACCCTCTCCATCTGCACCCAGCTGTTCTTCCCTTTCTCTCCTTGGCCCTCCTTGGCAGGCTGATATGACCTTAGCATAATTCATAATTCCTTCCTTCCTGTTCGGCCTCGCAGCTTCATATGCTGTGTCTTCTCTGGTCACTGCCCCTGTAACTCGCTTCAGCCTATTTATCTCAACTTCTAAGACCCTTATCTTGGCTACTGCAGTTTCGACTTGTGCCTCCCAATTCTTTGTCTCCTTCTCCAACCTCTTTTACAATTTCTCAGAGAGCTCTTTCTCCATTTTTTCAGAAAGCTCTCCTAATTTTCTTTCCCACTCTTGTTCCATCCTTTTCCACTGCTCCTCCATCCACTCCTCCCTACCAGAACCATTCTCATCTGATCCTTGGTTCCTGCGAGTCCCCACCTTTTTTTTTTGTAAGAGAAGAGAGAAGGGAAAGGTAGAAGGAGAGAGAGAGGGGAAGAGTGAGAAGGGAAAAGGGGAGAGAGAGTGTGAGAGGGGGAAAGAGAGAGAAGGGAAGGGAAGGAGAGGGGGAGAGTGAGAAGGAAAAAATGGGGAAGAGGTGGAGAGAGAGAGAGAGAAGGGAAGGTAGAAAGAGAGAGTGGGATAGTGTGTGTGTGTGTGTGTGTGTGTGTGTGTGTGTGTGTGTGTGTGTGTGTGTGTGTGTGTGTGTGTGTGTGTGTGTGTGTGTATGTATGTTGTGTGTGTGTGTGTGTGTGTGTGTGTGTGTGTGTGTGTGTGTGTGTGTGTGTGTGGGGTGTGTGTGTGTGTGTGTGTGTGTGTGTGTGTGTTTTTAGAATTCGCAGAACAGGCGAAATATTCACAAACACTAATCTCAGGTCGAAGGAGGCTCGAACCTAAGAACCTTGGGACAAGATTATAAGCTTGGGTAGAGTATCAATTTTGTTTTACAGAGTCAGGTGCTGTGACGCGACTGTGAGGTGCAGTCTTACCCTTATATTCCTATCTGTTGATGTTTTGTTTTCATAGTTCCTTGATAATGTGAGAAGTTACGAAAGCGCTTGGAGTATCTCTCTTCTTTCACAGTGGTTGTTCTTCATATTATGATATTACCCGTTTACTGTGATTTTATTGCATATATATAAATATTATGTTGCAAAAGTGTTTATGCAACGTACCAGAAATTATAGCTCGAATGTCTGAGGAAAAATCATTGAAACAAAGATTTCTCACAATAAGGTTATGATTGGGTGAAAGCAGAAGAAAATGTTTTAAAATCACATTTTATTCGTTTGTCACAAATTAATTTTTAAAACAATCAAATTTTAAAGCAGTGAATTTAATGTATAGTGTTTGTTACAGTCTACTGCGATGGGTATTTTTTCTCATTATTCAAGTTTATATTTTTAATAATAGTTAATTTATTAATGAATTTTGATATGCACTAAATCCACATAAACTTTTGCAGAAAGATATATTGATATTTTCAAATTTGAAAATTTACAAAACTCAAATACTGGTCATCATAAACAACACGCCAGGTGACTGTGAATACGCACGCACCATTTTCTATCGGAACGAGACGATAAAGTTGAAATGTAAATGTGTTGGAAAGCTCCAGTCTTCCTGGAAGTCAAATCCTTTGAAAGTAAACTCAAATCCTGCTGGAAGTCTTACCCTTGGCAAATGTCAAGGTAAAAAAGGGGCGAAATATAAAACTGTGCCTCGTAGTTCAGTGATAGGGTCGTCGGCTCACACATAGAGGACCTCTAGTTCGACCTTGGGCGGATGGAGACGTTCAGAATATCACTTACACACGTTTCTCTTGTTCACCTAGCAATAAACAGGTACCCGGTGTCAGCTGATTGTAGGTCGCAGTCTCTACATTGAACAATTTTAATGATGTTTCAGCCTTTCGATTAAGGCCGTTTTCGCTACAAGATAACCTCTTCACCACCAATCAAGAATACTTTAAGCTCTAAGATAGTGATTACAGTACTCTAAGCATATATCCTCAGAGAAAGACATCTCTTGGTAAATATATATCCTGCAATTGAACCGTTGATTGGTTAATGGGGTCGAGAGCCTGTCGACTACAATAAGGCCATTAAAGCTGCACGGAACCTTTTTACCACCAAACAAGAATATTTTGATCTGTACATTTATTAATTAAAGTCTCACTATATAAATACTCATGTATATATCCTGCGAAGCCTGTTAACGATGCTCATGAAAACACCTCCCCAGCAGATAACGTAAGTGAAATGAGAACAAGATGTTGGACGGTGGCAGTTTCCCCACCATCAAACAAATCAGTCTGCAGCTACAAACGTAAAATTCATAAAATCTGCTCTCGTAGCTACCACTCCCAGTTTCCACATCTCAAAGAGACAATGGAAAATAGACGTCATTTCAAAATTCTCCCAACATAATTCAGAACTCCAACACAACATCAGGAATTACATAGCACAAAGGAAATTCCAACGCAAATTTTTCGTTCACTTGAAGACCCACCCATTGTTTGACATGTCCCTTCACTCACGTGTACGGGATGACGTGCAGCCTTCCCGATATATAGGGAAGGTTGCACGTCTTGTTCTCATTTCACTTACGTATCTGCTGAGGAGGTGTTTCCATGAGCATCGTTAATAGGCTTCGCAGGATATATAACATGAGAAATAAGCGGTTATATAGAGAGAAAAGATCGCAGTCAGCAGAATTCCAAGCCACATCAGGGAAGGCTGGCAATGTTCCCCAAGTGACGCTCTAGACCACTCGGACAGATGCCTCAAAAGCTAGGTAGCCTGGTTTACATGGCAGCCTTCCCTGACATGGTTGCGAATCCTGCTGACCACGATCTTTCTCTGTATATACCCGCATGTTTCTGCATGGTGCATTGATATAAAAATCACTTGTGAGGTCAGAACATACAGGGGAACGAAATAGCTTGAAACCATATTTTAGGCCCACTGGTGTACGTGGCCAGGCTGGGAAGAAACCCAGCTTTTCAGGCATCTGTGGCCAAGAGGTCTATAGCATCAGTTGGGGAACCTTGCCAACCTTCCCTGACGTGGTTTCGAATCCAGCTGACTGCGATCTTTCTCTGTATATTCCCACTTGTTTCTGCATAGATGTATGGATATATGCTTGTACATGTGTTTCACATTAATGTGTATACCTGTGCATATACTGTGTGTAACACTGAGCGATACCTAAGATTGTGATGTCGATCAAGAGGGGATCTTTGAAGAAGTTAAGGGGGGATCAGTTTCGCATGTCAGTTGTTTTATGTTCTACAACCCTTCACCAGGTAGTAGTTAACCAGTTTATAATGTGACGCAGAATGACTAACTAGTTCTAAAGTTACTAACGAAGACCTTCCACGTATGATCAAACTATTTGAGAGACGGACGGTTGTATGATCACGGGATGCAGTGTGTGAAGGTTCTCTCGGCTCATCACCCCTCAGGGAAGGTTCCTTGATGTTGGTGAGGGGCTCTTGATTTAGGGAATTGGATCTGTGCTCCAGTTCCCCGAATTAAGCCTGAATGCCTTCCACATCCCCCCCAGGCGCTGTATAATCCTACGGGTTTAGCCCTTCCCCCCTTGATTATAATAATAATAATAATAATAATCTCGGCTCATCAAATTAAAAAGCAATATAAATGTGATTTTTCAATATTTTTCAATTTTCTCTTTGCGCTTGCATCAATATAAATATTTTCTATGCCACTGTAAGATTTTTCTTTCTGTGACAAACCCAATCAAACAAAATTGGCAAAAAAATATGGCAAATTGACAACCACCCAGCACAAATTCATAAAGTATTTCTTATTACGACACCACCACCAATTAGGGATTAAAGGTGACTACAAGTGACATTCACTAGTTGTTGCAGGGGAAACAATTTGCTTAAAAAAACAATTTGTTTAACAAAACTGGCAAAACTGGCATTTAGAAACAGAAAGTGAGTGACCAGATGTGTTGTAATAAAGGCCACTAAAGGTAAAAGTTCTTCATTAACTTATTCAATTCCAACTATTCTAAGTTTTGTAACTATTTCAGTATAATTTCAAATTTGCACATAGACTACACTAACGGGTTATTCTCTATATTGTAAAAAACATCGTCAACAATATTCTGAAGCCAGTCAGAAGAAGCATTCTTTAGTTATTGAAGGAAAAATTTAATGTCGCTTTTCAATCACATAAGAAAATTGGAACTTACGGTCCCCAGTGAGAATGTAAACCAGACGTTCAAGAAACCACACCAGTGGTGAAAATTTGAAGCCGATCAGATGGGTCATTCTCCAGATATAGCACAGATTCCAATTATTGCATCAACAAATTTACCTGTACGTAAATGAAACCTTGTACGTAAATGAAACCTTGTACGTAAATGAAACCTTGTACGTAAATGAAACCTTGTACGTAAATGAAACCTTGTACGTAAATGAAACCTTGTACGTAAATGAAACCTTGTACGTAAATGAAACCTTGTACGTAAATGAAACCTTGTACGTAAATGAAACCTTGTACGTATCATCCTGTCATTAAGATGCTTCAGTCATTAAATATTAAAATCATTCAGGATAGATAAACTTAAATTTATTTTATGTGATTAAAGGCAATGCAAACTTAAACACTATTTTATAAGTAAAATCATAAAATTTGCACCAATACCTTTGAATTTCAATCCTCATTATCGTCGTGCATTTTAGCACGTTTTGAGAAGTTTAAAGGCGCACCTCTCAATTGTCTTAAATTATCCGAGCCATTAAAGGGTGATGGGAATGGGTTCAATAATTTTGGTAATTAGGGTACGTGAATATGACGTTTGTTTCTAGAATTTGATATTCGTTACCAGAGACAGGTGCTCAAAATCTGAAGCCGACTGGATGAGGCGTTCTCGAGGTAAGAGCAAAATAAAATTGAAAAGTAGAAGAAAGAAGATTAAAAAAATCATGAAACCTCTAAAGGTCCCTTTTAGTGGTTCATATTTATCACTTGTTTGCTGAGGTTAAATTACCTTAGCTTATACTATGTAGTCTCTACAAGAGGAGTTTGTACGCGACTTCTGCAATCACACACACACACCACACACACACACACACACACACACACACACACACACACACACACACAATTAGCTCCTGGAGTTCAATCCCACCAAGTGCAAAGTCATAAAGATTGGGGGAAGGGCAAAGAAGACCGCAGACGGAGTACAGTCTAGGGGGCCAGAGACTACAAACCTCACTCAAGGAAAAAGATCTTGGGGTGAGTATAACACCAGGCACATCTCCTGAAGCGCACATCAACCAAATAACTGCTGCAGCATATGGGCGCCTAGCAAACCTCAAAACAGCATTCCGACATCTTAATAAGGAGTCGTTCAGGACCCTGTACACCGTGTACGTTAAGCCCATATTGGAGTATGCGGCACCAGTTTGGAACCCCACACCTAGCCAAGCATGTAAAGAAACTAGAGAAAGTGCAAAGGTTTGCCACAAGACTAGTCCCAGAGCTAAGAGGTATGTCCTACGAGGAGAGGTTAAGGGAAACCAACCTGACGACACTGGAGGAGAGGAGAGATAGGGGGGACATGATAACGACTTACAAAATACTGAGAGGAATTGACAAGGTGGACAAAGACAGGATGTTCCAGAGACTGGACACAGCAACAAGGGGACACAGTTGGAAGCTGAAGACACAGATGAATCACAGGGATGTTAGGAAGTATTTCTTCAGCCACAGAGTAGTCAGGAAGTGGAATAGTTTGGGAAGAGATGTAGTGGAGGCAGGATCCATACATAGCTTTAAGCAGAGGTACGATAAAGCTCATGGTTCAGGGAGAGTGACCTAGTGGCGACCAGTGAAGAGGCGGGGCCAGGAGCTTGGACTCGACCCCTGCAACCTCAACTAGGTGAGTACAACTAGGTGAGTACACACACACACACACACACACACACACACACACACATACCAAATAACTGGTCCAGCATATGGGCACCTGACAAACCACTGAATAGCGTTTCGATACATTAGTAACGAATCGTTTGCAACAAGACTAGTCCCGGAGATCAGGATCATGTCCGACGAGGAGAGGTTAAGAGAAATCGATCTGACGACACTGGAGGACAGGAGAGGTAGAGAGGATATTATAACGACATATAAAATACTGAGAAGAATCGATAAGGTGGATAGAGACAGGATGTTCCAGAGATGGGACACAGCAACAAGGGGTCACAGTTGAAAGTTGAAGATTCAGGTGACCCACAGAGATGTCAGGAAGTATTTTTTCAGTCACAGAGTTGTCAGGAAGTGGAAACGTTTGGGAAGTGATATAATGGAGGCAGGATCCATACATAGCTTTAAGAAGAGGTATGATAAAGCTCACGGAGCAAGAAGTGACCTAGCACCGACCAGTGAAGAGGTGGGGGCCAGGAACTGTGAATCAACCCCTGGCACTACAACTAGGTGAGTATTGGGGTATTCCATCAAATGCTGGACACGATACACACAATCGAGGAGAAGGTGAAGAGGCTACTAAGCGAACTAGATTCCTCAAAGTTGATGGGTCCAGATAACATCTTTCCGTGAATGCTGAGAGAGGAAGCAGAGGCGCACAGTGTAACAATGACAACAATCTTAAACACACCTATCGAAAGAGGGCGACTGCGTGAGGTATGGGAGACAGCAAATCTAGTCCCAAATTTAAAAAAAAGAAGACAGACATGGAGAATTAAACTAAAGATGAGTATCACTGACATGCATAGTATGTAAAGTCATGGAGAGATTATCAGAAGAGTGGTGGAGCACCTGAAAAAGGAATGAGCTAATCTGCGACAAACAGCACGGATTCAGTGTCGGGAAATTCTGTGTTACAAACCTTTTGGAGTTCTATAACAAGGTGACAGCAGTAAGACAAGAGAGAGAAGGGTGTTTAGATTGAAATATCTTGGACTGTAAAAAGGCGAGATTCCACAGGGGTCAGTCCTAGGACCGGTGCTGTTTCTGGTTTGTGAACGACATGACAGAAGGGAGGAATAGTCCTTGTTTGAAGACGATGTGAAGTTAATGAGGAGAATTCAGTCGGAGGAGGATCACGCAGGACTACAAAGGGATCTGGACAGGCTATAGGTCTGGTCCAGCAACTGGCTCCTGGAGTTCAACCCCGCCAAGCGCAAAGTCATAAAGAACGGGGAAGGGCAAAGAAGGCAGTAGACAGAATACAGCCTAGGGAGCCAAAGACTACAAACCTCACTCAAGGAAAAGGATTTTGGGGTGAGTACAATACCGAATATATCTCCAGAGGCACACATCAACCAAACGACTGCTGCAGTATGTGGGCGACTAGCAAACCTAATAACAGCTTTCCGATATCTCAGTAAGGAGTCGTTCAGGATTCTGTGCACCCGGTACGTCAGGTCTATATTAGAGTATGCCCACACCTGGGCAAACACGTCAGAAAATTATAGAAAGTGCAAAGGTTTGCAACGAGACTAGTCTCGGAGCTAAGGGGCATGTCGTATGACGAGAGGTTAAGGGAAATTGACCTTACGACACTGAAGGACAGGAGAGATAGGAAGGACATGATAACTACATATAAAATACTGAGAGGAATCGACAAGATGGACAGAGATAAGATGTTCCAGAGATGGAACACAGAGATAAGGGGTCACAGTTGGAAGCTGAAGATTCAGATGAGTCACAGAGATGTTAGGAAGTATTCAGAGTTGTCGGGAAGTGGAACAGTCTGGAAAGTGAAGTGGTGGAGGCAGGATCCATACATAGCTTTAAGAAGAGGTATGGCAAAGCTCAAAGACCAGGGAGTAAGTGGCCCAGTAGCGACCAATGAAGAGGCGGGGGCAGGAGCTTTGAATCGACCCTTTAAACCACAATTAGGGGAGTATACACATACACACACGAACAACCATAAACACACACATACACACATATATACACAAACATACATACACCCTAATCCTCACAAAAACATTGACGCGTGAGCACACAGACATACAAACAAGCGTACAAATACACACACACATACACACACTCCCACTACCTACATTTACATCAGTAAAGCCTAATTGGGATGAATAAATAGCAGGAAAATCGAGAGCAAAAACTTTTCCTGGAAGATTTCACGTAATTTCCTGGGAAGAAGCAACAGCATCTGGCAGGGATGGATTGTTCATACGACAGCTGCCAGACGTAAAGTAACAGACAGGAGAGGTAAAGGAAACCTTCGAAGCCTCCGTGGAAAAACACTCATTATTCCTAGCTGAGGAACAGCAGGAGAATATTTTTTGAACAAAGATAAATCATAATGTACGTCTGTCAGTACATGATCAGACGGGACTCGAACTGTAGCCCTGATAGGTAACAGGTTCATCACTATATCACTGTGATACCAAGTTCAGAATATGAAGGGTTGAAAGACAACACTTATGAAATGTCTTTGTTAAACGTCACCACCTATAACCCGACTGCCTTTACTCACAGCCCTAAAAGCTATCAGAGTACATATATTCTCACACCACCGAAAACCATATACTCTATGACGTCAGGATAACTCATAATGAATGATTAACAATGACTAAACAGAAGAGTGGATGGTGACTTGAACTGTTGGCGTGGTTTTTCTTCAGTTCATAGAGGTGTATGAGGAAAAGATGTACCGATATGTAACGGAAGTACTGCCTATGAAACCTTCCTATTATATATATATATATATATATATATATATATATATATATATATATATATATATATATATATATATATATATATATATATATATATATATAATATATATATATATATGTCGTGCCGAATAGGCAGAACTTGCCATCTTGGCTTAAATAGCAACGCTCATCTTGCCATATAGGACAAGTGAAAATTTGTGTATGCAATAATTTCGCCAAAATCATTCTGAACCTAACGAAAAAAATATATTTCACTGTGTTTGTTTAGTATTAAATTACTGTAAACAAATCTAAAATATATTTAGTTGGGTTAGGTTAAAATAAATTGCTCTTGTTGCAATAAGGTTAGGTAAGTTTTCTAAGATTCTTTTGGTGCAAAATTAAAAATGTTTACATTATTTTGGCCCGCCTCATGGTGAGAGAAAACGCATGACGCTTTAGTGGTCTAAAGCATCATGCGTTTTCTCTCATCATGAGGCGGGCCAAACAGCATGGATTCGACTCCTTGGCTAGTGCAGTGTTATATATATATATATATATATATATATATATATATATATATATATATATATATATATATAATATATATATATATATATATATATATATATATATATATATATATATATATATATATATATATATATATATAATATATATAGATAGATAGATAGATAGATAGATAGATAGATAGATATATAGATAGATAGATAGATAGGATGGGGTCTACCTCCAGTGTAAATTGTGGGACCCATAGCCTCGGAGAAGTGGATAAAAGGGCTTCAAGGAAGAAAATTGGATTTCTTCCTGAAGCCATTTGAATATTCCACTTCCCCTACCGCTCTATACACACACACACACTATATGTATATATGTACAGTCGCAGGGGGAGTTGAATGATAGCCCTAGCCCTTTAGTGTTGCAATCCGTCAACATATCAGAATATTGCATTGTTTTAAAAATGAGTAGGAAGTCGAATCAGATTTGCTCAGGGGAACGTTTTTGCTGGAATGAGACACTTCAGGTATATCAGTGCTCGGTGCCAGAAAAACTGAATAATAAAGCATTAGAAGACAGCCAACCAACTAACACTTATAATGTAATAATGAACATGTGATCATAACGTTAGTGACATGACATTTATATAAAAAATAGGTTAGACTTCGATATAATATAAATACTCTCGGTTCTTGCTTTTGTGATTTGTCTTGACATCTGAGTTATTAGCTAAGGTATAGACTGAAGTGGATAGAGTATCATCTTCCTTATAGCTCAGTGTTTGTGAAAATTAATTTCCCTATATTGTCATACGGTTAATTAGTAAGAATGATGCCGCTATGCAAAAATATATAATTCATATAATATTTCATTTAGCTGATACACGTAATCTGTTCCACAAAAATATAGCATTCAACTCACAGCCCAATGAACCTGGATTCGATTTCTGAGCTTTAAGAGCCGAATAAGCATGTATTCTTGTACATTCTAATATAATAATTCTATACAATAGCGACACATATGCAACGAATAGGTATCTTTTTTCGGAATAAAGATACCATACTGTTGTACATGTCTTACTATCGTCCTCATACCTATTGCCGGTGTAGGTACCTAATTGTTAGACAATTCTTGTGATTGACATACTGAGGGATAGAAATGTCACACCTCTTAATCTATAAACTGAGCTGGGTAATGAATAAATGATAGATAGGAAAATAATCTTTAGAATATTCGGTGGCCCGTGGCCTGGTGGCAAAAGCTCTCGCTTCACACGGTGAAGGTCCGTGTTCGATTCTCGGCAGAGGTTGGAAACATTGGGCGTGTTTCCTTACACCGGTTGTCCATGTTCACCCATTAGTAATAATGGGTATCTAGGTGTTAGTCGACTGGTGTGGGTCGCATCCTGGGACAAAAGTGACCAAATTTGCCCGAAGTGCTCCTCATTTCTATATACTAATAGTATATCATAGATGTCAGCTACGCCTGTATAGCACCAGTTGAAGAAACTTACCTACTACGTGGAGGTGGATGGTATGAATAAGTGGAGGATGAGTAGATACTTGGCACTGATAGGTGCCTTCATCCCGGTGCTGCACGTAGCGGATACGGAGTCGCCAGTCGTGTGGGTGTTCGTAAGTCATGGTGAACCTGCATATGAAGAGCCTATTATTACACTTCTCGCTTCAGGGAGGGTGCTTTAAACAGGGTCAAAGACTACTTGATCCGTAGAATTAATCCTATCCATCCCCAGCCTTACATAAAACCTAATAACCTATTAGGTTACAAGGTTTCTGTGACTACATACGGGTCATAAAATAATATTATTAACATCAATAATCATAATAATTATGAAACTAATATATATATATATATATATATATATATATATATATATATATATATATATATATATATATATATATATATATATATATATATATATAATATATATAAATTGCGGGACTCACAGCCTCGGAGAAGTGGATAAAAAGGCTTCAAAGAAGAATATTTGGATTGCTTTCTAAAACCATTTGAATATTCCACTTCCCCTACCACCCCATCTTTTCATTCTTTTTTACCAATAGGTATATTTTATTACATAATATGGTACAAAAGGTTTAAGAGATACATTGTTGATATAAAGATGGCATATACAGTACATGAGATGTGAGAGATACACGTCTAGTACATTATTGTTACATGTTTGTCACTGATTATAATGCGAAAATCTCATCCAGCTCTTCATACTGGGGTGCGTGCCCAAAATACAGCAGGCATTGCCCCTCTGAATAGCAGCGCTGAGTCGCTGGAACAGAAAATTAGCTGCCCTGGGATCCCTAGTTACCCTGATGAGTCTTTTGCCTAGCTCCTTAAGGAACTTAGATGTACTCTTTCCCCATGAACCAAGGGTTTCTGAGCCTATGGGAACAAGCATATAATGATGGGCAAGTTCTCCATATTATCTAGACTTTTGGGATTCCCTGAAGCTGGCGGCTGCCCCTCCTTCCTCCCTGGCGTATTGGAGATATGTATCAGCCAAGGTAGATGCACATATGTAGTCCCACACCACCTGCTTACCGTCTGTCCTGGCTTGAAGTGTGATACTATCTGGACACCTCTGGCTGCCATCAGATCTGCATAGTTGGGATGGCTCCCTTACTGCTGGGTGTCCGGCTGTTGTGAGGCTCCTCTTGATAATGTTATTAATCTCCTGATGCCTTGCAGTCTTTCCCTCGGATTTACGGCACACAAGACCATGGTACCCGAATCGGTCTGCTGCTTCACTGCCACAAATACACCTGTGTTCGGTGAGAATAAGGGCGGCAAGTCGAAGGGCAAGTCGAGCCGTGTGCCAAGGCTGGAGTTTGGAACAGCCAACAGAAAGTCCCCTGCATGAGGAGCTTTCACTGCCAGGAGCCGGGCTCTATCCTTCCCTGACACACTCTAAAGCATTGTTGAGGCTATTTTCTCTACTATCGGTCTATCCCAGTGCGACTGTTTGTAGTTGTTGGGGGGAGCAGGTCTGGTTTCAGAGCCCGTTAGATTATCCCAGATCATGGCTCCGTCAATATATAATATATATATATATATATATATATATATATATATATATATATATATATATATATTATATATATATATATATATATATATATATAAATATATATATATATATATATATATATATATATATATATAATATATATATATATATATATATATATATATAATATATAAATATATATATAAATATATATATATATATTATATATATATTATATAATATATATATATATATATATATATATATATATATATATATATAGGGAAAAAAGGTGAGTGGTGCGTTGAGGTATATGTGGAGTCAAAAAACGTTATCTATGGAGGCAAAGAAGGGAATGTATGAAAGTATAGTAGTACCAACACTCTTATATGGGTGTGAAGCTTGGGTGGTAAATGCAGCAGCGAGGAGACGGTTGGAGGCAGTGGAGATGTCCTGTTTAAGGCAATGTGTGGTGTAAATATTATGCAGAAAATTCGGAGTGTGGAAATTAGGAAAAGGTGTGGAGTTAATAAAAGTATTAGTCAAGAGGGCAGAAGAGGGGTTGTTGAGGTGGTTTGGTCATTTAGAGAGAATGGATCAAAGTAGAATGACATGGAAAGCATATAAATCTATAGGGGAAGGAAGGCGGGGTAGGGGTCGTCCTCGAAAGAGTTGGAGAGAGGGGGTAAAGGAGGTTTTGGGCAAGGGGCTTGACTTACAGCAAGCGTGCGTGAGCGTGTTAGATAGGAGTGAATGGAGACGAATGATACTTGGGACCTGACGATCTGTTGGAGTGTGGGGCAGGGTAATATTTAGTGAAGGGATTCAGGGAAACCGGTTTTTTTCATATAGTCGGACTTGAGTCCTGGAAATGGGAAGTACAATGCCTGCACTTTAAAGGAGAGGTTTTGGGATATTGGCAGTTTGGAGGGATATGTTGTGTATCTTTATATGTGTATGCTTCTAGACGTTGTATTCTGAGCACCTCTGCAAAAACAGTGATAATGTACGAGTGTGGTGAAAGTGTTGAATGATGATGAAAGTATTTTCTTTTTGGGGATTTTCTTTCTTTTTTTTGGGGTCACCCTGCCTCGGTGGGAGACGGCCGACTTGTTGAAAAAAAAAAATATATATAAATATATATATATATATATATATATATATATATATATATATATTATATATAATATAATATATATATATATATATATATATATAATACATATATATATCTAGTTAGATAGATAGATAGATATAGACATATACTTATATGTACCTAGTCATATAAATATAAACTCAAAATAAACTTTAATCCCCAATTAAGGGTTTAAAGTATTCATGACTGACGATGAACAGGTTATAACACCCTTAATGACCCTTGTTATATTATATTTATGTGCGTAACAGATACGCTTTAACTAGGATAAACTAACCAATAATTATGATAGTAAATATTATGGTGACTGTATTGATAATAACCAATAATAATAATAATAATAATAATAATAATAAATAATAATAATAATAATAATAATAATAATAATAATAATAATAATAATAAAAATAATAATAATAATAATCAGAAGAAGAAGAAGAAGAAGAAGAAGAAGAAGAAGAAGAAGAAGAAGAAGAAGAAGAAGAAGAAGAAGAAGAAGAAGAAGAAGAAGAAGAATTAATAATAAAATAATTATATAGCAAGAAGAATAAGCAAAAGTAAATAAAAATGAAGAAGTAAACGAGGATAATGAGGAAGAAGTAGATGAAGATGAAGAAGAAGACGCTAAGTTAGACTTCTTAAACGTTGAAGCAGATTTAAATAGATGTTGAGTTTATCCGCCTGAAATATATCTGGTTCTTAGCTATTACGCAGGAAAATTAATGGAGAGACTTGATTTTAAATTTAATATGCACAGATAACCTAGCATATAACTGCTAGTATGTACACTTTATTTTTCATAATAGAGTTAAAACTTCTGTATTCTCATTCATACTGAAGTATTATGATCAAAAAAAAAAAATAAAAAAAAAACTTTATTAACCTTTTTTTTAATTTCTAAAAATACATTTTTCGAAAAAGAAAAAGAAACATGTTCAAGCAAGAATATGTTGGTTTTTTCTTACCATGAAAACCTTCTTGATATACCTTTTCTAGAGAAGAATTCTAAAATCAAAGTTTGCATTTAAAAATCATCCCAAAAAATAGCTTATAAAATTCCCTGCAAAAAAAAAAAACGTAGTTTTTCTAAA
>NC_069467.1:0-106549 GCF_026875155.1 Cherax quadricarinatus | reverse complement strand
TTTTATTTTTTTTAAAATTCAACTTTCCCCCAAACAGGGAATTTTGCTTTTTTCCCTTCATGTATTTACATAAACAGAAATAGCCACTGGTCCTAGGGACTGATCCCTGTGGAACCTTCCTCGTCACAGGCGCCCCTCTGGACACCTCGTCACGTACCGTCACTTATTGTTGCCTTTCCTTTGTTAGATATTTCGTGTTTTTTTTCCCCATTGCAGTGCCTTTTCCCTGTAATGCACGCCTGATCTCTATTTTTGAATAACTTCTTTGAGGAACTTCCGAAGCATTTTTTCTGTTAAAGAAGATGGTTTCTGTCCCCCATTCTCTCTTCATTACTTCCGTTCCTTGTCTTAAAACTCCAGTAGGTTTAGTGACAGGATTTCCTTCCTGAAGCTTGCTGGTTTCGTTTATTAAGCTTTTCCCTTTTAGGTGCTCCACCCCTCTCTTCCTGATATTTACCTTGCTTTGCTTTATCATACACTTCAGTCACATGGTCTGTAGTTAACGCCCCCTTTCTTAAAATTGGAAACTTCATTTCCCCCTGTGTATTTGTGTGTGTGTGTGTGTGTGTGTGTTGTGTGTGTGTGTGTGTGTGTGTGTGTTGTGTGTGTGTGTGTGTGTGTGTGTGTTGTGTGTTTTTGGGTGTGGGGTGTGTGTGTGTGTGTGTGTGTGTGTGTGTGTGTGTGTGTTGTGTGTGTGTGTGTTTGTTTTGTGTGATGTATATATATATATATATTATTTATATATATATATATATATATGTGTGTGGGGTTTTGTGTGTGTTGTGTGGTGTGTGTTTTGTGAGCTCCAAGGGGCCTCATATGTGATGTCCTAAATGTCTGAACTGCTCAGGGTGAACACAAGGTCCAGTTCGCTGGTTCATCCTTCCCTCTCTCTCTCTCTCTCTCTCTCTTTCTCTCTCTCTCTCTCTCTCTCTCTCTCTCTCTCTCTCTCTTAGTGTCCCTGACATGTTGATGCATAAGGTTTTCCAGTACCACATCCATCATCTTGGCTCTCCATGTTTCGGAACCCCCATGTGGCTCCAGGTTTTCCCAATCGATCTCCCTGTGGTTGAAATCGCCCGTAACCAGTAACTTTGCTCTGCTCGCGAAGAGCTCTTCTTGCCACTTCATCCAGTGTGTCCACCATCGCTCTGTTGTTCTCTTCGTGTATGTGTGTGTATTTATTTATACACGAATAAACAGAATATAGTGTGGGGACTTTAACTCTGCTCCTTATTTATATTTGGTTCAGTGCTGAAATCACTCAGTCACGGAGTTTACAATAAAATTATTTTTAACCAGCACAACTATGAACAGTATTATAAGCTGCAGCAACTGTTACACTGCTCTCTCATCTTCATTTGAAGGAGTACGAGAATAGATGTACCAGGAAAATTTATGGAGTTGTAGGATGGCACAGTTGGTTTATAGTTGGTGCCAATGATATAACCAAGTCTCAGTTGCCCTTGTTATTTTATCGTATTGTAACCTCCGTGGCTGAATGATTAAAATGTTAGGCTTGGTATGTACACAGACCATGGTTCGAATATCTTCCCATTTTCCTGTTAATTCATTTCTGCCTCATAATGAAAGAGTTTTAGTCGATATGAACATGTTTAAAAAATATATGTTACACCTCTTATTTTAGGCAACATTGATGAGTTTTGTTCCATTCAACATGTGATACTAATTTCAAATATAAAACATTGAAATTCTGGCTAGCATTTGGAAAAGCTGCTTTCCGGAGTTATAATTAATTTTCGCATTACACAATATAAAATGTGTTTTGCAATTAAATCACTTTTTTGTGGGCAAATTGTTAAATAGTGTTTTTTCGGTGTTTTTAATAAGTTAGGTGGAGTTATGTTTGGTGAGGTAGGGTTAGGAGCTATCGAAAACCAACTCATTCCCACCCATCCTAATCACTATAACCATATCAAAATCTAGCAAATCCAACCCAATATAAAACAGTAATAATGCTGATAAAATTACCGACAATATATTAGGTAAAAAGACACAAGTACAACTAATGTGACGTCTCATTGTATCCAAGTTTCGCTTTCCAGGAGATTTGTCAAGGCGTTACAATAATGCAGGACACACAGGAGTGTGTGTAAAGAGGAGTGAGGTGTAAAGCATAATACGAAAGTTGTAGGTACTACTACTGCTACTACTACCACTACTACTACTACTACTACTACTACTACTACTACTACTACTACCACCACCACTACTACTACTACTATTGCTACTACTACTAGCACCACCACTACTACTACTACAAGTAGTAGTACCACCACAAGTATTACTACTACTGGATGGTGCCACTGTGATCCCTCCTCCTGCTTCGACTCACCTGGCTACAGTATATAAGCCACTTCTCCTGCCCTATGCTGTACCTTCTACAAGAGTGGTGGACTGAACACATCGATTCCAGACTGAGGGACTGATTGCCTTGAACCCCTCCTCTCCTTACCCCTTTCTGATTTGTAGTGGACTGATGAAGACACTGTGTGGCGAAACGTTTCCTTATTAATAAAGATTCCCATATGTTGCATAAGTGTCTCAATCTTCAACTTGTAGGTTTGCAAAACCGACAAGTTGAAGATTGAGACACTTATGCAACGTACGTGTTTATATTATGCTGTACTTGTATACCTTTATATACCCTCTGTTTCGCTGTATTGTTTGTAACGGCTTAATAAAGCTCATGGAGAGCGAAACGTTGCCACAATAAAATGTCTCATTAATTGCACTTGTGTCCTTTTACTTAACAAAAGGTAACCTTACCTAATAAACACAGAAGATTACTCCATGTTATTGTAAACATTCGCCTTAATATTTACTGAAGCTATGAAACATGTAATAAAAAGTAAATTTATATGAATTATACTTGTTTAAAGACTGAGAATATTACTGGAACAAATGGCAGCGTTCAGTGGGCCAGAACGCATTTTTTCCCAATCTTTTTTTTATGAAACTATTTATGCAGTTACGTAATATCTATTAAACTGAAAAAAAAAATCCCAGGAAATAAATACTTTTACTGGGTTTGGATACCATACTTCTACGATGAGAAATAAGTGAGTTCTGCCGAACAACTTTTCCATATCGAAAAGTAAACACAAACTGTTTGTGACGTTTCGAAACGTTGTGAATAAAGGATCACATTATAATGCATTTGTTGAAATTAAGACACATGTGCAACATCTGGGTATCTTACAATAAAGATACCCAGATGTTGCACATGTGTCTTAATTTCATCTTGTCGGTATTATATACCATTCTTGTACAATTCACTTGTGTTTATTTTTCCATCTTCTCGGTATTTTGTACCATTTATCTCCAGCTTTTCCATATAATGACCGAAATTCGATATATTTACGTTGCAGAAAATTGTAGAGAATCTCAAAAAAGATGAAGTGTGTGAGTGTCACCTCACCTGTCGTCATTATGGTAGGTGTGGAAACCAAAGGTGATAAGGTGTATCTCATCTCCGCGTCGTCTGTACCAAGACACCTGTGGGGGGAGACATCAATACTGTATCATTTATATGTCGTTCTGTTGTCTGTTTATCATTTATGAGTTGTTTATGTTGTTTTTGTTGTCTTTGTTTTTTGTTGTTGTTTTATTGTTGTTGTTTCATTGTTGTTAGTGTTGTTCGCTGTTGTTGTTTCATTGTTGTTAATGTTGTTAATGTTGTTCGCTGTTGTTGTTTCATTGTTGTTAATGTTGTTAATGTTGTTCGCTGTTGTTGTTTCATTGTTGTTAATGTTGTTAATGTTGTTCGCTGTTGTTGTTTCATTGTTGTTAATGTTGTTCGCTGTTGTTGTTTCATTGTTGTTAATGTTGTTCGCTGTTGTTGTTTCATTGTTGTTAATGTTGTTCGCTGTTGTTGTTTCATTGTTGTTATAATGTTGTTCGCTGTTGTTGTTTCATTGTTGTTAATGTTGTTAATGTTGTTCACTGTTGTTGTTTCTGCTGTTGTGTTGTCATTATTGTTTTCTGTTTGATGTTGCTGTTGTTGTTTTTATTCTTTTTGTTGCTATTATTGTTGTTTTTTTTGTTTTTATGTTGTTGCTTTTTTATCTTGTTCTTCTTATTATTGATCTTCCTGCTCTTGTTATTCCTGTTTTTATTGTTGTTTATATTTTTACTGGTGTTGTTTATGTTGGTTTTGTTATTGTTGGTGTTTCTAGTGTTTTTTTTTTTTTGTTGCTATTATTGACATTATTATTGTTAAAAGTACATTACATATTTCCTAATATTTATCAACTATTACATATATGTTATTAGAAAAATATTTCTTGCAGAATTAATTATTTTTAACATATATTAATATGAATTTTTGACGTAATTATTAAAAAACGCACTTACATATTTATGAAAGGATGTAAATTAGAAGCCGTAATTTAAAATACGTAAGTCGCTCATGGAATTTCTAGCGTAAACAATGTTTTTGTTTCAAAAATTTAATAACCATCTAATTCTCCTTTTAGACTGACCAATGACACAGAAATAAAATATATATTAGTGCTACAGAACTCCTCTTGCCAGTAAATCCACCATATCAATTAATCTAAGTATTTTGTACGTCGTTATAATATAATTATTGAACTTATTAAGCTCTGTGTTATGAACTCTATGTTCGTATTTGAAGTTAAATACTATGTTCGAACACATAACATGGCCATGGAAATATCTCCTAACTCCTTACTCAGTAACTTGTATATGGAATTCTGTGAAACTAGAGTCCTTAAAGATACCCTCCCTAGTAAAGCTAAGTTGTTCAAATACGTAGAAGATGTTCTTTCTCTGTGGCCAAGAGTTCACGATATTGATGAGCTACTTCCTAGATTCATTGGTTTAATACCCTCAGTTAAGTTCACAACAGACCCCAAAGTATATAAATTTCCTTTCCTAGATGTACTAATCCATCCTGTTAACAAGAAATTTAAATTTACAGTTAAAAGAAAGTCAACTAATGTGCCGTCATACATTCAATATTGTCCCAGTCACGAATCTAGGGTATATAGGAGCGTTTTCCTTACAATATTCTTGAAAGCTCTACGTATTTGTAGCCCTGAGTATTTTGATGACATAATTAATAAGATATTCGACATAGACACTAAACTGAGATATCCCAAAGAATTTGTTTAGAAGGAGTTACTGACAGTCAAGAAGACTTTCTACGGGACTCAACCTGGGGAAGTGCCTTCTGGGAAAAATATACTGGTTTTGCTTTACAGTGAGAATATGGCCAGCCTGCGTAATGCAATAAAAATGTTCATTATAAATACTGTTTTCAAGAACATCTGGACAGTGAAGCAGAAGTTTATTAAGAATACACCACCCAACATTGCTGGTGGAGTTTACAAGGTCTCATGTACACTATGATCTCTTTCGTACGTCGAGCAGACAGGTAAACTACTGGAAATCAGACTAGATCAACATTATTACTCATTAAAGACAGATCAGGAATTAAATGCAATCTTTACTCACTTTAGTACTAGCAGTCATCCACCAAGGTGGGCAGCAGCTCGGTCATTGTACCCAATAGTTCAGTAATGGAAAGGAACATAACTGAATCTTCTTTCATAAAACATAATAGAAATGCTTTGTATAACTTAAGCGATGGAATGTACGAAGTCACTGCTATTGAGCAGAGTCAGATGTGCACAATCTTAAGCAAGGATGATATACAAAATCCCAGGATTGCTCTTTATGTAACGGGTCCTCATGAGAATTTGGTGACATTAGACCAGCATTTTCCACACCTGTTCTGCACGTTTTGCCGTCGCAGATCCCATTCGTTTGTGTCGCAGTATATAGGATATTCCAGGAGGTTTAACATCCTCATAGGTGGGAGTGAGAGTATGCCCCTGTTATCGACAATTTCTCTGGTTTCTTTTTGAGGGTAGACTATGATAAACTGTTCCACATGTTTCACCTATCGAAGATCGCAATTCCAAAAAAGTATAGCATCTCATATAAGAAGGTCTAGGTGAGTTTATGCCCTTGTCATTTCTTAGTTTTTCTGGTGCCGTTGTGATGGTATACTGCAAGAGATAGCTAGAAGTAGTAAGCCTATTTAGTCCTTATATACGAGTACTACTATACAAGTTTATGTGACTGTAAATACATAGCAACATATAGGTGAGTTTCCTAGGGCAGCCAGAGGAAGTCGGGCAGAGTGACTTATCGCTTCTGGGGGTCCTAGAGTTATGAAAAATTGTCACTGGCATGAAAATGATAGATAAATATTATAGAAGTAAGTAAATATTTAGGGATCTTTGTAGAGAATCTTCTCTGGTGGCACTTTCTGGAACATAAAACTTGAGTGTATTAACCACTTAGGTAAAATAATTTAGCTGAGACTTTTGTGTACAGTCACAAGTAAGGATGCTATACAAAATACCCGGATTGCTCATTATGTAACGGGTCCTCGTGAGGATTTAGTGATGTTAGACCAGCGTTCTCCGCACCTTTCCTACACATTTCGTCCCATGGGAATCCCATCCATCTGGGTCACAGTATGTGGAAAAATACCACAGTACATAACGAATACCGGGAGGTTTAACATGCTCTTAGGTGAGGAGACTATGCCCATGTTAGAACTCAATTACTCTAGTTTCGTTGTGAGGGTAGACTATGATAGACTATTCAACACGTTTCGCCAGTTGGAAATCACGTTCCATCGTCGGTAGTGCCATATATGGGGAATTCCATAGCATTAGTAGTCTGCTTAGGCCCTGCATACAGATACAGTTACAAAAGTTGATGTGACTACAACTTACATAATATCATATATGTGAGTTCCTTAGGATAGCCTAGGTAAGTCAGGCAGTGATTTATAACGGTTGGGGGTTCAAGTGTAAAGAAACAGTGCAATTGTCATGGAGCACGACCCGTAAATATGTGGGTAGTAGGTAAATATGTAGAGATCTGTGTAAAGTCCTGCTGGCACTTCTGGAACATTCTCTGATATATGATAGTGTGGATTGACAATGAGTGAATTTGAATAATACTTCAATGTTACATAAAGCTTGAGTTTGGGGTTTATTAAATACTTAGGTAAAATGATTCCATGTGGCAATATATCAGTTGGTATCGATTAGATGCAGTTCTGGGCTGACTACTGCGTTCATTAAAATTCTGTAACTTCCTTTCCATAAACCTTTGAGGTCGTCCACCTCCACTTACCCGGGAAGGGTGTGAGGGGACGGGAGATGTAGTTGTTTGGGTCGGTGATGGACCTTCTTGTTTCATGCGCTGCCATTGATACCTGTCTTGTCTCAACGAATTTCCCCCTCCTATCTGTTGTTGTTTTGCAGCATTGTGGTTTGTTCTGAATTGTTAGATCGCCTGTTTACGATTATATATATATATATATATATATATATATATATATATATATATATATATATATATATATATATATATATATATATATATATATATATATATATATACAAGGAATTCGCGAGAGCATGCGAACTATACACAAACACTGATCTCTGGCTGAAGGAGACTCGAACCTACGAACCTTAGGACAAGGTACGCAGTGCTTTACCAATCTACCCACACTGGACAATACCTTGGCGTGTAGCATGCGCTACACGTTTGATCCAAGGCAGCCAGCTTTCAGGGAGAAGGCTTACAGCTTTTCATCTCATCCCCTGTAAGCCTTCTCCCTGAAAGCTGGCTGCCTTGGATCAAACGTGTAGCGCATGCTACACGCCAAGGTATTGTCCAGTGTGGTAGATTGGTAAAGCACTGCGTACCTTGTCCTAAGGTTCGTAGGTTCGAGTCTCCTTCAGCCAGAGATCAGTGTTTGTGTATACTTCGCATGCTCTCGCGAATTCCTTGCATTGTTCAAATCTCTAGTAAGGCTGATGCATGCAGGGGATGAGATGAAAAGCTGTAAGCCTTCTCTTTGAAAGCTGGCTGCCTTGGATCAAACGTGTAGTGCATGCTACACGCCAAGGTATTGTCCAGTGTGGGTAGATTGGTAAAGCACTGCGTACCTTGTCCTAAGGTTCGTAGGTTCGAGTCTCCTTCAGCCAGAGATCAGTGTTTCTGTATAGTTCGCATGCTCTCGCGAATTCCTTGTATATATATATATATATATATATATATATATGTTATGCCGAATAGGCAGAACTTGCGATCTTGGCTTAAATAGCAACGCTCATCTTGCCATATAGGACAAGTGAAAATTTGTGTATGCAATAATGTCGCCAAAATCATTCTGAACCTAACGAAAAAAATATATTTCACTGTGTTTGTTTAGTATTAAATTATTGTAAACAAATCTAAAATATATTTAGTTGGGTTAGGCTAAAATAAATTGTTCTTGTTATAATAAGGTTAGGTAAGTTTTCTAAGATTCTTTTGGTGCAAAATTAAAAATTTTCACATTAACATTAATGAAAAAAATATATCTTTAAACGTATAAGAGAAAATTTTAGAAAGGACTTAATTTTAAATGAATTCTTGCTAATTGACCAGTTTTACATATTCGGCACGACATATATATATATAATATATATATATATATATATATATATATATATATATATATATATATATATATATATATATATATGTACATATATATATATATATATATATATATATATATATATATATATATATATATATATATATATATATATATATATATATATATATATTATTTTTTTTTATTATCACACTGGCCGATTCCCACCAAGGCAGGGTGGCCCGAAAAAGAAAAACTTTCACCATCATTCAGTCCATCACTGTCTTGCCAGAAGGGTGCTTTACACTACAGTTTTTAAACTACAACATTAACACCCCTCTTTCAGAGTGCAGGCACTGTACTTCCCATCTCCAGGACTCAAGTCCGGCCTGCCAGTTTCCCTGAACCCCTTCATAAATGTTACTTTGCTCACACTCCAACAGCACGTCAAGTATTAAAAACCATTTGTCTCCATTCACTCCTATCAAACACGCTCACGCACAAAACCTCCTATATCCCCTCCCTCCAACCTTTCCTAGGCCGACCCCTACCCCGCCTTCCTTCCACTACAGACTGATACACTCTTGAAGTCATTATTTTTCGCTCCATTCTCTCTACATGTCCGAACCACCTCAACAACCCTTCCTCAGCCCTCTGGACAACAGTTTTGGTAATCCCACACCTCCTCCTAACTTCCAAACTACGAATTCTCTGCATTATATTCACACCACACATTGCCCTCAGACATGACATCTCCACTGCCTCCAGCCTTCTCCTCGCTGCAACATTCATCACCCATGCTTCACACCCATATAAGAGCATTGGTAAAACTATACTCTCATACATTCCCCTCTTTGCCTCCAAGGACAAAGTTCTTTGTCTCCACAGACTCCTAATTGCACCGCTCACCCTTTTCCCCTCATCAATTCTATGATTCACCTCATCTTTCATAGACCCATCCGCTGACACGTCCACTCCCAAATATCTGAATACATTCACCTCCTCCATACTCTCTCCCTCCAATCTGATATCCAATCTTTCATCACCTAATCTTTTTGTTATCCTCATAACCTTACTCTTTCCTGTATTCACCTTTAATTTTCTTCTTTTGCACACCCTACCAAATTCATCCACCAATCTCTGCAACTTCTCTTCAGAATCTCCCAAGAGCATAGTGTCATCAGCAAAGAGCAGATGTGACAACTCCCACTTTGTGTGTGATTCTTTATCTTTTAACTCCACGCCTCTTGCCAAGACCCTCGCATTTACTTCTCTTACAACCCCATCTATAAATATATTAAACAACCACGGTGACATCACACATCCTTGTCTAAGGCCTACTTTTACTGGGAAATAATTTCCCTCTTTCCTACATACTCTAACTTGAGCCTCACTATCCTCGTAAAAACTCTTCACTGCTTTCAGAAACCTACCTCCTACACCATACACCTGCAACATCTGCCACATTGCCCCCCCATCCACCCTGTCATACGCCTTTTCCAAATCCATAAATGCCACAAAGACCTCTTTAGCCTTATCTAAATACTGTTCACTTATATGTTTCACTGTAAACACCAGGTCCACACACCCCCTACCTTTCCTAAAGCCTCCTTGTTCATCTGTTATCCTATTCTCCGTCATACTCTTAATTCTTTCAATAATAACTCTACCATACACTTTACCAGGTATACTCAACAGACTTATCCCCCTATAATATTTGCACTCTCTTTTATCCCCTTTGCCTTTATACAAAAGAATTATGCATGCTCTCTGCCAATCCCTAGGTATCTTACCCTCTTCCATACATTTATTAAATAATTGCACCAACCACTCCAAAACTATATCCCCACCTGCTTTTAACATTTCTATCTTTATCCCATCAATCCCGGATGCGTTACCCCCTTTCATTTTACCTACTGCCTCACGAACTTCCCCCACACTCACAACTGGCTCTTCCTCATTCCTACAAGATGTTATTCCTCCTTGCCCTATACACGAAATCACAGCTTCCCTATCTTCATCAACATTTAACAATTCCTCAAAATATTCCCTCCATCTTCCCAATACCTTTAACTCTCCACTTAATAACTCTCCTCTCCTATTTTTAACTGACAAATCCATTTGTTCTCTAGGCTTTCTTAACTTGTTAATCTCACTCCAAAACTTTTTCTTATTTTCAACAAAATTTGTTGATAACATCTCACCCACTCTCTCATTTGCTCTCTATTTACATTGCTTCACCACTCTCTTAACCTCTCTCTTTTTCTCCATATACTCTTCCCTCCTTGCATCATTTCTACTTTGTAAAAACTTCTCATATGCTAACTTTTTCTCCTTTACTACTCTCTTTACATCATCATTTCACCAATCGCTCCTCTTCCCTCCCGCACCCACTTTCCTGTAACCACAAATTTCTGCTGAACACTCTAACACTACATTTTTAAACCTACCCCATACCTCTTCGACCCCATTGCCTATGTTCTCATTAGCCCATCTATCCTCCAATAGCTGTTTATATCTTACCCTAACTGTCTCCTCTTTTAGTTTATAAACCTTCACCTGTCTCTTCCCTGATGCTTCTATTCTCCTTGTATCCCATCTACCTTTTACTCTCAGTGTAGCTACAACTAGAAAGTGATCTGATATATCTGTGGCCCCTCTATATATATATATCTTATATATATATATATATATATATAATATATATATATATATATATATATATATATATATATATATATATACATAGAGGGGCCACAGATATATCAGATCACTTTCTAGTTGTAGCTACACTGAGAGTGAAAGGTAGATGGGATACAAGGAGAATAGAAGCATCGTAAACAGGCTATCTAACAATTCAGAATAATATATATAATATATATATATATATATATATGGATTTGTCAGTTAAAAATAGGAGAGGAGAGTTATTAAATGGAGAGTTAGAGGTATTGGGAAGATGGAGGGAATATTTTGTGGAATTGTTAAATGTTGATGAAGATAGGGAAGCTGTGATTTCGTGTATAGGGCAATTAGGAATAACATCTTGTAGGAGTGAGGAAGAGCCAGTTGTGAGTGTGGGGGAAGTTCGTGAGGCAGTAGGTAAAATGAAAGGGGGTAAGGCAGCAGGGATTGATGGGATAAAGATAGAAATGTTAAAAGCAGGTGGGGATATAGTTTTGGAGTGGTTGCTGCAATTATTTAATAAATGTATGGAAGAGGGTAAGGTACCTAGGGATTGGCAGACAGCATGCATAGTTCCTTTGTATAAAGGCAAAGGGGATAAAAGAGAGTGCAAAAATTATAGGGGGATAAGTCTGTTGAGTATACCTGGTAAAGTGTATGGTAGAGTTATAATTGAAAGAATTAAGAGTAAGACGGAGAATAGGATAGCAGATGAACAAGGAGGCTTTAGGAAAGGTAGGGGGTGTGTGGACCAGGTGTTTACAGTGAAACATATAAGTGAACAGTATTTAGATAAGGCTAAAGAGGTCTTTGTGGCATTTATGGATTTGGAAAAGGCGTATGACAGGGTGGATAGGGGGGCAATGTGGCAGATGTTGCAAGTGTATGGTGTAGGAGGTAGGTTACTGAAAGCAGTAAACAGTTTTTACGAAGATAGTGAGGCTCAAGTTAGAGTATGTAGGAAAGAGGGAAATTTTTTCCCAGTAAAAGTAGGCCTTAGACAAGAATGTGTGATGTCACCGTGGTTGTTTAATATATTTATAGATGGGGTTGTAAGAGAAGTAAATGCGAGGGTCTTGACAAGAGGCGTGGAGTTAAAAGATAAAGAATCACACACAAAGTGGGAGTTGTCACAGCTGCTCTTTGCTGATGACACTGTGCTTTTGGGAGATTCTGAAGAGAAGTTGCAGAGATTGGTGGATGAATTTGGTAGGGTGTGCAAAAGAAGAAAATTAAAGGTGAATACAGGAAAGAGTAAGGTTATGAGGATAACAAAAAGATTAGGTGATGAAAGATTGGATGTCAGATTGGAGGGAGAGAATATGGAGGAGGTGAACGTATTCAGATATTTGGGAGTGGACGTGTCAGCGGATGGGTCTATGAAAGATGAGGTGAATCATATAATTGATGAGGGAAAAAGAGTGAGTGGTGCACTTAGGAGTCTGTGGAGACAAAGAACTTTGTCCTTGGAGGCAAAGAGGGGAATGTATGAGAGTATAGTTTTACCAACGCTCTTATATGGGTGTGAAGCATGGGTGATGAATGTTGCAGCGAGGAGAAGGCTGGAGGCAGTGGAGATGTCATGTCTGAGGGCAATGTGTGGTGTGAATATAATGCAGAGAATTCGTAGTTTGGAAGTTAGGAGGAGGTGCGGGATTACCAAAACTGTTGTCCAGAGGGCTGAGGAAGGGTTGTTGAGGTGGTTCGGACATGTAGAGAGAATGGAGCGAAACAGAATGACTTCAAGAGTGTATCAGTCTGTAGTGGAAGGAAGGCGGGGTAGGGGTCGGCCTAGGAAAGGTTGGAGGAAGGGTGTAAAGGAGGTTTTGTGTGCGAGGGGCTTGGACTTCCAGCAGGCATGCATGAGCGTGTTTGATAGGAGTGAATGGAGACAAATGGTTTTTAATACTTGACGTGCTGTTGGAGTGTGAGCAAAGTAACATTTATGAAGGGGTTCAGGGAAACCGGCAGGCCGGACTTGAGTCCTGGAGATGGGAAGTGCAGTGCCTGCACTCTGAAGGAGGGGTGTTAATGTTGCAGTTTAAAAACTGTAGTGTAAAGCACCCTTCTGGCAAGACAGTGATGGAGTGAATGATGGTGAAAGTTTTTCTTTTTCGGGCCACCCTGCCTTGGTGGGAATCGGCCAGTGTGATAATAAAAAAAAAAAAATAATATATATATATATATATATATATATATATATATATATATATATATATATATATATATATATATATATATTTATATATATATATTATATATATATATATATATACATCCTTTGTTTCCTTAGAAGCTTTGCTACTTTACACATACATATATATCACAAATATCAAAAACTAATTTGTGGTAATCTTGCAATAATCATTTCCTCCTGGAAGCCGTGTTGAGAGTTTTTTAATTAGTAAACGATCGTATAAATCGCTGCAGGACATCATCTTGTATCAGTGTTTTGATGAGTCTGCAAATGATGTGATAGTAACGAGACGTTATTCTTTCAAAACTGTTTATTTCCAGTGACTTACTAGACAGCATATTTAAGAATCACAATTAAATATGTACTTTCTTGAATATTGTGGGATACTTTATCAGGGCTGGTGTGTTATTTGTCTTTGTTTCAATTAACACTAAACATTTTGACTGTAAATGTTTCATAATGACAGTTTCGTCACTTGGAAGTAATGTTTATGGTAAAAGAATAGTCTTTTATTCTTTTATTTACTATAAATATAGATGCAATAAGCGTATTTTCTGCCTTCACAATGTCTGCTTCACTACAGATAGTCTCTTTTTTGTGGTGCATAATTGTCTTCAGCAGAATTTAAGTCTTTTACGTGTCAAGAATGATATTTCAGGGATGCCACTCTGTCACCATTGAGGAACCACTCTGTCACCATTGAGGAACCACTCTGTCACCATTGAGGAACCACTCTGTCACCATTGAGGAACCACTCAGTCACCATTGAGGAACCACTCTGTCACCATTGAGGAATTTGGAAATTCCAAGATGTATACCAAGACGGTTACGGATCACTTGTGGATTAAATAAAGCATATATTTTGAGTATTTTAATCAGATAAGTTTCACATCTAATCATGAGAAAGGAAAATGGCTACCAGCTTAATTTCAGTTATTATCAGTGGGGCGGAATATGTTTAGCTTCCAATCTGGACGCTTTTTAAAAAAATGAATCAATATACCTAATTTTTTTACTTCTTGTAGAAGAGAAGTAGAGGAAGCTGCTGATTATCTTCTAAGATAGTAAGATAATTTTATTTTTGCTTTAGAAAAAGAAGTGAATAATATCTTTAGAGTACTTCTTCAAATGTAAAAAACATCAGAAAGTCTAATTACATGTGATTACATCTGCATTATGCGATGTAATGTTTCACTTATCTCAGTTCAGATAACTTAAAACTTAGCTATCTTGAGTGATTATTGAATGACATGTAAGATTTGAAGGCTGCACCTTCTTAGAATGTAACTATCAACAAGAAAGGGATGACTTCTTGGAACTGACAGGCAGGCTGTTAGGGAAATGTATTGACCCAATGAATTCTAAAAACCATTCATTCACTCTTGTGAAAATACTTTCTCGATATATATTCAGAATGGATAGATAAAGAAAACACTCAACAGGTATGGTAAAAAACACGTGGATGTGAATGAGGCATACTGCTCTGAGGGAATCCATCAATCTCTGATAAAACATTATTTTTGTTGTAAGAGGGATAAAAAAAAAAATGCGATGAACATGAGCCATGAACTAACACCTGTTCTAATCTCAGTGTTTAACAAAACCAAAGATATGAGAACTAACTGCTAAGTCAAGGTTAGTATCGAAGAAAAGCTTCATGCTAGCACTTATAATTGGGAAGCTTGATACTATTAATAAATGGATGTGGCATTCTCTGGGGAGTGTATTGGCTAAATATGAGAAGTGTAAAACACCTCGTTGAGAGTTTTCGAAAATATATTATCTAAAATAAGATTAAAATTTCAAATATGCAGATAAGGAGTCAAGAAAACTTAGTGTGCTATCCTTATTATGAAAAGCGTGAGCGTCAATATTTTGAATCCATATTAGATGAGGCATTATTTAGTTATTTAATCGAAATTGGTTTCACTGTTTATTTAATAAAATCAGCGAATTGTTACCTGTGCAGCCCAATAATAGTGCAACAGTTTTTCTGGAAAATGCACAAGTGCTGAAACTCTGAAGCTTATAAGAAGAAACATTCTCGAGTTATCGCACAGATTCCAGTGATTCCAGGTTTATAAATGACTTTACTACTTTAATAATTATATCTTTATTTCTACAAGTACAAGTTAAACAGGCCTAACTGACATCAGTGACATACTACTACACAGGAAGCCGCTTGTTATGCAGAGCATTTCGGGAAAATTAGGTCATTTTTGTCCCAAGATGCAAACCTCACTAGTCGACTACACCCAGGTACCCATTATTACTGATGGATGAACATGGACAAGTAACATATTTCACTGTCTTACATCACAGAATTATGAGGCAGCATTTTATGTAAGCTTAAAGGTGCGCCGCAACGGTCTGTAAATATAATATTACCCATTCAAGGATGTTGAAAATGGGTAAACAACTTTCTCCACAGGGCGCCTGCACTTACTAATTGTTCCTAGGATCTTTCCCTATTTACCGTACAGAAACATTGAAAAATTGAAGCTGGAATGAGACCTTTTTATCATAAAACTTAAATTTTGAACGAGAAGCTGGAGGAAGAAAATGAAAAAGGATAAAAATACTTCAGGCAACTACTTAATGGTCCCTTTCGGGGCTCTTTTGGTACAAAATTATTAATTTTTACATTAACATAAATGAAAAAAATATATCTTTAAACATAAGAGAAAATTTTATGAAGGACTTAATTTTAAATGAGTTATTGCTAACTGAACAGTTTTACCTATTCAGCACGACATACGTCGCCACGGGCTCCATCTTTTTCGAGAACTATCGCGGTTTTCTTACGTAATACGAGCATAAACCTGTGCCAGTGAACTTACAAAGTACATTTCAACAGCGCTGAAAAATCATCTGGCAAAAAACAGCGACCTTTGTGCCCATAATATGATAAAAAGGTGTCCAGACTCGGAGGGGAGACAAGTGTACCTTGTGCAAATGAAGAAATAACATAAAATAACTTTTATGGGAGAGGACAGAAAGGTGCCCTGAAAATGTAGTATAATACATAGTGCAATACTGTACAAGATAGTGGTACAGTAGTGTGTAGATAAGATAGATACCTCAGTAAATGTGGTGAAATTAAGAGATAATTTTTTTGCCAGTGGTTTGAACTGGTGACGTAAACAGTGTAAACATTTGCCAGAAATCGCAAGATTCTGCTGCATAAGTCAATACGTTTAAAAAATTCCTTCATTTTGCTACGTTACCTTATATATATAATCAGTGAAACCATGAGTACGATTTTTTTGAAATACTTGTGGAGATAAGAGAAGTAGCGTTACGCAACTGTAGTATTGCAGAGTTAGCAGAGGTCGAAATACAACTTTCTACCCCACTCGCTATACCTTAATTAATCAGTGACACCATAAAAAAATAAGTGGGTTGGAGTTATGAACAAAGTGAGGAAAATTAAAATACAGCAAATACAGGAAGGAACATCTCAGGACGGAAATAAAAGGTATAAAATACCGACACATATGCAGTGGGCTTTCTCAAGTCAAAAACAGATCTACCTGGGGTGGAAGGTACGCGAGTATTTATAGTCAGGTTCAGAATGTTGAGGTCAGGTGGAGAATGCTGCATCTGATGATGTACCGAGTGAGGTTATAGAGTCTAAAATCTTGGGTAGCTTGGAAGGGAGATTGGATAAGTTTGTGAGCAGAACTTCTGCAGTGTTATTCCATTCCTATGCTCTTATGTGAGATAGCGATGAAGAAGTTTCTTGGCAAGTGGTTCAGCTATGTTATAGAAGCCATTATTCTGGTTGAAGTTGTCGGATATAGAGATAAGCGATGATTCCAGGATTCTTCGGTATTGAGTGTTGTCTTCTCTGGCGATAAGTCTTGAGTTTCTGTAGTTTATTAAATGATTGTGTGAATTACTGTGTTGTACACAGGCATTCCTTGTATCGTCAGACCTGCTTGCGTATTGGTGTTCTGAAATACGTGTTTGGAGCTCCCTTGATGTTTCGCCCACGTATAATTTGCTGCATTCATTACAAGGGATTATGTTTACCCGTGCAGAGGATGGAAGCTTGTCCTGTCTATTACTGGTAATGTCCTTGATGGTCGTGGTTGTGGAGGTAGATACTTGGAATGAGGTACTGGAAAAGATGTTGGAAACGTGTTTGGCAATGGAGTTGGTGGGATGACTATGTATCTTCTCTGCAGTGTCTTCTCTGGGTGTGTTGAAGATGTTTAATGCCCGTCGTCTGCAGTCTCTGATGAAGTGACGAGGATAGTGGAGTTTAGAAAATACTTGTTCAATTATAGCTTTGGTGTCGTGGTGAGAGTAGAAGTGGAGAAGATCGTTTTGGCTGGTGGGTTTTCGATAGACTTTAAAACGAAGTTCATGGTCAGCTTTGCAGAGAAGAACATCAAGGAAAGGAAGAGTGTTGTCGACTTCTTCAAGTGTGAACTGGATTGAGGGCACGACCTGGTTGAGCTTGTCTTGGAGAGCTTGAACGTTGAAGCGTCTAGGAGTTATGAGGAGAATGTCGTCAACATGACGGAGCCAGGTGACAGACGACGGAATAATGGTGGAGACACGCTCGGCTTCTAGATGTTCCATGTGTAGGTTCGCCAGGACCGCACTGAGTGGCGAACTCATGGGTAGTCCAAAAGTCTGCTGAAAGAGGTGATTTTCGAAAGAGAAACACGTAAAGCCAACACATAGTTCAACAAGGTCAATGAAATCGCTGGCTGGAATAGGAAGATCAAGTGAATCGCCAATTTTCCTGCGCAAGAGATCGATGGCTTGTGTAGTAGGTACTTTGGTGAATAGGGAAGTTACGTCAAGGCTGGAAAGTTTCTTGTTCCTGATGTTGATGTTGCGAATGCGATTGAGAAGATCACCCGAGTGTTTGAGATGTGCTGGACTGATAGTGTCCAAAAGTTTAGAGAGGCACTATCAGTCCAACACATACACATACAAATACAAATAGATACATACGCAAATAGACAGATCTACACTTTTAGAAGGTTATTAGTAGAATATACAGTATAATAACAAAAATGACATCATGAAACTCTGTGTAGTCTGCAACCGCAGCAGCAAACGGACTTCTGCATGTATTACGTGCACCTTCTGTGTGAAATGATCCCATGCATCATGTGCAGATATTCAAGAATCATCTACAAGAGATATTAAACCAGGGTAGTGTTTTTGGGTATGCCCAAATGAGAACCAACTGTGGAAAATCACATTGGTATTAAAAGAAGGAAACATCAAAATGGCCTTCATAAAAAACCTGACAGCATTCAATAACAGATGGGAAAATAAAAGGACTGGGCCAGACGGTGCTACTGCCTCCAGTGCAGATGTTGTCCTGGTAGACAGCACCTGTAAAAATACAGAAATGAAAGTTGGTGGCCCAGAGGGAGATAGGAGATTTAGTGGGGAAACAGATGTAGACAAGAACATACATAAGAACATAAGAAAGAAGGAACACTGCAACAGACCTACTGGCCCATGCAGAGGAGGTCCATGTCTCCCCCCCAGATTAGCCCAATGACCCACCAAGTCTGGTCACTTCCACTTAAGGAAAGAGCACGGCATCAGACCTAGTAGCACAATCTAGTCAGGTCCAACTCACACCCACCCACACCCACTCATGTATTTATCTAATCTATTTTTAAAACTACAAAATGTTTTAGCCTCTATAACTGTACTCGGGAGTTTGTTCCACTCATCCACAAATCTATTACCAAACCAGCGCTTTCCTATATCCTTCCTGAATCTGAATTTTTCCAACTTGAAACCTTAGCCTCATAATCCTTTTTTGCTTTTCTTATTCCTTCCTTTATTTCTCTCTTTAACTGACTATATTGATTTCTTAACTGCCCATCCCCTCTTTTCATACGCCTATATATGCCTCTCTTTTGACCAATGAGATGTTTTAGTCTATTGTTCATCCATTTGGGATCATTTTTGTTAGATCTAATTTCCCTACTCGGAACAAAAGTTGTCTGGGCAGCTAGAACTATGCTCTGAAAAACGTCATATTGGCAACCAAGATCACCTACCTGACCCATAGTCAGGACATCCCAATTTAGCCCACCCAGGTAATTTTTCAGTCCCATGAAGTTGGCTAAACGAAAATCTGGGACAGAGATTTGATTGCAGTTATCTTGGTAATTCCATGATATATTGAAACTAAGTGATTTGTGATCACTTTCCCCAAGCTCATCATTAACCTCAAGATTATTATTTAATGACTCTTTGTTGGCAAGAACCAAGTCAAGCAGATTGTTTCCTCTAGTTGGTTCTGTCACAACCTGTTCTAAAAAGCAATCCTGAACCGTATCAAGAAAGTTACTAGACTCAAGATTTTCTGTCATATTGCTCCAATCAATTTGTCTAAAGTTAAAATCTCCCATTAACACAACATTTTCATATCTAGATGCCTTATGAATTTCATCCCATAACAGCTTACTGCACTCCCTATCAAGGTTTGGAGGCCTATAAATCACACCCAAAATTAATTTGTCACGACCCTCGAGAAACTGTAGCCAAACAGATTCCGTGTTCGATGTTTCTAATCTTATATCATGTCTAAGACAACAATTTAAATTTTCTCTGACTTACATCGCCACTCCACCACCCTTCCTGTTGACCCTATCAGTGCGGAATAGTTTATAACCCTGCCAATCCCTAGGGTAAGGTACCTAGGGATTGGCAGAGAGCATGCATAGTTCCTGTGTATAAAGGCAAAGGGGACAAAAGAGAGTGCAAAAATTATAGGGGGATAAGTCTGTTGAGTATACCTGGTAAAGTGTATGGTAGAGTTATTATTGAAAGAATTAGGAGTAAGACGGAGAATAGGATAGCAGATGAACAAGGAGGCTTTAGGAAAGGTAGGGGGTGTGTGGACCAGGTGTTTACAGTGAAACATACAAGTGAACAGTATTTTGATAAGGCTAAAGAGGTTTTTGTGGCATTTATGGATTTGGAAAAGGCGTATGACAGGGTGGATAGGGGGGCAATGTGGCAGATGTTGCAGGTGTATGGTGTAGGAGGTAGGTTACTGAAAGCAGTGAAGAGTTTTTACGAGGATAGTGAGGCTCAAGTTGGAGTATGTAGGAAAGAGGGAGATTAATTCCCAGTAAAAGTAGGCCTTAGACAAGGATGTGTGATGTCACCGTGGTTGTTTAATATATTTATAGATGGGGTTGTAAGAGAAGTAAATGCGAGGGTCTTGGCAAGAGGCGTGGAGTTAAAAGATGAAGAATCACACATAAAGTGAGAGTTGTCACAGCTGCTCTTTGTGATGACACTGTGCTCTTGGGAGATTCTGAAGAGAAGTTTGCAGAGGTTGGTGGATGAATTTGGTAGGGTATGCAAAAGAAGAAAATTAAAAGTGAATACAGGAAAGAGTAAGGTTATGAGGATAAAAAAAAAGATTGGGTGATGAAAGATTGGATATCAGATTGGGGGGAGAGAGTATGGAGGAGGTGAATGTATTCAGATATTTGGAAGTGGACGTGTCGCGGATGGGTTATGAAAGATGAGGTGAATCATAGAATTGATGAGGGGAAAAAGGGTGGCGGTGCATTTTAGGAGTCTGTGGAGGCAAAAAAACTTGTCCTTGGAGGCAAAGAGGGGAATGTATGAGAGTATAGTTTTACCAACGCTCTTATATGGGTGTGAAGCATGGGTGATGAATGTTGCAGCGAGGAGAAGGCTGGAGGCAGTGGAGATGTCATGTCTGAGGGTAATGTGTGGTGTGAATATAATACAGAGAATTCGTAGTTTGGAAGTTAGGAGGAGGTGAGGGATTACCAAAACTGTTGTCCAGAGGGCTGAGGAAGGGTTGTTGAGGTGGTTCGGACATGTAGAGAGAATGGAGCGAAACAGAATGACTTCAAGTGTGTATCAGTCCGTAGTGGAAGGAAGGCGGGGTAGAGGTCGGCCTGGGAAAGGTTGAAGGGAGGGGGTAAAGGAGGTTTTGTGTGCGAGGGGCTTGGACTTTCAGCAGGCATGCGTGAGCATGTTTGATAGGAGTGAATGGAGACAAATGGTTTTTAATACTTGACGTGCTGTTGGAGTGTGAGCAAAGTAACATTTATGAAGGGGTTCAGGGAAACCGGCAGGCCGGACTTGAGTCCTGGAGATGGGAAGTACAGTGCCTGCATTCTGAAGGAGGGGTGTTAATGTTGCAGTTTAAAAACTGTAGTGTAAAGCACCCTTCTGCAAGACAGTGATGGAGTGAATGATGGTGAAAGTTTTTCTTTTTCGGGCCACCCTGCCTTGGTGGGAATCGGCCAGTGTGTTAATAATAATAATAATGTTGTATTCAAAACCCAAAGTTACAAACTAGCATTACCACTGGAGATAGTAAACAAGGAGATGCCCCAAGGAATACTGAAGATAAATTACCAGAAAATACTGATAAAGGCACCATTGTTAGTACAAGTGCTCAAGATAGTAAGGAGACAGAAAAACACTCTCCAGTAGGGACTGCAGCCACGATAAACCAAGACAAACAGAAATCAAACCTATGCAAATTCTATCCTTCAGGTGTATGTAGGCATGGAATATCTGGAAAAACGAATGGGATGTGCAACTTTCACCACCTAGAAATTACCGTGCCCATATGACAACAAGAAAATGCAACCTTTCTTCCTGTAAGTTTTTCCACCCTGAAATATGTCACTCTTCAGTTCAGAAAAAAAAGTGTTATAACTTACATTGCCAGGCACACCAGCTAAAGAAGACAAGGAGCTGGAAATATAAATACTGTGTGGGCGAAACGTAGTCAATAAAGGATCACATTATACTGCATATGTGTTTATATTTCCATTGTGTCGGTATTTTATACCATTTATTTCCAAGACAAGGAGCTAGAGAACATCCAGAGCATGGGAAATCTTGGGTATCCACAACCACTCCAGAGAGGTTTTTTAGCGCCAGGAAGGAAGAAAAGCTGGGAGGAAATGACAGAAATCGTACACCAACTCCGATCATATCTGGAGTGGAATCATAGTCAGTGGCCTCCACTCAAAAACAACAGATATTAGTGCCAGGAAAAAAAGACCCCCACATACCATCAATACGGCAACAATGTTCGACGCAATACGACGCAATGTTCAGTTTTCACAGAGACCCATGTAAAGGATCACTTTGACAATGAAATATGGATCCCGGATTATAACCTATACAGATGCGACAGAGTGAACAGGCAAAAGGAAAGGGTGGGTTGGCCTGTACGTCACAGAGTCACTGATATGCTAGGAACTAATAAATACCTCAAATGGAAATAAATGGCATAAAATACCGACACAATGGAAATACAAACACATAAGCAGTATAATGTGATCTTTATTGACAACGTTTCGCCCACACAGTGAGGTTTTTCAAATCACAAACAGGTAGATCTGTTTGACTTGAAAAAGCTCACTGTGTGAGCGAAACGTTGTCAATAAAGGATCACATTATACTGCATGTGTGTTTATATTTCCAAACACCTCAAATGATGTTGTTGATATTTTGGCAGTAAAAATCGAGAACCAAAACCAGGTTATTGTGGTTGTATACAAGTCTCCGGATGCAACTTCCCAACAGTTCCAAGAACAGCTTTTGAAAATAGACCACTGTCTGGAAAATCTTCAAGCTTCTGTCCCAAACATCTTGCTCCTGGGGAATTTCAACCTAAGGCACCTAATACGAAGGAATGTAGCAAATAATGCTGTAGCAGAGATAACACCAGGAAGCAGCTCAAATGAAAACTCGCACGCACACGAGCTTCTAGATCTCTGCACCAAATTAAACTAGCAAATAACAGAACCAACAAGATTGGAGAATACACTAGACATCATCTTCACAAGCAATAATGATCTGATACGAAATATTACCATATTAAAAACAATATACTCAGATCACAACATGATATAGGTTCAGAAATGTATGTGCAGGGACCCAGACCAACAAAATGTGATCAGTCATGAGGGAGCCTTCACTAAATTCAACTTTAATAACAAAAACATAAAGTGGGACCAAGTAAACCAGGTCCTCAGTGATATAAACTGGGAAAATATCCTACGCAACACGGATCCAAACCTATGTCTAGAAAAAATTAACTGTGGCACTCGAGGTATGCCCAAGGCATATTCCTTTAAGGAAAAGGAAGAGAAGATGTAAACTAGAAAGAGAAAGATGCTCCCTGCAGACAAAGGCGAAGAATAACAGAGCGGCTAAAGGAGGCCAATATATATGTAATACGAAGGGAGGCACTTGTCAGAGAAATAGCAAACATCGAACTTAAGCTAAAGGAATCTTACAGGAGTCAAGAAAAGCGGGAAGAACTAAAAGCCGTAAATGAAATTGGGCCGCAGAAAACACTATGAACATCAATAACGAGAAATTTCAATTAGTCCGATATGGAAAGCGTGAGGAAATTAAAACTATAGTGGAGTATAAAACAAATTCAAACCCCACAATAGAGCGAAAAACTAATGTAATAGACCTGGAAGTGATAATGTCAAAAGATCTCACTTTCAAAGACCACAACATTGTATCAAACACATCTGCTAGAAAAATGACAGGATGGATAATGAGAACCTTCAAAACCAGGGATGCCAAGCCCATAATGACATTCTTCAGGTCGCTTGTTCTATCAAGGCTGGAATATTACTGCATACTAACAGCACCTTCAAGGCAGGTGAAATTGCTGACCTAGAATATGTAGAGAACCTTCACAGCACACAAGCAGTCTATATAGCAATGAAACCACGAAACAAGTGGTTTTGAATCATTTACCATTGCTATATAAACTGCTTGTGGAGGTGGGTATTCAAACAGGAGGACGCGGAAATTAAACCTTCAGCATACCACTGCCACGAGTGTCCTCGGATCATGAACAACACTGGGTGCGTGATCTTTGCAGGATCGAGGGCTGAGTGGATATGTACATTGTGTTGTTTCTTGATGCAGAGTCGAACCCTGGCCTTCCGTAGTTTGGTATATGATTCAAAACCACTTGTTTCGTGGTTTCATTGCCATTTAGACTGCTTGTGCAGACGGAGGCTGCAATTAATCCTTGAGCATGTTACTTCGGGTTCGAGTGTCCCCGGATCACGAACAACACCTAGCTCTGCTGGATGCGTGATCTTTGTAGGATCGATGGCTGAGTAGATAAGGTGACATGTACATTGTCTTGTCTCTTGAGGCGGGACAATGTGTCTTGGGGTCGATCCCGGGCCTGCTGCAGTTTGGTAAATGATTCAAAACCACTTGTTTCGTGGTTTCATTGCTATAGTTGCGATTTTGGTTTAAATAGAAAGGCTATTCTTGCCGAATAAGGCAATTCAAGGAATTTAGTAGAGGACGAGTATGCAAAGTCTCTTCGTGGTGTCGTGGTACCTCTGGATACTCTGACAGCACCACCATGGTTACTGAAATTGATTCACTGTAGCTGCAGTAGCGATCCTGCTTATCCTTTTGAAGTGATGATTTGCATAGTTATTGGTCAGTACATGTGACAATTTGCAATACTGTATTTTAACCTCTCTTCTGTCCTTGTCTGGTAACTCACAGAAGGTATGAAATGTCTAGTTTCGTAAAACAAGGGAATAAAGAATAAAAGCAACAATACCGTAGCTGGAACAATTCTCCAAAAATCTGCACTATTGCTGCTACTGTTACTACTACTGCTACTGTTCTGCTACTGCTACTGTTACTACTACTGCTACTGTTACTACAACTGCTACTGTTACTAATGCTACTACTGTTACAACTGCTGCTACCACAGTTACTGTTACTACTGCTGCTACTGTTACTACTGCTGCTACTGTTGCTGCTGATGCTACTGTTACTACTACTGCTACTGTTACTACTGCTGCTACTGTTACTACTACTGCTACTGTTACTACTGCTGCTACTGTTACTACTGCTGCTACTGTTACTACTGCTGCTACTGTTACTACTGCTACTACTGTTACTACTGCTGCTACTGTTACTACTGCTGCTACTGTTACTACTACTGCTACTGTTACTACTGCTGCTACTGTTACTACTGCTGCTACTGTTACTACTACTGCTACTGTTACTACTGCTGCTACTGTTACTACTACTGCTACTGTTACTACTGCTGCTACTGTTACTACTGCTGCTACTGTTACTACTGCTGCTACTGTTACTACTACTGCTACTGTTACTACTGCTGCTACTGTTACTACTACTGCTACTGTTACTACTACTGCTACTGTTACTACTGCTGCTACTGTTACTACTACTGCTACTGTTACTACTGCTACTACTGTCACTACTGCTGCTACTGTTACTACTGCTGCTACTGTTACTACTGCTGCTACTGCTGCTACTGCTGCTACTGCTGCTACTGCTGCTACTGGTACTACTGCTGCTACTGTTACTACTGCTTCTACTGTTATTACTACTGCTACTGTTACTACTGCTGCTACTACTGTTGTTACTGCTGCTACTGTTACTACTGCTGCTATTGTTTCATTGCTGCTACTGTTACTACTGCTGCTACTGTTGCTACTGTTGCTACTGTTACTACTGATGCCACTGTTACTACTGCTGCTACTGTTACAACTGCTACTATTACTGCTACTGTTACTACTGTTGCTACTGTTACAATTGCTACTACCACTGTTGCTGTTACTACTTCTGCTACTGTTACTACTGACTGCTACTGTTACTACTGCTGCTACTGTTACTACAGCTGCTACTGTTACTGCTACTGCTACTGTTACTACTGCTGCTGCTGTCACTACTGCTGCTACTGTTACTACTGCTGCTACTGTTACTACTGCTGCTACTGTTACTACTGCTGCTACTGTTACAACTGTTACTACTACTGCTATTGTTACTACTGCTGCTACTGTTACTACTGCTGCTACTCCTACTACTGCTGCTACTGCTACTGCTACTGTTACTACTGCTGCTACTGTTGCTTCTGCTGCTACTGTTACTACTACTGTTACTACTGCTACTACTGTTACTAATACTGCTACTGTTACTACTGCTGCTACTGTTACTACTGTTGCTACTGTTACTACTGCTGCTAGTGTTACTATTGCTGCTACTGTTACTACTGCTGCTACTGTTACTACTGTTGCTACTGTTACTACTGTGGCTATTGTTACTACTGCTGCTATTGTTACTACTGCTGCTACTGTTACTACGACTGCTACTGTTACTACTGCTGTTACTATTACTAATGCTGCTGCTGTTACTACTGCTGCTACTATTACAACTGCTACTACTACTGCTATTGTTGCTACTGCTGCTACTGTTATTACTGCTGCTACTGTTACTACTGCTGCTACTGTTACTGCTACTGTTACTACTGCTACTACTGTTACTACTACTGCTACTGTTACTACTGCTACTACTGTTACTAATACTGCTACTGTTACTACTGCTGCTACTGTTACTACTGTTGCTACTGTTACTACTGCTGCTAATGTTACTACTGCTGCTACTGTTACTACTGCTGCTACTGTTTCTACTGCTGTTACTATTACTACTGCTGCTACTGTTATTACTGTTGCTACTGATATTCCTACTGCTGCTACTGTTACTACTGCTACTACTACTGCTACTGTTACTACAACTATTACTGCTTTCACTACCGCTACTACTACTGCTACTGTTAATACAATCATTACTACTTTCACTACTGCTGCTACTACTGCTACTGTTACTACTGCTGCTACTGTTAATACTGCTACTACTACTACTACTACTACTGCTACTGTTACTACAACTATTACTGCTTTCACTACTACTGCTACTACTATTACTACTGCTGCTGCTGCTGCTGTTACTACAAGTATTATTGCTTTCACTACTACTACTATTACTACTACTACTACTACTACTACTACTACTACTACTACTACTACTACTACAAGTATTACTGCTTTCACTACTGTTACTACTACTGTTACTACTTCTATTACTTCTACTGATACTGCTACTACAACTACTTCTGTTTTCACTACTGCTACTACTACTACTGCTGTTACTGTTACTACAACTATTACTGTTTACACTATTGCTACTACTACTACTGCTACTGTTACTGCAACTATTACTATTTTCACTACTACTACTACTACTACTACTACTACTACTACTACTACTACTACTACTACTACTACTACTACTACTACTACTACTACTATTGTTACTAAAACTGCTACTGGTTTTACTACTGCCACTATACTGCTACTGTTACTGCAACTATTATTGATTTTACTACTGCCACTACTACTACTGCTACTGTTACTGCAACTACTGTTACCTTTACTACTGCCACTATGCTGCTACTGTTACTACACTACAGCTGCTTTTACTACTGCCAATACTACTACTGCTGCTACTGCTTCTACTACCACTACTGCTGCTCCTAATACTTATACTACTACTTCTACTACCACCACTACCACTACTACTGCTATTGCTTGTAATTTTACTACTGCTACTACTACTACTATAATTTCTACACTACTACTGCTTCTACTGTCATTATTACTACTACTGCTCTACTATTACTTCTTCTGTCACTCCTACTGCTACTACTACTACAAATATTACTACTGCTACTTCTCCTGCTACTATTACTGCTACTTATATGACTACTACTGCTGTTACTACATCTACTACTACTATTACCATTAACACTACAACTATTGCTACTACTAGTACCACCATTACCACTATTACTAATTATTTCACACTTTTAATTTCCAAACTCTTACTTCTATCATTTATATTATTACTCCCTCATTATTGCTACTCCCATTGGTGCTACTTAACTGCTATAACTGTTATTACTACCGCTGATTCTACCTCCATCACCACCACCATTACTAATGCTACTGCCACTATTACTATACTACCACTACTAATACTATTTCTCCCTTCTTCCCCTGCCTCCCTACCGTAGTCTTCAGTCCCTTACTCGTCCCTATTGTCGCTTTTCAATGGTTCAGGGAGAAAAACACCGTTCTTAGGTTCCTCTTTAAATGCGGATTTTAAGTAAACAAACAAATATTTCTCTTATATGTCTGTAGAGAATTTGAAATGGAACATAAGTGAGACGCTTATAAATTTCACGAGTTTAGTGAGCCCTTAAAACAGGGTCATATTTTGTATTAGTCCCGCAGTCACAGCTATAGCAAGATGTGGCGTATACACAGAGTTTTATTGTTTATCCTTTTAGATAAGACCCTTCAAATCACAAAACCAAATGAAAACGTATTGTCATGGTTGGGAAAATTCTTTTTAATCTGCAAAATTCAAGAAGGCCACCAAAACAAAACATAACTTTCGCAAAATATTGTTCAGTAATAAAATATTATATATTTTCAGCATAAACTTAACATTTTTGTTAATTCAAATGTTTTACTACAGTTAATTAATACTCTAAGTATTTTTACGTGTGTACGCCTTCCGAGGCGCAGCATGCTTAAAGTACTTCTCTTCTGTAAATGAATTAGAATTAGGCGAGGCTGCGGACTGGTATACATTGTTACATAGTGTGACTGGGTCACAAAATAACACATCTCCTAAGCCTAAGCAGAAATGTGAACAGCGAATAAAGAAACAGAAAAACAATGTATCCCTTGAGAGAAGGAATCAAGTACAGTCATCCTCATAGCTAAATCAATCTACTCCTACCTATACTTTGCTTGAATCTAAAATAGAACCCGGTTCTTCCAAATCTATTCAAATCGGGTCTGATGCTTACACAGCAGATACAAGGGTCACACTAGGGACTAGTGTTTTAAAGTACAAAGAGACAGAGACAAGAAGGATGACTGAGGGAAGGGAGGTCAACTTTATGAATATCATGCAAGGCAGTCTGTCTTGAAGCATAAATACCCTTGTGGGACATTGGCGCCTAGTTTCACTGAGAAATAACATTGTGAGAAACCAAAAAAAAGTGAGTCACACAAGTACCTATAAGCCAGCCTAGAAGAGAAGGCTACTAATTCTATCTATAGTCTTACTAAGGTAGGCTCTACCGCAGCAAATACTCTAGGTGAGGTTCAGAGTTGCAAGGGACCTGGAGAATAATCTTACTATGATTCACCACGGCATGTTATCTCTGGATATACGAGGACTACTCTCATCACGGACATTCTTAAGGAGGTATTACGTATTGTATTTATTATGCAGTGTATTAAAAATTATTGCATAAAAAATGCTCCATAGTTCCGGGATTGTTCTGAAACCGACGTGTATTACTCCTGGTCAGTCAGAGTGGCCAGGAGAGGAGAGAGTAAGGTGTATTTAGTTCAGTAGGTGAAACACAGCAGATGGAACAAGATGTAGTTGTGTGAGTAGGTGAACTGTTTTTTTGTACGTTTATAGGTTAGTTTATTGGTTTAAGTGCTCTCATGTTTACCTGTAAGACCCTAGTGTGCAGAGGCTTGTTTAAGTTATGGGAGAGTACTTATACAGCCTGCAGGTTGATAAGATAAGATAAGATTTCGTTCGGATTTTTAACCCCGGAGGGTTAGCCACCCAGGATAACCCAAGAAAGTCAGTGCGTCATCGAAGACTGTCTAACTTATTTCCATTGTGGTCCTTAATCTTGTCCCCCAGGATGCGACCCACACCAGTCGACTAACACCCAGGTACCTATTTGCTGCTAGGTGAACAGGACAACAGGTGTAAGGAAACGTTCAAAATGTTTCCACCCGCCGGGAATCGAACCCGGGCCCTCCGTGTGTGAAGCGGGAGCTTTAGCCACCAGGCCACCGAGCAGCCTGCAGGTTGAGCAGCCTGCAGGTTGAGCAGCCTGCAGAAGATGGTGCCATGGAGCCTCTCTGTTTATATTTATGTTTTTTATTCACTAGTAGCAGAGTGCTAGCGAGCTAATGTGAGTACTGGGTAAAGGTGAACTGGAGTGTGGTGATATTGGTTATAATCGAGTAAATTATAAATTATATATATTATTTTACTCTTAATATATAATTGTATTTTTGTATAGGTTAGTTTTTGTGTCCTTTCCCAAAATACATTGACCATTTAAATTTGTTTCATAATTTGCATGAAGGTATATGCTGGCCCTAGAGTGGTTTCTTTTTCAATTTTAAATAATATAAATGCCCCTAGACAGGCAGGTCATTTGCCCTGTAGGAGCCAGGACTTTTATTAGCGTTACGCAAGCCGAAAGTGTAACAGGGGGTCATATCTCATAGGTCCAAATGCAAACGTTAAAAAATTAGAGTATATATTTTGCGGAAAATCAGATTGTGGAGTTATCCCGGGAATTTGGAGTCGCCTTGTCTGTAAATAGAGGCTGTTTTGATGTTAAGTAAATGGTCACAAGTGCAACTAATGTGGCATTTTATTGTAGCAACGTTTCTCTCTCCTGGAGCTTTGTAATTTTTAAAATTCTACCAATATTAATTCAAGCTTCTTTGAGCAATTTAGTTTCTGAAAACCAAAAAAACTGTTAATAAATTTTTATTCTCAAAAGTACTTTTGCCCTGACAGAACTGGCTTTTCTGACACTTTCAATTATAAGACTGCTCTCCCGCAGTGGTTTATAAAGTAATTATTACAGTTTTCTCTTGACTCACCTATGAGTGGAGTTAAAAAACTTATACTATAATCTCCAAGCACTTCATTTGGTCTGAGATGAGAAAATCTCTGGAGGACAACATAAAGTTTTGTGACTCACTTCAAGGAGCTGGGAAAACCAACACAAGACCAATAATTGACAGTTGTCCACTGCCAAGTGTTAGGTCAGGAAATCAGTATTTATATACAATATTTTATTCAGTGACAAGATATCCTGAATCTATTCCTCTGAGAAAGCGTTCTGCCAGAAATATTTTTAAAGAGGTAATAAAAAAAATTCTCTGGTAGGAAAATCAAGGAAAATACAGTCTGACTAATGTACCAATTATACTTCTATCATATTCGAAAAGGTAGTGTCACATTTAGGAATTACATTTTCTATGGCATACTATCCTCAATCACAGGGAGCCATAGCGAGGGTACACCAGATTATAAACAACTGCTTGGAATTCGAGAAAGACTGGGATGAAGGCATCCCTTTGTTGCTGTTTATCATTCAAGAAACAGAGCAGGAATCGTTTAAGCATTCTTCTTTTGAATTAATGTTTCATCATTTTTTAAGAAAGCCAATGACTGTCTTTAAGAGTGGTTAGGCTTTGGGTAATTTACCCCTCTTTCTTTCATCTCTCCTGGTGCTTATTTGCGAGACCAGGATACACTAATGTACGATGCTCAGCTTCTAATGAAGGCGCAATATTATAAGGTGAGAATACCAAGATCATTTTATCCAGGTGAAAGGTGATGGCTCAGCATCTTGTTTTAGATCATATCTTGCAACTCAAATGGGATGAATAAATGGTATATGAGAATAATTATGTGAGTCAGACACATGTGAGGTTCAAGAGAGAGAAAGAGAGAGATGGGACTACCTCTGCTAGCAGTGAGAAGAAAGCTGATCTCTTTGCCCAACACTTTTCAAAGATACAAGTTCCTGATACAGCACAGAACCTCCTTGGGAAGCTGCAGAAACTGTGTCAAAGTTGCCAGTGATGGCAATAAAGCAGGACGAAGTGTATCTTCCTCTTAAATCACTGGAACAACAAAAGGGTGTGGGCCCAGATAAAGTGAGCATCTGCTTGACAGCACTTGGGCGAATCTTGCATCTACTTGACAGCACAGATTGCAAAATTATTTATTAGGCACAAGTACGCTCACACCTTGAGGATAGCGAGAATTGAGCTTCTACACAACAAGACAGGCAGCAAACACAACTACACTCTGTACCCTTCTCCAAAACATAGCTTCAACTGAGATAATGATTTCCTAGGATGACTCGTACTGGAACATGTTCGTAAAACATAATTTCCCTTGCATAAATAATATCATAACATAACTTACTAACGCTGTATACACAAATTAACAATTCATCTACTAATCATTTGCCATTATCACAATATTTATCACGTGGGAACTTATTTTCATTCAATTCCATGCACTGTTTAATGCTTCGAGTAGTTACTCATTTCTCCATCGGCCGTAATTAGTCTTAACTTCCATGTCGACAATTATATATGTATTTAGAGGGACGACACATATACCAGAGAATTATTTAATGATTGCTACATTATAAGTCAGACGTAGATCTGGTACAAGGATAATGTCATCACTGGGTAAGAGGGAACTGACAGTGAATAAATTAAAGGAGATAATTTAAATAAGCTATGAGCATCTATTGGGTGAAAGGTTAGCTAGAGAGGGTATAAGAGAGGTCAAAGAGATAGAGGTAAATTTAGTGCTAGAGTGAACAGTAGAAGATTGTGGGAAAGGGAGGGTGGGCCCTGGTGAGTGGTGAAATAAGAAGGTAAAAAGGGTGATAACGCAGAAAGAGTTAGCATATAAGAGGTTTAAGTGTAAGTACGGAGGGTGAAGTAAATGAAGAGAGAGAAAAAAAGAGAGGTTAAAAGAATGATGAGGGAGTGTAGAAAGAAGGCAAACGAGAGACTGGGTGAGAATCAACAAATTTTGCTGAGAATAAGAAAAGGTTTTTGAGGGATGATCAATAAGCAAGCATAGGGAACAAACGTATTTAACAGATAAAAAAGCAAAAGAGGAAAGATGTTAGATGGGAAGGTAGAGTCAATGGGAAGATGGAAAGAATATACTGAGGCGTTGTTAAATGTAGATGAAGAAAGGGAGATAGTGATTCCTTACACTGGGAGTGTGGAGGAAGTGGGTACAATAAAACGTATGAAGCAGCTGGAATAGAGGGGATTAACACAGAAATATTAAAAGCAGATAGATAAATATATTCTGGCTTCCTTCCCTTGGTGCTTCTGCATGACTAGTTAATGATCCTGGTGGGATCACAATGTCGGCATAAGTTTCAGTCTTCTATATGTGCGGTTTGTTTGTGTATTCCGCTCAGTTTACCTGGAGAGAGTTCCGGGGGTCAACGCCCCCGCGGCCCGGTCCGTGACCAGGCCTCCTTAGGTCAGTGTCCCAGGATGCGACCCACACCAGTCGACTAACACCCAGGTACCCATTTTACTGATGGGGAACATAGACAACAGGTTGAAAGAAACACGTCCAATGTTTCTACTCTGGCTGGGAATCGAACCCAGGCCCTCGCCGTGTGAAGCGAGAGCGTTAACCACCAGGCCACCAGAGCCCAGTTAGGAACATAAATTTCCAGGATCTTTCATCTGATTAGCAAACAATATAATTTTTGCCTGATTCAAGAATTCTCCGAAAATGGTTTATAATTGCATTTGTCCAGTCGAATGTAATATTTGGTTATGCAATCTACCGTATTCTACTCTAAGATTTACATTATAGCTCTTCTATACCCACCTGGAGCATACCTGGAGAGGGTTTCGGGAGTCAAAGCCCCCCTCGGCCCGGTCTGAGACCAGGCCTCGTGGTGGATCAAGGTCCGATCAACCAGGCTGTTACTGCTGGCCGCACGTAAACTCACGTAAGAACCACAGCCCGGCTGATCAGGTACTGACTTTAAGTGCTTGTCCAGCCAGCGCATTCTTGAAGAGAGCCAGGGGTCTATTGGTAATCCCCTTTATGTGTGCTGAGAGGCAGTTAAACAGACTTGGGCCCATGACACTCACTGTGTTGTCTCTTAGTGTACTCGTGGCGTCCCTGCTTTTCATTGCGAGAATATTTTGTCTCCTGCCGAGTATTTTGCTTTCGTAGGGGGTGATTTTTCGTCTGCAAGATTGGTACTAATCCCTCTAGGATTTTCTAAGTGTATATTATCATGTATCTTTCTCGTCTATGTTCCAGAGAATACAAATCAAGGGACTTCAACAGTTCCCAGTAATTTAGGTGCTTTATCGTACTTATGTGTGCCGTGTGTTCTCTATACACTCTCCAGGTCAGCAATTTCTCCTGCCTTGAAGGGGGCAGTTAGTGTACAGTAGTATTTCAGCCTGGAGAGAACAAAGGATATGAAGAGAATTATCATGGGCTTGGCATCCCTAGTTCTGAAGGCTCTCATTACCCATCTTATCATTTTTCTAGCAGATATGGTAGACACATTATTGTGGTCTTTGAAGGTGAGTTCCTCTGACATTTTCACTCCCAGGTCCTTCACATTAGCTTTTCTCTCTATTGTGTGGTTAGAATTTGTTGTATACCATGATACAGTTTTAATTTCTTCAAGTTTTCGATATCTGAGTAGTTGAAATTTCTCTTCATTGAATATCACATTGTTTTCTGCGGCCCATTTAAAGATTTGGTTGATGTCCGTTTGGAATCTTGTGGTGTATTCGATGGAGGACACTGTCATGGCAATTTGGATGTCATCCACAAAAGAAAACACGGAGTAATGGATTACATCTCTGTCTATGTCAGTTATAAGGATGAGAAACAGGATGGGAGCAAGTGCTGTGCCTTGTGGAACAGAACTTTTCACTGTAGCCTCAGACTTTACTCTGTTTACAGTTACTCTTTGTGTTCTATTTGTTAGGAAGTTATAGATCCATCTACTAACTTCTCCTGTTAGTCTTTTATTGCGCATTTTGTGCGCTATTACACTGTGGTCGCATTTGTCAAAGGCTTTTGCAAAGTCTGTGTATACTACATATGCATGTAGGACCTTGTCATAGTGGTCCAGTAGCTGAGACAGGCACGATCGACTTGCTCTAAACCCATGTTGCTCTGGATTGTGTAAGTGATGGGTATCTAGGTGGTTGGTGATCTTACTTCTTATAACCTTTTCAAAAAAAAAAAATTATGTGGGATGTTACCATTATCGGGCTGTAGTTCGTTGCAAGTGCTTTACTACCACCTCTGTGAAGTGTGGGATGACACGTGTGTTCATGGTCCCTCTCCATATAATGCTGAAGGCACGTGACAGGAGCTTCTTGCAGTTCTTGACGAACATGGAGTTCCATGAGTTCAGGCCTGAGGTAGAGTGCATGGGCATGTCATTAATTGACATTTCGAAGTCTTGTGGTGTTAGGATATCAGAGAATTTTGAAATGACCAAATTTTGGGTCTCGGTTATAAAAAAAAACATTTAGATTGTCGACTCTCAGTCTAGTTAACGGCTCGCTGAACACTGAATCGTACTGGGAGTTTAGTATCTGCCTCATGTCTTTGCTGTCATCTGTGTAGGTCCCATCTCGTCTAAGCAGGGATCCAGTGCTGGATGTTGTTTTTCCCTTAAATTTGGCATAAGAGAAGAAGAATTTTGGGTTTCTTTCAATTTCCTTTATGGCTTTAATTAAGTTCTTCCTGAGATTCTCGTCTCCTATAAGATTCCTTAAGCTTAAGTTCAATTATCATAATTTCTCTGACCAGAGCCTCCCTTCGTATTTCAGATATACTGGCCCCTCTCAGGAGCTCTGTAATTTTTCACCTTCGCCTGTATAGGGAGCGTCTCTCTCTTTCTAGTTTAAATCTTCTCTTCTCTTTCTTAATGTAATGTGACTTGAGCAGACCTCAAGTGCCACAGCGTTAATTTTTTCTAGGGAAAGGTTCAGATCCGTGTTGTTGATCTCATTGTAATCAATGATTCACAACATTGATAATGATAATTTTCAGGTAATATCTTCAATGAAGTATTGGAAAAAAATATATAAATTTCAAGAATACATGTGTTGTCCATACTTAGTAGAGTACGTTCTTCTGTCTATGCAAATTACAATATACATCTTACGCTACTTATAATACAAAGACAGTTTCTCTAATACTATATTAGACTGAATTTGTGGCATCAAAAGTTCAGAAATATTTTTTACAAAAGAAGTAATGTACGACAAAGTGATAACACTTACAGACTGGTCCCTGAGACCTCTAATACGGCAGTGTAGGTGAGCTGTGGAACCCAACTGGATGGATACATTAGTAGTGAGGTCATGTAGGAAGTGAGGCTGATTGTGATATACTTTGAGGCTGTCTTCCTTCTGAGTTTCACTTCTCTCATCATCATACTCGAAACACACTGCAAAAAAAAGCATTGTATAAATATATATATATATATATATATATATATATATATATATATATATATATATATATATATATATATATATATATATATATATATATATTATTGTGTTGTTATTGTGATCAATAACAACACTGCACTAGCCAAGGACTCGAACCCATGCCCTCGGATGGCGGCTCAACAGCTCAACGCCATTCTTGGAGGGTTGGGTGGTCCTGTGGTTTAAAGCATCATGTGGTTCTCGCTTACCATGAGGCAGGCCAGTACAACATGGGTTCGAATCCTTGGCTAGCGCAGTGTTGTTATTGATCAATACCACTCATTCGTGGGTACAATAATATATATATATATATATATATATATATATATATATATATATATATATATATATATATATATATATATATATATATAATATAATATATATATATATATATATATATATAAATTATATATATTAACATACATACATACACACAAGCCTGCCGGCGTGGAGGGAGGTCGCCAGTTTGTGGTGCTCCGTACATTTTGTGTGTAAACCAAGAACCAACATGGTTTACAAGGGTCAGTTTCGGCAGACATCATCGTGAGTATCCACCGGAGATTGCAGAATCGTGACAATTCTCTGCATCAAGCCGTTGCTTCTGTATCAGTGAAAGTGCAGTGTGCATGTGGGGAGTTGGAGAGTAGTGTTGGTGTAGAGGGTATCCTGTCAGCGGAGGTGTGGAGGAGGTTTGTTTACCCTCTGTGTTCGGCCTGGGTTGGGGGGAGAGTGGTCGCTCAGGACTCCGTCACTGGATACTGAACAGAACACCTCGGTTAACAGTGAGAACACGGTGATTAGTGTGCCAAATGGTAAGGGTTATTCTAAATGGAATAATAAGTGTATAACAATTAGCAAAAGGTAGTCAGTGATGTGCATCTTTTGTGAACATTTAGGGCCACTCCCCTCGCCCCCCATCCCTGGTCCCCTCGCCACATCCCGGTCTAGGCCTACTGACTTCCTGACCAAGGGTGTTGCCGTGTTGACCTAAAACGCTTTCTTGATAGTTGTGACAGAACCCACAGGCATAACACCAGACACAAACATCTCTACGACATTCCCCGTGTCCGACTAAACCTTTACAAAAATTCAATGTATGTCAAATGCCCTAAAATCTGGAACACCCTACCTGAGAACTCTAGAACTGCAGAAACATTCATCACCTTCAAAACTACCATTAGAAAACATCTTATCTCCCTGATACACCCCATCAACTAACTACACGAATACCACCTGGTGGTTCACACTTACACTCACTCACCCATTTGACCATAAACAGAAATATTAATCTCAATCTTAAAATAATGAATCCTATGATACTCCAATACTGAAACTATGTACTGTGCCAAAACAAAAGCATTCACATTGCTAAACTCACAAACTAGTATTTAGTCACTTAGCCATAATACCAACTTACCTCATAATTTGTAATATTTTAAAATAAAGAATTAAACTAAGTCTGCCCGAAATGCCTAGCCATGCTAGGCGTTCTAGTGGTACACTCTGTAATCATTATTTAACTACATGTAAACCACACAACAACCAAATTCTGTAAATTCAACATTGTAATCTTTATAGAGAATAAACTTTGAATTTGAATTTGAATTTGAATTTAGTGCCCCACTATTAATTAACTCGCACTATCGCTCGCTTCTTCCCCACAGTCATCCCTCCATGCATCCATGCTGTCCGTCACCCGTTACCCCACAGCTGGCGCCCTATACCCCCACAATGTCAGCAATGTCTCAAGAAGTGCTGGGTTCCCAGGAATCTCCACGACAGAGCCAATGCCGTGGAATCCGTCCGCGAGGCATCTGGCAGGTGTGCCACACGGAATGTGCACTCAGTCCCTCAACTGGCAACATCTGTGCACACAATGGATGTCTAGGCTCCAGGAGGGCTCCAAATGGGAACACCTGACAGCCCCTCCCAGCAGATAGAGCTGACAGCTACCCTGACTTCACCTGTACAGAGGACCTAAAATCTGCAATCAAATTAACATCCACCAGGACGCTGACACACATCCCCAAGGTAGCTCGTTCTCAAGCTGCTAGCAAATTCGCTGACCTAGGAACATAAGAACATAAGAAATGAGGAACACTGCAACAGGCCTACTAGCCCATACTTGGCAAGTCCATATCAGAACCAACCCACCAACAAAAATATTTGCCTAACCCATCCCCAGAGCCACCCAAACAACAAGCCCCGACAACCCCTTCGCCCCCCATCACTGTGCAAGTCCCGCTCAAATCCATCCCCTCTCACTCATAGAATAAATAAAGAAGGAACACTGCAGCAAGCCAACCGGCCCACACTAGTCAGGTTCCCCTAAAACCCAGACCCACAAACAAAACCACCTGCTACTCCCTCCATGGAATAAGCTCTAAACCAGGCACCTATTAAAAAGGGTACATGAGGGACTGAGTACCCGGTCCACACACAGGCTACAAGCACCGTCCACCACCAGGCACCGATGGAGTTGAAGCACCTGGTCCATCACCAGGGCACTGAGGGAGCTAAAGCACCTGGTCCATCACCAGGCTACTGAAGCACCTGGTCCATCACCAGGGCACTGAGGGAGTTGAAGCACCTGGTCCATCACCAGGGCACTGAGGGGTTTGAAGCACCTGGTCCATCACCAGGGCACCGAGGGAGTTGAAGCACCTGGTCCATCACCAGGGCACCGAGAGAGCTGAAGCACTTGGTCCATCACCAGGGCACTGAGGGAGCTGAAGCACCTGGTCCATCACCAGGGCACCGAGGGAGCTGAAGCACCTGGTCCATCACCAGGGCACCGAGGGAGCTGAAGCACCTGGTCCATCACCAGGGCACCGAGGGAGCTGAAGCACCTGGTCCATCACCAGGGCACTGAGGGAGCTGAAGCACCGGGTTCCATCACCAGGGCACAGAGGAGCTGAAGCACCTGGTCCATCACCAGGACACCAAGAGAGCTGAAGCACCTGGTCCATCACCAGGGCACCGAGGAGCTGAAGCGAAAAGCCTGCTCAGCACCAACGCCTCTTGCTCATAAGAGCACAAGAAAAAAGAATTACTGCAGCAGGCCAGGCGGCCAACATTAGGCAGATCTCCCTTAAACCCAAACCAAGACCCACAAACACACCTACCCAACCCACGTTCCACTCCACCCATGGAATGGAGTGGAAAGTCAACGATGCTCCTGCAAACAACAGATCCTGGCACAACCTACTGCTATTTGGCAATGCCTGTTTGGCTGTTCCACCAAGGAGGGACAAGTCACTAGAAACATATGTTATCAGGCAATAAATAAACTCCGAGAGATAACAACCTCGTCCATCTCCCCCTAGGGAGCTAAACACCCGTCGGACAAATGACAACAACAGGACACCTGATGCCTCAAAAATCAAATCCCAAATTAGCAAAAAAAATAGAAGAGGGTAATACTATTGGAGCACTGAGGCTTATAACCAGTGAGGATACCATTGCTCCTAAAGACGTCATTACAGCACAAGCCCTGAAGGAGAAACATCCACCTAGGGCTCCCAGTACCAACATTGACCTCCCTAACATTGCAGCAGGTGAAAAACATTTAACATTAAAGGATGCTGATGTGTATATAGCTGCTATGTCATTTCCACAGGGCTCAGCAGGAGGTTTCACCGGTTTAAGACCACAACACTTAAAACAAATGCTCAGTCCAGGACTTGGTGATGGTTCAGAGAGGTTGCTGTCTGAACTCACCAAATTTTCCAATGCGTGCCTGGCTGGCAGTGTCCCAGAGGCCATTAGACCTCTTTTCTTTGGTGCCTCACTGTGTGTGCCCTCCGGAAAAAGGATGGAGGAATCAGGCCCATTTCAGTGGGCAACACCCTTCGGTGCCTAGCCGCCTAGGCTGTTGTAAGAATGGTGAGTGAAGAGGCTGCCTCAATGCTGAAGCTAACTCAACTCGGTCTTTGTGTTCAAGAAGGTTGTGAAGCAGCTGCCCACACAGCACGAGTATACATCAACAACATGTCTGATGAAGAAGCCTTGATCAAATTATACTTTGCCAATGCTTTCAGCCTAGTCAGAAGGGATGCTGCTCTCAAGCAGTTTCTAGATACTTCCCGTCCCTCTATCCCTTCATTGAATCGTGTTATAGTGTGGGTTCTAAACTATTGTTTGGGGACCAAGAACTTGAATCATATGAGGGTGTGCAACAGGGGGACCCTCTTGCACCCTTTCTATTCTGTCTGGTCATCAAGAAAGTCACAGAAATGCTCTCCAGTGAGCTCAATATCTGGTTCTTGGATGATGGTACCCTAGCTGGCACTACAGAATCTCTCCCAGAGAACATCAGAAAAGTTTAAAGAAATGGGAGAAAGCCTGGGCCTATCTTTAAACCCCACCAAATGTGAAATAGTTTCTACCAATCGATAGATGATACAAATATATTAGTGCTGTTTTGCCAGGAGCATGAGCCACTGATCCAGGCAACAGCCCTCTCCTTGGTGCCATCGATCTGACCCTAGAAAAAAAATCTCAGACCTCAGGACGATGGAAGGTAGGATGAAAGACACTGATACACATGATGCCTTCTACCTGCTCACCAGGTGGAAATATAAACACATATGCAGTATATTTCCATTGTGTCAGTATTTTATACCATTTATTTTGCTCACCAGGTGCCTGTCAATCCCAAAACTTACCTACTTCCTGAGATGCTCCCCAGCCTTCAGCAGTCCAAAAGTCAAGGAATATGATTCTCTCCTTAAGACCATGCTAGAGAGTGTATTGAATCTTTCCCCTCGAAGATGGATTGGGTTGCAAGCCTTACTTCCAGTCAGACTTGGGGGGCTGGGAGTATGTAAATCCTCCCAGACTGCCCTGCCAACTTTACTATCCTATTCCGTAGCTTCAAATGAGTTAATAAAACAAATTCTTTTGGACAACTACAGTGACTCAGCAGGAATAGAGAAACCTAGCTATGCCAGTGTGTGATGTAGTTCAACTGGGCTTGTGAGGTCTCAAGGGAGACCTAATTACATAGTCACCTTGCCTCAGCAAGTGGCTGAGCCTTTTCGGCTTAAGTCTCAGCTCCTTTGTTCGTCACTGGCGTCAGATCTCCGCGTCAGGTCATAGCACGTGGTGCACAGCCCATTGTGGAGGGTGCTTTGACCACCATATAAGCCCAAGGAACAGCATGATCGGGAGACTTCGAGCGGAGCTGCTGCTGTGTGCAGAGTTCTGAGCAGAGAGACTTCGAGTGGAGCTGCTGCTGTGTGCAGAGCTCTGAGCAGAGAGACTTCGAGCAGAGCTCTGAGCAGGAGATTCGAGAGAAGCTGCTGCTGGGGTGCAGGGCTCGGGAGAAGGCTGCTGAATTCTCTGGAGGAGACTGTTGGAGACATTGGGCAGTGTACTGGCTTGGAGCAGTACTCGTGCTGTGTAGGTCTTGGGACCTGTGGCTTAGTTCCTGTGGTGAACTGTCCTCTGTACTATATTGTAAGTTATATTCATTTTCATCAAGTTGATTGTGTTCCCTATTTCACTGCTTATATATACCACTCCATTTATCTAAACCCCAATAATATACTCCTTTTTCCAAATATATTATTGTACAAGAACTTAATAATAAGCTGTGTATGAGTTGCTTGAATAGAATAGTAAATATTCACTGTCCCCGTTATTTACTCATTTATTCATTTATTTTTATTTCAAGTAGTGAGAGGGTGAGTAGGGTGGTGGGTAGAGTAACGAGAGGTGAAGGTGTAGTCACCAGTGACCTCACATTACCTACCTGTGCTAATCATCTCTCCTACCACCTCGCCTGCCTATCCCCTGCCTACTGACTCCCTTACTCCCATATTCCCCAATTATGTTTTACGTTCCAATACCCCCCTGACATGACAAGTGCCATCACTGAATGGGAGACTCTTGCTGCTCCAGCACCAAATCCTAGTGCAGCACTGGCCTACAAACAGTCAAGCTGGGATGGCTCCATTGCTGAAAGGTGCTTGCCAACTTGCTTAGGGCTGTAACATCAGACAGGGAGACTGCCCATCTCCAAGCTGTGAGTACACCTCACTTTGGGGATTTCCTTCAAACAGTACCTGTTTCAGCAATGGGAACACGCCTCGACCCTAAGACCCTCCCTATTGCAGTGGCTCTCCGCCTTCCTGCCCCAATTCACACGTAATATACATGTATTGGCGGCGATGCACAAGCTGATCAATATATTCTACATGGTCTTAACTGTTCTAAAACCAAGGGCTGGCATGCAAGACACAATGAAGTCAACGACATCATAAAGAGAAGCCTTGCTACAGCTGGATGCCCAGCCGAGAGAGAGCCCCAATCACTAGCAGCCAACAATAAGCACAACCCAGCAAACCACCTCAACAGGATCACCATCTATCCTTGAAAGAATGGCAAGCTCTTAGCATGGGACTATATCTGTGTGTCGACGCTGGCTGACACCTACATTCATCACAGTGTTGGGCAACAGGGAGGAGCTGCTGATCACAGAGAGGAGTACAAGATCGGCAAGTACAGGGACACAAGCCAACAGTATCAATTTATCCCAGTGGGATCAGAGACCTTGGGATCATGGGGAAAAAATACCACACGTTTCGTTAAAGAACTGGGTTCCAGACTCATCGACACCACCAGGGACCCAAGGTCAGCTGCTTTCATGTTCCAGCGCCTCAGCGTGGCCATCCAGAGGGGAAATGCATGCTGCATACTGGGCTCGCATCCAGCTTCGGAGGAGCTGGAGAAGATTCATAATCTTTGATATATTGAACCAATGTATTCATGTTTGTGCTTTCTGCATAGGGCTATATTCCCCTCAGGACTCTGCCAATAGAAGTGATATCTACCAACCAAGTGTGTTTATCTTCAACAATCATATCTCCAACGAACCCTCGCAACTTCAATGTATTCTGTCTATTAATAAAGTTTGTATAGAATATAGAATATCGGAGTTCGTAGGAGAAGAAAATATTCAGAGCTCTGGGGAAAACCTTGAGTTTTCCCTGAGGTACGTTTATTGTCTTTTCTGAGGATGAGGGTCCCCAGTAAAGTTCTAGAGGTGGTACTTATATATGGTATTTATATATCTATTATATATATATATATATTATATATATAATATATATATATATATATATATATATATATATATATATATATATATATATATATATCATATATATATATATATTATATATAATATATATATAAATATATATATATATATATATATATATATATATAAATATATATATATATATATTTATTATATATTTATATATATATATATATATATATATATATATATATATATAATATAATATATATAATATATATATATATATATATATAATATATATATATATTGAGCGGATGGAAACTACATAATGTGTTGCTTAAGGAAGCCTATTGTTCGAACACTGTTGTGTTCTGGCGGCGTGTCTCATTAAGTATTCTTTTCGAGGAGCATCTGCTTTATCACTTTTAATCCGCTTAATTTCTTTCTGTACCATTAGTGAAGAAGCCTCAGTTAGGGACTATTGTTCGTTGTTTATAAATTTCAAAACTTAGTTTTCTGGAGCATTTTACTTAGTCTTTTTTGTCCAATAATAGTGTCTCAAAGTTAAAAAAAAAAAGGTTGGTAGGTGAATGGTTCAATGAACCGACATGTTGATAAATTAGACACATGTGCAACTCTTGGGTATCTTTATTGAGGAAACGTTTCGCCACACAGTGGCTTCATCAGTCCATACGTAAGAGAAATTTGAAGAACAGGAGGAGAATGAGGTAATCAGTCCCTCAACCTTGAGTCGATGTGTTCAGTCCATCAATCTTGAGTAGATTACGGCATGTGAGCGGAGAAGCAGCTTATAAACCGTATGGCAGGAGAGGTGCAGCAGTCATAGGTGGTGTCACACTTGTTCAATGTGGAAGTAGGTGGCGAAACGTTTCCTCAATAAAGATACCCAAGAGTTGCACATGTGTCTAATTTATCAAAAAAAAGGTTAAATATTTTAATTAATTATACACACACACACACACACACACATACACACACACATACACACACACACTCCAGGTATACACGAGCAGGGGCTCAGGTGTTTACTCTGTAAGTACAGCTCCAGGTATGCACGAGTAGGTGCACAGGTGTTTACTCAGTAAGTATAGCTCCAGGCATACACGTGTAGTTGCTCAGGTGTTTACTCATTAAGTAAGTACAGCTCCAGGTATACACGAGTAGGTGCAAAGGCATAGGCAGGGTACTCCCGGTACAGGCTCTCCCGGTACATAGCAGCATACACGTGGAGAATCTATGATAGGCCCATAAGCCTGGCAGCGAGATTATCCCTCCCTCTCCTCCTCCCTCTCCTCCTCCCTCTCCCCTCGCTTGACTCGGGGGGGCAGGATAGTAACGCACACACGCACACACCCTACCATAAGGGACCCGTCTCATAAACCCACTCATACCCACACATACCCACAGTTCACACTCTCTTTGTACCTCCCCTACCTCTCTCTTTCCCTCCCTCCCTCTCTCTTTCCTTCCCTTCCTCCTCCTCCTCCTCCTCCTATACTTCCTCCATCTTCCCCCCACGTCCCCTCCCTTCCTCCCTACCTACCTCTCCTACCATTCTCTTTCCCTGGCTCCCTCTCTCTTTCCCTCCCTTCCTCCTCCTGCTCCTCCTCTTGCTATAACCTCCATCTTCCCCCACCTCTCCTCCCTTCCTCCCAACCTACCTCTCCCATTCCCTCCCTCCCTCTCTCTTTCCCTCCATTCCTCCCCCTGCTCCTCCTCCTCCTATACCTCCTCCATCTATCCCCCCACCTCCCCTCCCTTCAATCCCTACCTACCTCCCCTACCCCTCTCTTTCCCTCCTCCCTCCCTCTCTCTTTCCGTCCCTTCCTCCTGCTTCCTCCTCCTATACCTCCTCCATCTTCTCAATTCCTACCAACCTCCCCTACCTATCTCTTTCCCTCCCTTCCTCCTCCTGGTCCTCCTCCTCTACCTCCTCCATCTTCCCCCGACCTACCCTCCATTCTCCCCCTCCCTATCCCCTCGCCTAGGCCAGCAAGAACACTACCCAACCCACACGCCCCACACACTCTAACACTCCCCTCCCCCCGCTCTCTCTCTCCCTGTCTCTCTAACTCACACTCAACCACACTATCTCTCTCTATCCTCCTTCTCTTTCTCTAACCCTCTAGCTCACACTCAAACACACTCTCTGTCCCTCTCTATCATCCTCCGACATCTCCCCACTCACCTCCTCTTCCTTCTCCTCCTCCCTCTCCCCTCTCCTCAGAGGCCTGCAAGCACACTAAAGGCTGATCTTCCCCAACTCACATGCTCCACACACTCTGACTCTCCCTTCCCCCCTCTCTCTCTAACTCATACTCAACTACACTCCCTGTCTCTCTTTATCCCAGTTTCTCTCCTTCATCATCTTCCTTCTCATCTTCCCTACTCCTTCTATTCTCCTCCCCCCCCCATTGCTCTTCCCCCTGTCTCCCTTGGTCTTCCCCCCATCTCTCTTCCCTCTGCTGCTGTCCCCCCTCCAGCTCACTATCCTTTTCCCCTCCCTGTCTCCTCCTCCCTTCTCTGCACAACAAACACCCCCTCCCCTCACAACAAACACCCCCCTCCACAGCACCCTTGGCATAAGTTCTTCCTTCTGTGAAAAGAAAAAAAAACATTGGACACCAAAAACCTGGACGGAGAACCAGAGGAATGGTGGATGAAGCGAGTGGTGGACCTGAGAGAGAGGACTGGGAGGCAGAGCTCATGTGAAGAGAGGAGTGGGGGAGGAGGCTGGAAGAGATCAGCAAGAAAATGGAAGAGAAAATAGCTGAGGAGAGCAGGAAATGGGAATTACAAATCACAGCAGCTGAAGCTAAGATACAGAGCTTCGTAGAAGAACTAAAGAGTCTGAAACAGCCTAAAGAACCAAAGGACAGTACAACCATGACACCAAGAGCTACTACATCAGTCACCGATGAGGGGACAGTAGGGGACAAATGAGATATACTGTATGCAATGACTCCATTGGACCCAAGGGGGACCTGGGAAAAGGCAGGGAGAACAGCAAGAACTAATGAGGGGTTTAAAGTCAATGAAGGAGTTAAACTATACACAGAGGCTCTAACAAACAACTGTCATGTCCAGGAACAAATAAGCAGAGGGACACCAGATAGGGAAGAGACAGTAAGAAGCAACACATCAATGGCAGGAACCAAACCATACCCCGGCCGGGATTGAACCCGCGGTCAGAGAGTCTCAAAACTCCAGGATGCTCAGGGAAGCACAGTGGGAGGATAAAAGGGAGAGGGCCATTTTCGTCTATGGGCTCCAAGAAGTAGATGGGGAAACTTACGAGGCAAGGAAACAGGATGAGAAAAAAATGATTGAAAGCATCATGAAAGCAATAGGAGAGGACGACATGACTCAGCTGACAAATTTTCAGAGAATTGGGTGGTTTGCGAGGGGAAAAAAAAACATCCAGTCAAAGTGATTTTCAAGGCAGAGTCAGCTCGAAACTGGATCCTGCAGGACAAAGCACGCCTAAGGGACAATCAGGTGTTCCGGAGTGTGTACCTCGACCAAGACAGGACACAAGAAGAAAGGATGACACTGAAAGAGAGGGTGTAACGTCGCAAGGAGGAATAGGAGGCAAGGAAAGTGGAGAAGGAGAAATCAGGCTCACATGAAAGAACAAACAAAAACCCCCTATAGTACCACCCACAAAAGGGAAACCCAAAAACCAAGGCAACCCCAAAGCAACAAAATGCCCAAACCCCAAAAAACCCAAACTCCGAAACCCTCGCCCCCCCCCCTCAGCACAAACCCCACTCCCACAAAAAACCCACATAACCCACACACCCCCCCTCTGCATAAACCACACCCCCCCAAAATAACCCTCGAAAACCCATACACCCCCCCAAAGCTCAAACCCCACCCCCCACAAAAAACCCCAGAAAACCCACAAAATGTACCTTCTCCCCCCCCCATCCCCACCCCCCCCAAACCCCCCCAAACAGAAACCACAGCAACTCACCCATTTGTACCCTCTATCCCTGTTTCCCCCTCAAAACCAAACCCCCCCCTCCCCCATTGAAAAACCCAACATGGGCCCCTTTTTCCCCCATCCCCTCACCACCACCCTCACCCCCACTGAACCCCCCATGGGCCCCCCCCTTTTCCCCCTAACCCACCCCCTCCCCCCAGCCCCACAGTTACGAAAAGAAGTTAAAGGGTTTTGGGTACACAACACGAATGGAATAACAATAAATGTGAGGAGGGGCACCGAAAAAATAAAGGGATTTGGGGCCCCAAAACATCGTAGCGGTTCAGAAATGAAACTCCCTGGATTTTAACAGATGCAATTTTCCCCACCGGGAAAAATCAGATCCTGGGGAAGGGATAAAAGGAGCAGGGGGGGGGGGGGGGGTTTCACTACTAATTAAAAACCGGGGGGGTTTTAACAAGAAAGGGAAGGTATGGACGAGTTTGGGAGAAAGGGTTTAAACATAGTAGGTACGGGTTCAGCCCGGGGAAAAACACAAGGTAGAAATTCCCAATTATTATAACCCACCCCCAAAACTGAAAGGAGGCCAAAAAGGGGAAAATTATAAAGAATGCAACAGAGAAAATGGGGAACTAGCTGAGGGGGGCAAAAAGGGGCCCACCCCTTGTAGAGCAAAGTTACTGGTCAGGGCAACTTCAATCACAGGGAGATTGATTGGGGAAAAACAGGAGCCACAGGGGGGCCCCAAAACCCATGGAGGCCAAGGATGGATGTGGTCGGCAAATCTCGGGCCCCAAAAAGGTTAGGGATACTCCCGAGAGGGGTTGGGGAGGAGAACCAGCAAGTTTTGGCCCTTTGGGGTTCACCCGATAGCTCAGACTTTTGGCACATCCATATGAAAGGCCCCATTAAAAGCTATTGACCACATATTAAATTATTTTTTAAATACATCGTGGAGCTAAAAGTGGAGAGGGAAACAGGGAGTAGAAAGAGAAAAGCAAAAACTAAAAAGGGGGAGACCCCAGGAATGAGGACCTTCCTGCAGGGGGTTTCAGTGGGAACAAAAATTTGGTGGGAAAATCAGAAAACCAAAATTGAATTGGGATTTTTGTAAAAAACCAAAAGAAAGGGAGGCAGGGGAAAAAGGTTTTTTTCCCCGAGGGTAACAGAAAAAAAGGGAAGGACAGAATGAGCATTGGTTTTAAAACCCAAGGTGCAGGGAGGCAAAAACTAATGCCTAGAAAATGGAAAAAGTACAGAAGGAAAAAAGGACTCAGGGAATAAAGAGTTTAGTCGACGACCAGAAACGAGTATGCACAATAAAAAGGGAGGCCCACAGCATATAAAAAATGACAAAGCATCAAAAGTCAAGCCGACCCAAAACTACTCTAAAACCCCACATCGGGAGGAAGACAACAGCCCCAAGGGAAACCAGGAAATCGGGCTGAGGAAAAAGGGGGAGAGCCACAAGAAACGACCGGGAGGTATGTGAAAGCTCAACATGAGATTTCAGGAAGTATTTACAGTGAAAAACTGAAAGGACAATGGGGAGGGCAAAACAGGGGGGCGTACAGCAACAAAAGGGGTATACCAAAAAGTGTTTGGGGGAATTACAAAACAACTGAGGAGGAAAGGGGGAGAAACTCCTAAGTGACCTTTTATACCTCAAAAAGGGGGGGGGGACCCCAAAAACATCTCTCCCCCGGGGCCCCTTTGAGAGGGAGCAGGGCCCCTATTTTTGGGGCCCCTAACCAAAATCTTCAACACTTCCCTTGAAAGGGGAACCACCTGAAGTTGGAAGAAGGGAAATGTTAAATTCCCATCTTTAAGAAGGGAGACAGAAATGAAGCACTAAATTAAAGACCAGTGTTTACTGACAAAAAATGTATGCAAAGTCTTGGGAAAAAATTATCAGGAAGAGAGTGGGGGGAGCACCTGGGGCGGAAAAAAGATTATTAAAAGACAACAGCACGGATTCATGGAAGGCAAAAACCTGTTTTCACAAACCTACTAAGTTTTAAAGACAAGGTAAATGAAGTAAAAAAATTTAAAGGAGGGTGGGTTGATTGGGATTTTCCCTTTGGGCGCAAGAAGGGGCCCTTTGACACAATTCCTCACCAAAAAATTAAATACAGAAGCTAAGGAACAGGCACATATAACAGGAAAGGGCCCCGCAATGGGGTCAAAGAATACCTAACAGGGGGGCAACAGCGAGTCATGGTACGGATAAGGGAACACGTGGGCGCCAGTGACGAAACGGGGGGCACAGGGGTCCTCCTGGGACCATGCTATTCTTGGGATTGTAACACATGACGGAAGGGATAGACTCAGAAGGGGCCCTGTTTTGCAGAAGAGAAATTAATGAGGGGAATTTAAAAAAAATGTGGACCAAACAGGTCACAAAGAAAACCCCTGATAGCTGCATTTTGGGGGGTTCCAAAAAAGGCTCCTAAATTTTTAACCCCGTCAAAAGTAAAGTCAATTTAAGATCGGAGGAGGGCCCAAAAAAGACTGCAGACAGATATAGGGTAGGGGGGCCAAAGGCTGCAAACCTCACCCCAAGGAAAAAAAACTAGGAGTGGGGTATAATATCGATTTCAAATTTCCAGAACACACATTTTAAACCCAAAAAACTGCTTTCGGCATATGGGCCCCCTTGGCAAAACCCGAGAATGCATTCCGGGAAACCCCATTAAAAGGGAAACGTTCAAGACTTTTTACACTGTGTACGTCAGACCCTTATGGGTACGCCCCCAGTTGGAACCCCCAACACCGGGTCAAAACGTCAAAAAATAAGAAAGTGAAAAGGTTTTGCAACAAGGCGGTTTCCCAAGCTAAGGAAAATGTCCTATGAAAAAAATTAAAGGGAAATGGATCGACAACATTGGAGGCAGGAGGGTAGGGAATGATAACGACATACCAAAATACTGCGTGAATTGACAGTGGACAGAGACAGGAAATGCCAAGATGGACACAGAAACAAGGGTCACAATTGAAGCTGAAACTCAGATGGAGTCAAAGGGATTTTAGGAAGTAATTTCCCTTCATTCATAATTTGTTAGGAAGTGGAAAGTCTGGCAAGCGAGGTAGTGGAGGTAGGAACTATACAAGATTTTAAACGAGGTAGATAAAGCTCATGGAGCAGGGGGAGAAGGACTAGTGCGGTCGGTGAAGGGGCGGGGCCAGGAGCTGAGTTCGCCCCTGCAACCACAAATAGGTGGTTCAATTAGGGAGTACACACACACACACACGCGACACACGCCACACACACAACACACACAACACACACACAACACACACACACACACAACACAAAGCACACGCAGGGGAGAGAGGACCTAGCAGCGGTCGGTGAAGAGGCGGGGCCAGGAGCTGAGCCCTCGACCCCTGCAACCACAATTAGGTGAGTACACACACATACACACACACACACACACACACCCCACACACACACACACACACACACACCACACACACGCACACACGCACACACACACACACGCACACACACACACACCACACACACCCACACACACACACACACACCACACACACACACACACACACACACACCACACCCCAACACACAACACACACACACACACACAAAACACACACCACACACACACACACACACACCTAGAACAGGAACACCTAGAAAGGAATGATCTCATCAACAGCAGCCAACATGGTTTCAGGGACGGGAAATCCTGTCACAAATATACTGGAGTTCTATGACATGGTGACAGCAGTAAGACAACAGAGAGAGGCGTGGGTGGATTGCATTTTCTTGGACTGCAAGAAGGCGTTTGACACAGTTCCACACAAGAGATTAGTGCAAAAACTGGAGGACCAAGCAGGGATAACAGGGAAGGCACTACAATGGATCAGGGAATACTTGTCAGGAAGACAGCAGCAAGTATGCATGGTACGTGGCGAGGTGTCAGAGTGGGCACCTGTGACCCGCAGGGTCCCACAGGGGTCAATGCTAGGACCAGTGCTGTTTCTGATATTTGTGAACGACATGACGGAAGGAATAGACTCTGAGGTGTCCCTGTTTGCAGATGACGTGAAGTTGATGAGAAGAATTCATTCGATTGAAGACCAGGCAGAACTACAAAGGGATCTGGACAGGCTGCAGACCTGGTCCAGCAATTGGCTCCTGTAGTTCATTCCCACCAAGTGCAAAGTCATGAAGATTGGGGAAGGGCAAAGAAGACCGCAGACGGGGTACAATCTAGAGGGCCAGAGACTACAAACCTCAATCAAGGATAAAGATCTTGGGGTGAGTATAACAACAGGCACATCTCCTGAAGCGCACATCAACCCAAAAAACTGCTGCAGCATATGGGCCCTGGGAAAACCTCAGAACAGCATTCCGACACAAATTTAATAGGGAATCGTTCAGGACCATGTACACCGTGTACGTTAGGCCCATATTGGAGTATGCGGCACCAGTTTGGAACCCCCACCTAGCCAAGCACGTAAAGAAAAATAGAGAAAATGCAAAGGTTTTTCAACAAGACTAGTCCCGAGCTAAGAGGTATGTCCTACGAGGAGAGGTTAAGGGAAATCAACCCTTTACGACACTGGAGGACAGGAGAGATAGTGGGGACATGATAACGACATACATAATACTGAGAGGAATTGACAAGGTGGACAAAGACAGGATGTTCCAGAGATTGGACACAGTAACAAGGAGACACAGTTGGAACTTGAAGACACAGATAATCACAGGGATGTTTGGAAGTATTTCTTCAGCCACAGAGTAGTCAGTAAGTGGAATAGTTTGGGAAGCGATGTAGTGAGGCAAGATCCATACATAGCTTTAAGCAGAGGTATGATAAAGCTCCCCGGGTTTAGGGGGAGTGACCTAGTAACGACCAGTGAAGAGGCGGGGCCAGGCGCTCGGACTCGACCCCTGCAACCTCAACTAGGTGAGTACAACTAGGTGAGTAAAACACACACACACACAACACACCCCACACACAAAACAAAACCCCACACACACACGCACCACACACACACACACACACACACACACACACACACAACCACACACACACACACACACACACAACACACCACACACACACACACAACACAACAACACACACACACACACACACAAACCAACTGCAAACCTCACTCAAGAAAAATATCTGGGGGTGATATAAACCGAGCACATCTCCTGAGGGGCACATCCAACAGATAACTGCTGCACAATACCCGGCGTCTAGCAAACCCCGGATAGCGTTCTGATACCTCATAAAGGATCCCTTCAAGACTCTGTATAAACCCTTTACTCAGAAACCCAAACTGGAGTAGCAGCACCCAGTTTGGGAAACCACACCCGGTCAAGCAAAGCAAGAAATTAAGAAAGTGCAAAGGTTTGCACAAGACATCCCAGAGCTAAGGGCATTGTCCCCACGAAGAAAAATTGAGGGAAATCGGCCCGCGACACTGGGGGACAGGAGGGTTTATGGGGAAAATGACAAAGCATATGAAAACTGCGCGGAAAGACAAGGTGAAAGACGGATGTTCCCGAGATGGGACACAGAAATAAGAGGTCACAATTGGAAGTTGAAGACTCAGATGAATCAAAGGGATGTTAGGAAGTATTTCTTCAATCATAGAGTAGTCAGGCCGTGGAATAGCCAAGAAAGTGACGTAGTGGACGCGGGAACCATACATAGTTTTAAGGCGAGGTTTGATAAAGCTCAAGGAGTAGGGAGAGAGAGGACCTAGTAGCAATCAGTGAAGAGGCGGGGTCAGGAGCTATGACTCGACCCCTGCAACCACAAATAGGTGAGTACAAATAGGTGAGTACACACACACACACATACACACACTGTCGTACGAAGAAAGGTTTAAAGGGAAATGGGCCCCTGACGACACTGGGAGGACATGAGGGTTAGGGAGAACATGATAAATACATACAAAATCTGCGAGAACAACAAGGTGGACAAAGACAGGATGTTCCATAGATGGGACACAGAAACCAGGGGTCACAATTGGAAGCTGAAGACTCACAGGGATGTTAGGAAGTATTTCAAGTATTTCTTCAGCCACAGAATTGTCAGGAAATGAAATAGTCTGTAAAGTGACGTAGTGGAAGCAGGAACCATACATAGTTTTAAGATGAAGTATGATAAAGCTCATGGAGCAGGGAGAGAGAGGGGACCTAGTAGTGACCAGTGAAGAGGCGGAGCCTAGAGCTGTGAGTAGACCCCTGCAACCACAATTAAATGAGTACATACATAAACATACACATATGCAAATGGTATTAGTGGTATTAGTTGTATTAGTTGTAAGATCTCAAAAAATCATAGTGAATGACATTAAGTTTTATGTTTTTTAGTTGTTGATGTTATAGACTATCAAAAATCAGGTATAAATTTAGTATCTTTTAAGTAAAATGGAATTGTTTCAACAGTTTAATTCAATTGTTCATTTTTTCAAATTTGTGACTCTTCACATGTGGTTAAATTTACGATCCTGATAACACTAACCAGAGTTCTTAGTACATAAACCTGAACGGAATTTAACGTTTCTGAGATATATTCTGTTTTAAAGGGTTTACTGGTTATTATCTTACCTGTTAGACGCAGAATCCACAACAAATGGAAGCGACGAAGACTAGAGGTGACACACATATTCATCCCTTGCCTGTGAGACGAAATATAATCACTTACTTACATGAAATATATTATAGTAAAGAGACTTTAATGAGTGAATGACATGCAGTTGACTACAAAATAAAATATATTTATGTTGGAACACTAATTTTAAACCTTTTACATAATTTTTCATTAAATATTTGGCGTTACCTATTTCAGTTTGCTTAAGGACATTGAACTCCAGCTATTGATCTTTCTTTTTAAATTTAGACTGACTAATGGAATATTGCTCTATAATATTTTGTGAGGAATGCTATATGTATAGTAAACTCTCACATATTTTTTTGTAAATGCAGTTGAAAAAGTGCATCCAAAACTGAATGCCATTTGGAAAGTCTTTCATAGTATGAGCTTTTTAATTTTGGATGCACTTTTTCGAATGCATTTACCAAAAATTTGCACAAGATAGAGGAGCTTCATAAGAGAACTTATTGTGATCTACTTAATCAGTGCCCAGCACATTTCTATACCAGTATTATGTTAAATAAGAAAGTTCTCTAATATTTATATCACAAAGTTGGTAGAATAATTTCTAATCATTCTCTCTTGTTCATGTTTATCCCATGTTGAAAAAGCAGATATTTTTCGAATTTCTTTATTACTCTGAGTATGTTGTATGTCATGATCATGTTTTCGCAGGATTTTCTTTCCTCCGGTGAGGGAAAACTTAGATTTCTTAGACTATGAAAACACTCATTCTTCCCTCGTTCCAGACTCTATATTGGACATTAGGATTCGGTTTGTTTACTAAGTAACGGCTGAGGACCTGCGTAGCGTACTCAAGAATTCGTCATGCACACAAGATAAAGAATACGTTGACAACATGTTTGTCAAGGTAACTTAATTAAACTCTTTTGTTCGCAAGAATAGTCTGTAATGCTGCGTCATTTATTGCGTGTACTCACTAATAAGCACTCACCTATATGTGGTTGCAGGGGTCGAGTCTCAGCTCCTAACCCTCCTTTTCGCTATGTAAGGACTGCTACAACTACGCTCTCCAGGTTGTTCCACTTGCTGACTAGTCTTAGACCCAACAAATACTTTTTAACATCCCTGAGACTTCAATTTCCAGTTGTGCCCTCGTGTTCCTGTATTCCTTCCTATCAGTCCCTAGCCTTTTTTCCTCTAATGTTATCATGTATGGTTACCTTATTCTCTCATCATAGGACATACCCCTTATGTCCAGGATCAGTCTCGTTGCAAACGTTTGTACGTAGTTCAATTTCTTGCCACGGTTAACTAGCAGTGGGTTCCATAGTGTGTTGCATACTCCAGTATGCATGACATAAGGCGTGCATCAAGTTCACATGGCTTAGTTCCGAAAGCTAGTCTTAGATTTTCCAGACGCGCATTTCCTGGAGCTGTTATGTGGTGGATGTGTGCCTCAGGCGATATGCTCAGTACAATAATCACCCTGAGGTCCTCCTAGGCCTTACGTCCTCCTCAAACCTGCACTGTCTCTGTGGTTCTCTTTGCCCTTCCCCAGTATTCATAACTTCGCACTTGCTAGGGTTAAATTTTAGTAGCTATGTGTCAAATCAGATCTGTAGCCTGTCCATGTCTTTTGTTGTCTTTCCTGGTTCTCACCTATTTGTATTCACTTCATTAGTTACATATCATCTATGAACCTTTGACTCAATCCTCTTCGTCATGTCGTTAACATAAAAAAGTAGTATTAGTTTTAGTATTAATCTTTGCGAAACTTCGCTCGTCCCATGCACTCATACCGACACCTCATTTCAAATAATCACTCGTTGTAGCCTTCCTGGTAGTTTCTTTTGGCCTATTATAGTGCCTTTCCAATTATTCCCGCCTGCTCTTTCACATTTTGTATGGTACTGTGTCTAGAGTTTTCCTTGTGTCCAAAAATATGAGATATGTCCACCCTTATCTCGCCTTCCTTACTTCTGTTATCATGTCAAAAACCTTTAAGGGGCATATTAGACAACACAGTTAAAGACATTTCTGGATGGAAATAAATGGTATAAAATACCGACACAATGGAAATATAAACATAAATGCAGTATAATGTGATCCTTTATTGACAACGTTTCACCCACACAGTAGGCTTTTTCAAGTCACACACGGATCTACCTGGGGTTGGAAGGTACGAGAGTATTTATAGGCATGTTCAGAATGTTGAGGTCAGGTGGAGAATGCTGCATCTGATGATCTACCGGGTGGGGTTTAGATTCTTGGGTAGCTTGGCAGGGGTATTGGACAAGTTGTGAGTAGACCTTCTGCAGTGTTTCTATGTTCTTAGTGGGATAGCGATGAAGAAGTTTCTTGGCGAGTGGTTCAGCTTTAAGAACATAAGAACATAAAAAGGAGGAAAACTGCAGCAGGCCTGTTGGCCCATACTTGGCAGGTCCTTTACAATTCATCCCACTAACAAACATTTGACCAACCCAATTTTCAATGCCACCCAAGAAACCAAACCATACCCCCGGCGGGATGAACCGCGGTCAGAGGGAGTCTACAAAACTCCAGATGCTCAGGTAGCACAAGTGGGAGGATAAAAGGGAGAGGGCCATTTTCGTCTATGGGCACCAAGAAGTAGATGGGGGAAACTTACAAGCAAGGAAACAGGATGAAAAAAAAAATGATTGAAAGCATCATGAAAGCAATAGAGAAGGACGGAACATGACTCAGCTGTACAAATTATTCAGAGAATTGGTTGTTTGCGAGGGAAAAAAAAAACATCCAGTCAAAAGAGATTTTCAAGGCAGAGTCAGCTCGAAACGATCTGCAGGACAAAGCACGCCTAAGGGACAATCAGGTGTTTCCGTAGAGTGTACCTCGACCAAGACAGACACAAGAAGACAGATGACACTGAATGAAGAGAGGTGTTAACGTCGCAAGGAGGAATAGAGAGACAAGGAAATTGGAGAGGCAGTAGAAATCAGGCTTCCCCAACCCCAGAAAGAACAAACACAACCCCTATAGTAACCACCCACAGAAGGAACACAACCCATGGCAATCCTAAAGCAACAAAATACCTAACCAAACCCACTCACTGAACCTCTGCCCCCATCCCCTCATCACAAACCAGCCACTCCCACAGAAACCCACAGTAACCCACACAGTTCCCCCTCTGCATAAACCACACCCCCACAGTAACCCTCAGTAACCCATACATCCCCCTCATCTCAAACCCCATCCCCACAGAAACCCACAGTAACCCACACAATGTACCTCTACCATAGCCCCCCATCCCTCCCCTCACCAAACACACCCCAAACCCTAACAGTAACTCCCCAGCAACCACACAACTGTAAAATACCTCTAGCCCTGCCCCCTCAACCAACCCCCCCACCCCCATTGTAACCCCAACATCGGCCCTCATTCCCCATTCCCCCCACCACCACCTCACCCCCACTGAACCCCCCATAGGGCCCCTCTCCCAGCTCTAACCCACCTCTCACACCCAGACCACAGTTAGCTGTAGAAAAGAAGTTGATGGGTTGGTACAACCGAACACGAATGGAATAACGAATAAATGTGAGGAGTGGCACGAAAGAATCAAGAGTTTGTCCCCGACTTCGTACGGTTACAGAAATGAAACACACTGGGATATTAACAGATCAATCTTCTCCACCTGGATAGCAGACCTGAGGAAGGATAAAAGGAGCATGGTGGAGGGAGGGGTTGCACTACGTAATTAAAAACCGTGGGGTTAACAAGAAATGGAAGGTAGGACTAGATTGGAGAAAGGGATTACGAGTAGTAGGTACAGTCAGTCAGGGACACTCAAGGTAGTCATTGCAATTATGTATAACCCACCACAGAACTGCAAGGAGGGCCAAGAGAGGAATATGAGAAAGCAAACAGAGCAATGGTGACACTAGCTAGGTGGCAATAAGGGCCAACTCAAGTTAGAGCAAAGTTACTGGTCAGGGTCATACTCAATCACAGGGAGATTGATTGGGAAAACATGGAGCCCCACATGGGGGTCCCAAAACATGGAGAAGGCCAAGGATGATGATGTGGTGCTGGCAAATCTCAGGCCACCAACATGTTTTAGGGGGATACTACCAGAGAGAGTGGGGAGGATGAACCAGCCAGAATGGACCTGTTTCACCCTGAGTAGCTCAGACATTGAGCACATCACAATATGAAAGGCCCCATGAAGCTAGTGACCACATAGTTATATTTTGAAATCCATCGTGGAGCTAAAAGTGGAGAGGGTAACAGTAGTAGAAGAGGAAAAAGCAAACTATAAAAGTGGAGACTACCAGTAATGAGGACCGTCCTGCAGGATTTCAGTGGGAACAGGAGTTTGGTAGGAAAACAGTAAAGAAATGATTGGACATTGTAACAACAAAAAATGCAAGGAGCAGAGGAAAGGTTTGTTCCCGAGGTAACAGAAATAAAGGGAAGGACAGATGAGCCATAGTTTACCCGAAGGTGCAGGGAGCAAAAAACTAAGTGCTCTAGAGAATGGAAAAAGTCCAGAAGGGCAAAGGACTCAGTAGAATAAAGAGATTAGTCGACGAGCCAAAACGAGTATGCTACAATATAGAAGCGGAAGGCACAGCAGCAGTAATGAAATGACATACGCATCGAAAAGTCAAAGTCCTGACCCAAAACTACTCTACCAGCCACATCAGGAGGAAGACACCAGTCCAAGGACGCAGGTAATCAGCTGAGGAAAGAAGGTGGAGAGCTCACAAACACGACCAGAGGTACGTGAGAACTCAACATGAGATTTCAGGAAGTATTTACAGGTGAAGACGAACGGACCAATGGGGAGAAGACAAAACAGTGTACGTACAGCAACAAGGGATATACCAACAAGTGTGGGTAAATACACACAACTGAGGAGGAGTGGAGAAGCTCCTAAGTGACCTTGATACCTCAAAGGCGTGGGACAGCCAACATCTCTCCCTGGTCATTAGAGAGTAGCAGGGAACACTATGTGTGCCACTAACCAAAATCCCTCAACACTTTCCCTGAAACTGGGGCAACCAATCATAAGTTAAGGAAGAAGTAAATGGTAGTTCCCATCTTTAAGAAAGGGAGACAGAAATAAGCACTAAAATTATAGAACCAGTGTCACTGACGCTGTATAGTATGCAAAGTCCTTGGAGAAATATTAACAGGAAGAAGTGGTGGAGCAGCCTTGGAGCGGAACAATAATTATAAACGACAATCAGGCACGAATCATCGAGGCAAATCCTTCCTGTGTCACAAAGCCTACTAGAGTTTTTACGACAATGTAACATGACGTAAGAAATAGAAGGTAGGGGAGGGTTGATTGGCATATTCATAGGACATGCAAGAAGGCCTTTTCGACACAATTCCTCACAAGAGATTAGTACCAGAAGCTAGAGGAACAGCACATATAATAGGAAGGGCCCTGCAATGGATCAGAGAATACCTTAACAGGGGAGGCAACAGCGAGTCACAGTACGTGATAAGGTACACAGTTGGCGCCAGTGACGAGCGGGGTCGCACAGGTGTCCGTCCTGGGACCATTGCAATTCTTGTATAATGTGAACGACATGAACGGGAAGGGATAGACTCAGAAGGGTCCCTGTTTCAGATGACGTGAAGCTAATGAGGAGACTTAAATCAGATGTGGACCAAACAGTCTACAAAGAGGACATGGATAGGCTGCATGTGTGTCCCCAGAAACTGGCACCTAGAATTTAACCCCGACAAAAGTAAAGTCAGAAGAACGAGGATGGTCAAATAATGACTGCCAGACAGAGTCATAGTCTAGGTGGCCAAAGGCTGCAAACCTCACTCAAGAAAAAGACTAGGATTGGAGTAAAATACAGATTACAATTCCAGAAGCACACATTTACCAGATAACTGCTTGCGGCATATAAGGGCGCTGGGCAAAACCAGATAATAGCATTCCTGAACTCCTCATTAAGGAATCGTTCAAGAATTAGTAACACTGTGTACGTCAGACCCCTACTGGAGTACGCACACCAGTTTGGAACCCACAACCTGTCAAACACGGTCAAAAAATTAGAGAAAGTGCAAAGGGTTTGCATAAACCAAAGCTGGTCCAGAGCTAAGGAAAATGTCCTATGAAGAAAATTAAGGGAAATGGATCAGACAACATGGTGGACAGGCTGGGACAGGGAATGATAAACGACATACAAAATACTGCGTGGAATGACAAGGTGGACAGAGACAGGATGCTCCATAATGGTACACAGAAACAAGGGGTCACAATTGCGAAGCTGAAGACCAGATGATTCAAAGGATTGTTATGTAGAATATCTTTCAGTCATAAGTTGTTAGTAAGTGGAATACTTCTGGCAAGCGATGTAGTGGAGGTAGGAACAATACATAGATTTTAGACGAGTATGATAAAGCTCATGGAGGCAGGGGGAGAGAGGACCTAGTTGCGGTCCGGTGAAGAGGCGGGGCCAGACTGATTCTCGACCCCTGCAACCACAAATAGGTGATTCAATTATGGTGAGTACACAGCAAACAGCACTACACGCGCACGACAGCGGCACACACACACACACACACCACAACACACACACACCACACACACACACTACACACGCTACACGCAGGGGAGAGAGTACCTAGCAGCGGTCTGAGAAGAGCGAGGCCAGGAGCTTAGTCTCGACCACCTGCAACCACAATTAGGTGATGTACACACACATACACACACACACGACACACACTACACACACACACAGCACCACACACACACACACACACACGCACACACGCACACACACACACACGCACACACACACACACACACACACATCCACACACACACAGGCAACACACACACACACACACACACACTCACACACACACGCACACACACACACACACTACACCACACTCACACACACACACACACACAACACCACACACAACACCTAGAACAGGAACACCTAGAAAGGCATTGATCTCATCAACAGGCAGGCCAACAATGGTTCAGGACGGGGAAATCCTGTCACAAATATACTGGAGTTCTATGACATGTGACAGCAGTAAGACAACAGAGACGGCGTGGGTGGATTTGCATTTCTTGGACTGCAAGAAGGCTTTTACACAGTTCCACAACAAGAATTAGTGCAAAAACTGGAGGACGCAAGCAGGGATAACAGGAAGGCACTACAATGGATCAGGAATACTTCAGGAAGACAGCAGCAAGTATGCATGGTAGCGTGCGAGGTGTCAGAGTGGGCACACTGTGACCCGCAGGCCCACAGGGGTCATGCTAGGACCAGTGCTGTTTCTGATATGTGTTAACGACATGAACGGAAGGTATAGACACGAGGTGTCCCTGTTTGCAGAATGACTGAAGTTATGAAAGAATTCATTCGATCTGAATACCAGGGCAACTACAAAGGGATCTGGACAGGCAGGCAGACCTAGGTCCATCAATTGGCTCCTGTAGTTCCGTTCCCACCAATGCAAAGTCATGAAGATTGGGGAAGGCAAAGAAGAACGCAGACGGTGTACAATCAGAGGCCAGAGACTACTAACCTCAATCAAGGATAAAGAACCTGGGTGATATAACACTCAAGGCACATCTCCTGAAGCCGCACATCAACCAAATAACTGCTGCAGCATATGGCGCCTGCAACCTCAGAACAGCATTCCGACACATTAATAGGAATCGTTCAGGACCATGTCCAAAAACCGTGTACGTTAGGGCCCAAATGGAGTATGCGCACTCAGTTTGGACCCACACCTAGCCAAGCACGTAAAGAAACTATAGACAGTGCAAAAGTTTTGCAACAAGACTAGTCCCAGTAGCTAAGAGGTATGTCCTACGAGGGAGGATAAGGGAAATCAACTTTTGACGACACTGGAGGACAGGAGATATAGTGGGACATGATAACGCCATACAAATTACTGGAGGAATTGACAAGGTGGACACAGACAGGATGTTCCAGAAGATTGGAACAGTAACAAGGAGACAATACAGTTGGAACTTGAAACCCAGATGAATCACAGGATGTTAGGAAAGTTTTCTTCAGCCACAGAGAATGTCAGTAATGGAAAAGTTTTGGGACGGACATGTATGAGGGCAGATCCATACTAGCTTTAAGCAGAGGTAAAGCATAAAGCTCACGGTTCAGTGAGAGTGACCTAGTAACACCAGTGAAGAGGCCGGGGCCAGGCGCTCGGACTCGACCCCTTCAACCTCAACTATGTGAGTACAACTAGGTGAAGTACACACACACACACACACACACCCACACACACAACACACACACAAACACACGCACACACACACACACACACACACAACACACACACAACACACACACACAACATCACACACACACACACACACACACACACCCACACACACACAACACACACACACGACACACACACAAACCACTGCAAACCTCACTCAATGAAAAATATCTGGGGTGATATAACACCGAAGCACATCTCCTGAGGCGCAACATCCATCAGATAACTGCTGCAGCATACGGGCTCTAGCAAACCACGGATAGCGTTCTGTACCTCAGTAAGGATTCCGTTCAAGACTCTGTATACCATTACGTCAGACCCAACTGGAGTATGCAGCACAGCATCACAGTTTGGAATCCACACCCTGGACAAGCACGTCAAGAAATTAAGAAAAGTGCAAAGGTTTGCAAACAAACTATCCCCAGAGCTAAGGGCAATGTCCAACCGGAAGAAAGGTTGAGGGGAATCGGCCTGACGACACTGGTGACAGGAGGGTCATGGATACATGAACAACGACATATGAAATACTGCGCGGAATAGACAAGGTGGAACAGACGAGATGTTCCAGAGATGGACACAGAAATAAGAGTCACAATTGGAAGTTGAAGACTCAGATGGAATCAAAGGGATGTTAGGAAGTATTTCTTCAATCATAGAGTAGTCAGGCCGTGTAATAGCCAAGAAAGTGACGTAGTACCCGGGAACCAAATACAGAGTTTTTAAGGCAGGTTGATAAAGCTCAAGGAGTAGGGAGGAGAGAGGACCTAGTACAATCAGTGAAGAGGCGGGGTCAGTAGCTATGACTCGACCCCTGCAACCACAAATAGGAGAATACAAATAGTGAGTACACAACACACACACATACACACACTGTCGTACGAAAAAGGTTTAAGAAATCGGCCTGACGACACTGAGGACATAGGAGGGTTATGGGAGACCATGATAAATACATACAAAAAGTACGTTGCGAGTAAACTAACCAAGGTGGACAAAGGACAGGATGTTCCAATAGATGGGACACAGAAACCAGGGTCACAATTGGATAGCCTGAAGACTCACAGGGATGTTAGGAAGTATTTCAAGTATTTCTTCCAAGCCATCAGAAATGTCAGGAAATGAAATAGTCAGTTAAATGACGTAGTGTAAGACGCAGAACCATACATATTTTTTAAGATGACAAGTATGATAAAGCTCATGGAGCAGTGAGAGCAGAGGGGACTATAGTGACCCAGTGAAGAGGACGATCCTAGAGCGGTGAGTAGACCCTCAACCACAATTAAAAAAGAGTACAAACATAAACATACACATAATGCAAATGGTATTAGTGCGTATTAGTTGTATTAGTTGTAAGAAATCTCAAAGATCCATAGTGACTGAACATTAAGTTTTTATGTTTTTAGTTGTTGATGTTTATAGATATATCAAAAGATCCAGTTATAAATTTAGTATCCTTATAAGTAAATGGAATTGTTTCAACAGTTTAATTCAATTGTTCATTTTCAAATTTTGTGACTCTTCATATGTGGTTTTAAATTAACGATCCTGAAAACACTAACCAGAGTTCTTAGTACGATAACTGAACGGAATTTACAACGTTTCTGAGATATTATTCTGTTTTCAGAAAGGGTTTACTGGTTATTATCTACCTGTTAGAACGCAGAAATCCACAACAAATGGAAGCGAACGAAGACTAGAGGAGACACACATATTCCATTACCCTTTCCTTGAGACGAATATAATCAATTACTTACATGGAAATATATTATCTGTAAAGAGACTTTAATGGTGGAATGACATGCAGTTGAACTACAAAATAAATATATTTATGTTGAACACTATTTTAAACCTTTACATAATTTTTTCATTAAATATTATGGCGTTATTACCTATTCACAGTTTATGCTTAAGGGGACATTGAACGCCACTATTGATCTTTCTTTTAAGATTTAGACTGACTTAATGGAATATGCTCTATAATATTTTGTGAGTAATGCTATATGTATCGTAAACTCTGCACTATTTTTTTGTTAAATGCTGTTTGAAAAAATGCATCCAAAACTGAATGCCATTTGGAATCTTTCATAGTAAGAGCTTTTTAATTTTTGGATCACTTTTTCGAATCATTTACCAAAAATTTGCACAATAAGAGGAGCTCATAATAGAACTTATTGTGATCTACTTAATCATGCCCAGCACATTTCTATACCAGTATTATGTTAAATAAGAAAGTTCTTCTCTAATATAATATCACAAGTTGGTATAATAATATACTAATCAGTCTCTATTGTTCATGTTTATCCCATGTTGAAAAAGCATATATATTTTTCGAATTTCTTTATTACTCTGAGTATGTGTATGTCATGATCATGTTTTCGCGAGGATTTTCTTCCTCCGGTGATGGAAAACTTAGATTATCCATAGACTAAGAAAACAACTCATCTTCCCTCGTATCCAACTCTATATATGGACATTTAGGATCGGTTTATTTACTAAGTAACGGGCTGAGGACCTCGTAGCGACTCAAGAAGTCGTCATGCACACAAGATAAAGAATACTTGACCACAAGTATGTCAAGGTAACTTAAATAAACTCCTTTTTGTTTTCGTAAACAAGAATCGTCTGTAAATCGCTACGTCATTTACTGCGTGTACTCACTAATAAGCATCACCTATAGTGGTTGCAGGGGTCGAGTCTCAGCTCCTAATCCCTCCTTTTCCGCTATGTGTAAGGACAGCTACAACTACCTCACCAGGATGTTACACTTGCTGACTAGTCTTAGACCAAAACATATTTAACATCCCTGAGACTTTCAATTTCCAGTTGTGCCCTCGTGTTTTTCCTGTTATTCCTCCTATCAGTCCCTACCTTTTTCCTCTAATGTTTATCATGATGGTTACCTTACTCTCTCCTCATAGGACATACCCCTTATGTCCAGGATGCATTCCTCGTTTGCAACGTTTGTACGTAATTCAATTTCTTGCCACGGTTAACTAGCAGTGGGTTCCATAGTGTGTTACATACTCCAGTAATCATGACATAAGGCGTGCCCTCAAGTCACATGCTTACAGATCGAAAGCTAGTCTAGATTTTCCAGATGCGCCATTCCTGGAGCTGTTTGTGGAGGATGTGTGCCTAGGCGATTAGCTCAGTACAATAATCACCCTGGAGGTCGCTCCAATGCCTTAATTTCCTCCTCAACCTGCACTGCTCTGTGGTTCACTTTGCCCTTCCCCAGTTTCACAACTTCGCACTTGCTATGGTTAAATTTTAGTAGCTATGTGTCAATCAGATCTGTAGCCTGTCCATTCCTTTTGTTGTCTTTTCCTGGTTCTCACCTATTTTTTTCACTTCATTTAGTTACATATCATCTATGACCTTTGACTCAATCCTCATTCGACATGTCGTTAACATAAAAAGTAGTATTAGGTTTTATATTAATCTTTGCGAAACTTCGCTCGTCCCATGCACTTCATACCCGACACCTCATTTCAAATAATCACTCGTTGTAAGCCTTCCTGTAGTGTTCTTTTGCCTAATATAGTGGCCTTTCCTAATATTCCTCCTGCTCTTTCACATTTGTCAGGTACTGTGGTCTAGAGTTTTCCTTGTGTCCAAATATGAGATATGTCCACCCTTATCACGCCTTCCTTACTTCTGTTTATCATGTCAAAAACCTTTAAGGGCATATTACGACAACGCAGTTAAGACAATTAACACCGTGCTGGCTGTCGTTGCTGAATTCACTCTTTCTAAGTGTTCAACCACTCTCTCCCTATAATTTTCCATAACTTGAACACTATGCATGTCAGAGACACCGTCTATATTTATTAGAACCTGTCTGTCCCCTGTCTTAAATATGAGACAACTTTTTCTTTCTTCCACACCGCTTCGAGCTTCCTCTGTGTCAGTTTGACATGTTTAAGAGTGTTACAAGAGACTCCACAGTACTATCAATCCCTCTCTCAGGACCACTTGCAATATTATCTGGTCGCACTGTCTTCTAGGTATCTAGCAACACAAATAGCTTTTTCCCCCCTTATCCTGTTCTATGTTCGTGTTCGGGCACGTCTGTGCACTCAACTACTTCAGTTTTCAGGTTACTCCTGTTTCTTGCTGAGAATACTCCTAATTGTTTGCTGAACTCTTAACCGATTTCTGACGTTCTTTGTAGAACACTCCATCCTTATTACAGAGCCTGATTACCTGGCCTTTTAACTGTTGTCTTCCTCCTGATTTGTGCTGTTTAGCACTTTGGACTGGGTATTTTGGCTCTCATGCTTTGTAATTCTCAAGTTGTCGTTAAGCTCGCTTATTACGCATGCACTTTAGTGTCTGGGCTTTTCTGGGTCATTTTTTCTTCCAGTCGAATTTTCTAATGATTTTTGTTTCCATAATCTATCACCTTTGGGTGAAGAAATAAGCTCACTCTTTCTTCCCACTGCTAGTTTGTCTCCTAGGTAGAATTACTTTCAGGCCTTCCAGCACTTTTCAGCCACATACTCCATCTCATTCATGTCTTCTTTCCACCTAGCTTCTTCTCTCCTCTGCACTTCATAAGGAATTGTCCCATGCTTATGTATCTCTCTTGAAGTTTCGATTCACTCTTCTTTCCTAAGCGCTTCTGCTTCCAAGTTACTTCGCGTTCTGTCCTCCCATACACTATCAATATTCCTCCTCTCATCTCGATGCTTCTTGCCTTCACCTCCCCTAGTTCCCTCTAAAGTCCCTCAATTCTTTTCCAGGCTTTGTACTTTTGCCTCATCAGTTGTACCCCTCATTCTTTTTACATCAAAAGTCATAAGAACAAAGAAAGAGGCACACTGCAGTGAGGCCTATTATTGACCCATTACTTGGTCCAATCCTTTTACAGTACCAGCCCACTAACAAACATTTGCCCAACCCACTTACAGTGCTTACCCTAACAATAAGCTCTTACAAATCTATTTCTACTACTCAAATGCAAGTCTCACTCAAATCCAACCCATCTCATCATGCATTTTGTCCATCCTAAACTTAAACTACCCAAGATCTAGCTTCAATAACCCTACTAAGCAGACTGTCTCAATCATTAACGTACCGCTATTTCCAACCATACTTTTCCTATAACCTTTCTAAATCTAATCTTATCATTTTGAATCCCATTAATTGAGGGTTCTCTCCAGGAGAGATATCCTCAAGACCTTATTTTATATCCCCTTTGTTAATACACATCTTCACTTATACACTCGATCATGTCTCCCCCTCATTCTTCGTCTTACAAGTGTATGTAATTTATGGAACTTCAATCTTCTTCATACGGAAGCTTTCTAATGCTATGAAATTAATTTAGTCATTCTTTCGCTGAATGTTTTCATACGAATTGTAATATCCATTCTGTAAATATGAGTACGCAGAACGAGCCTGCGTAAATCTGAGTGAGGCCTTACTAATGATTTATTTTTTTCTCCCATTCGTTATTCCATTTGTACCTAAGCACCATGCTAACGTATCAGTTCGATCAGTCCCAGCTTAGCATTTTATGATAATTGTTTGAAAACCGACAATTGAAGATTGAGAACATATGCAGCATATGGGAATCTATTATTAAGGAAACGTTCGCTCACACACTGGCTTCAGTCAGTCCAATACAAAGCAGAGATGGGTTAAGGGAGGAGTAGTTAGAAGAAATCAGTCCCCTCAGGCCCGATTACCTCAACTCTTCCTCTTCCTTACCCCCTCTGCTTTGTATTAGACTGATGAAGCCAGTGTGTGGCGAAACATTTTCTGGAATAAAGATTCCCAATATGTTGGCACTTATACATTGATATCGCTTCATTGCTCCTCCTTCCATTTGTATATGGTTATTGGTCTCCAGTTTTGTGCTACTTACGAATTCTTAGTTGTGAGGTAGACACATTATGCAACAGTAGGTAATCTATAATATGAAACTGTTTTGCCTACACAGTAGCTTCTTCATCAAGTACAGAAAAAGTTTGAAAGAAGCAGAAGATACTTGAAGACATGTAATCAATCCATCACCCTTAAAGTTTTGAGGTGTAAGTCCCCAGTCTGGAGAAAGCATTGTTCCATATTATTTTACATACATGGAACAATGCTCTTCTCCAGACTGAGGACTGACCACCTCAAAACTTTAAGGGTGATGAACTGATAACATCGTCTTCAAGTATCTTCTGCTTCTATCAACTTTTCTGTACTTTGACTGAAGAAGCTCAACTGTGTAGGCGAAACGTTTTCATAATAAAGATAACCTAACTGTTGATATGTGTCTTACCTAACAACCTGTCGGATATTTTATACCAATTTAATGTTTCATTCTTAGTTGAGTACAATAACTTTCTTCAGATTTGCAACTACTGATGTTCCCTGCCATTGTTTGTATATAACAGCATTGGTACAGTTTAGCTCGGGCGAAGTGTCTGTGTAATCCAATTATTACTCACTGAACATTAAAAATGGTATTTACTCACTGTTTGTGTTTACAGTGTTGAACTTAGCACCGGGGTGGTGGCACCAGTGTCCTAGACCCCTTGAATAACATCCTGACTTCTGGCCTCTATTGGCCTTATCATATCTACCGTGAAGCTGCAGACTGGGTTACCTTTATCACTCTGCCTCATAAGGAACAAAGACACATAAGAAAGGAGGAACACAGCAGCAGGCCTGTTGGCCCATACTAAGCCAGTCCTCTACATTCAACCCCCTAACAAACATTTGACCAACCCAATTTCAATGCCACCCAAGAAAAACTCCGATGTGCAATTCCCTCTCAAATCCAACCCCTCCCACTCATGCACTTATCCAACCTAAATTTGAAACTACCCAAAGACCTGAGCCTCAGTAACCAACTCTGAGACTAAATAAATACTTCATTATATAGCTATAGCTCATCTGAGTCTTCTCTTCCACCTATCGTCCTCGTCCATTTTTTTCATTGGTCCTCTTAATTCAAAAAACACAGTCCCTATCAGCTCTGTCAATTCCACTTAAGATTTTGTACTTATTAAAGCATATCAACACGTGTCCTAGTCCACTTAGGTGCATCAATCAGCCTCTCCTCATAGAGTATTCTTCCTCAGATTTTGGTACTAGCCCCCATGGTTTGCTAACCTTTGGACCGGTTCCTGTTTTCCAAAAGTGCTTGTCCAATATGGGCACCATTTTGGGGCGTATACTCAATATTCGCCTAACATAGTCACGTGAATTAGAATTTTAATTTTTTGCCCCAGAACTGGCTCTAAGGGAGGCAAGGGAAGAAAATAAACGAGATCTGAGAGAAATCACTGATTTTCCCAGATGAATTCGTTTCCTTCTCCTAAGAAGTTTTCCTAATAATCACCAAAGGTGTTACTTCCCTACCCACGAGAATTGAAAGCCAAACTTTTTTTAAAATGAAAAAAAGGTAAGACACGATATGCACCAGTTAGGAATCATTATTTTGATACGTTTTTCCCTACCACAGTTTGTAAAGGCTTCTTTTCTCGTCGAGTACAGAAAAGTTGATAGAAGCAGAAAATATACTAGGAGACGATGTAAAACAGTCCATCAGACCGCTTAAAGTTTATGAGGTGGTCTGTCCCTCATCCCTGGAGAAGAGCATTGTTCCGATGTCTAGAAACAATATGAAATTGAAGTACGAACGAACGAACAAAGTCAGGTAAGAACCCAAATGGATGAGCGGGAGGAAGACGGGCAGACCGAAGAATAGTGAGGAGGGAGTGTTCATAGTCCGTAGAAATAGATCCAGGGCATTAACCCAGCAGCAAGGCGAATCGTGGACAAGATCTTGAAAAGAGAAAATTCCGGTTCTTCTGTTGGGACTCCGGTGGGTGACTGGTAGTTAATGGACATGCCGACGTTTTAGAGCTAGAGAGGAGTGCAAACGAGTCATGTATTACCCCAAAAAAATGCTAATCGGCCATAAATATGTGCCGAGAGCTGAGACGTAGGTTGATTTGGGGAGGGCAGTCCTTCTCAAACCCCAGCCGTTTCTCACTAGTAGGAGGTTGTCGAGTATGATGGTCTGTACCAAGATTACCTGTGTTTGTTCAGTGTCCTGACAGAATGAACATTAAAATGGTATAAAATGTTTCATTCTGCAGACACTGCAACACAAGGGTATCATGGTACAGACCATCAACTCGACAACCACTACTAGTGAGAACGGCGGGTTTGAGAAGGACCTGCCCTCCCAAATCAACACTACGTCTCACCTCCTGTCACCAGTATAAGGCCCCGATTCTTCACTTCAACTTCAATATGTTTTCCAAGACACCGGAAACAATGCTCTTCTCCATACTGAGTGACAGACCACCTCGAAAAGCTTTAAGGGTGATGGACTGATAACATCGTCTCCAAGTATCTTCTGCTTCTATCAACTTTTCTGTACTCGACTGAAGAAGCCTACTGTGTAGGCTAAACGTTTCGAAAATAAGATACCTAACTGTTGCATATGTGTCTTACATAACCAATCTGTCGGTATTTTTAATACATTTAATGTTCAATCTGTCAGACAAACTGCAACACTAAGGTATCATGGTATCAGACCATCTACTTTTCGACAACCTCTACTAGTGAGAACGGCTGGGTTTGAGAAGGACCTGCCCTCCCAAATCAACCTACCGTCCACCTCCTGGCACTAATATAAGGCCCGATTCTGTCACTTCAACTTCCATATTGTTTCAGACAACGGAACAATGCTTCTTCTCCAGACTGAGGGACCTGACCACCTCAAAACTTTAAGGGGTGATGGACTGATTACGATTCGTCTCCAGGTACTTCATGCTTCTATCAACTTTTCTCTGTACTCGACTGAAGAATCCTACTGGTGTAGGACGAAACGTTTCGAACTAAAGATACCTAACTGTAGCAAATGTGTGCTTACCTAACAATCTTCGGGTATTTTATACATTTTAATTTTCTTTCTGTCGAGAACACTGCAACACAAGGGTATCTTTGGTACAGAACCATCTATACGACAACCTCTACTAGTGAGAACGGCTGGGTTTGTAGAAGAGAACCTGCCCGCCAAATCAACCTACGTCTCCCCCTGGCAGCTATTTAAGGCCCGATTCTGTCACTTCAACATTCATATGTTCAGACAACCGGAACAACGCTCTTCTCCATACTTAGGGACTGGACCACCACAAAACTCTAAGGTGATGGACTGATTGACATCGTCTCCAAGTATCACTGCTTCTATCAAACTTTTCTGTACATCGACTGAAGAAGCCGCCTACGTGTAGGCGAAACGTTACAAAATAAGATACCTCACAGATGCATACTGTGTCTTACACCTAACAATCCATCGTATTTTATATACCATTTTAATTTTCCAATCTGTCAGACACTTGCAACCAAGGGTAAATCTTGGTACGACCATCTACTTCGACCAACCTCTACTATTGGAACGGCTGGGTTTTAAGAAGGACTGGCCCCTCCCAAATCAACCTACCGTCTCACCACCAGGCTCTATATAGAGGCCCGATTCTGTCACTTCAACTTCATATTGTTTCATACAACGTGAACTATGCTCTTCTCCAGTACTGAGGACTGACCACCTCAAAACTTTAGGTATGACGATTACATAGTCTCCAAGTATCTTCTGCTTCCTATCAACAATTTCTGTAACACGACTGAAGAAGCCTACTGTGTAAGGCGAAACGTTTCAAAAATAAAGATACCCTAACTGTTTGCATATGTGTCTTATACCTAACCAATCCTGTCGGTATTTTATACCATTTTAAGATAATGTTCATTCTGTCAGACACGCAACACAAGGTATCTTGGTACAGACCATCTACATTCGACAACCTCAATCTACTAGTGAGAACTGCTGGGTTTTGAGAAGGAACCTGCTGCCCTCACCAAATCAACCTACTCTCACCTCCTTGGCACTATAAAGGCCCGATTCTGTCACTTCAACTCATATTGTCTATCAGACAACGAACAATGCTCTCTCCAGACTGAGGGACTGACCACCTCAAAACTTTAAGGGTGATGGGACGATTACATCGTCTCCAAGTATCATCTGCTACTAGCAACTTTTCTGTACTCGACTGAAGAAGGCCTACTGTGAAGGCCGAAACGTTTCAAAATAAAGATACCTAACTGTTGCATATGTGTCTTACCTAACAATCTGTCGTATTATTTACCATTTTAATGTTTCATGTCTGTCAGACACTTGCAACACAATGACAAGGGTATCTCGGTACAGACCAACTACATTCGATCAACCTCTACTAGTGAGAACGCTGGGTTTGAGAAGACCTCCCTCCCAAAACAACCACGTCTCCCCTCTGGCACTATATAAGGCGCCGATTCTGTCACTTCCACTTCATATTGTTTCAGACAACGGAACAATGCTCTTCTCCAGACTGAGGACTGACCACCTCAAAACTTTAAATTAAAGGGTGATGGACTGATTACATCGTCTCCAAGTATCTTCTCTTCTATCAACTTTTCTGTACTCGACTGAAAAGCCTACTGTGTAGGCGAAAACTATCAAAATAAAGATACCTAACTGATGCATATGTGACCTTACCTAACAATCTGTCGGTATTATACATTTTACTGTTCATGTCAGTCACACTGCAACACAAGGGTATCTTGGTACAGAAAACCAAACCATACCCCCGGCGGGATGAACCGCGGTCAGAGGGAGTCTACAAAACTCCAGATGCTCAGGTAGCACAAGTGGGAGGATAAAAGGGAGAGGGCCATTTTCGTCTATGGGCACCAAGAAGTAGATGGGGGAAACTTACAAGCAAGGAAACAGGATGAAAAAAAAAATGATTGAAAGCATCATGAAAGCAATAGAGAAGGACGGAACATGACTCAGCTGTACAAATTATTCAGAGAATTGGTTGTTTGCGAGGGAAAAAAAAAACATCCAGTCAAAAGAGATTTTCAAGGCAGAGTCAGCTCGAAACGATCTGCAGGACAAAGCACGCCTAAGGGACAATCAGGTGTTTCCGTAGAGTGTACCTCGACCAAGACAGACACAAGAAGACAGATGACACTGAATGAAGAGAGGTGTTAACGTCGCAAGGAGGAATAGAGAGACAAGGAAATTGGAGAGGCAGTAGAAATCAGGCTTCCCCAACCCCAGAAAGAACAAACACAACCCCTATAGTAACCACCCACAGAAGGAACACAACCCATGGCAATCCTAAAGCAACAAAATACCTAACCAAACCCACTCACTGAACCTCTGCCCCCATCCCCTCATCACAAACCAGCCACTCCCACAGAAACCCACAGTAACCCACACAGTTCCCCCTCTGCATAAACCACACCCCCACAGTAACCCTCAGTAACCCATACATCCCCCTCATCTCAAACCCCATCCCCACAGAAACCCACAGTAACCCACACAATGTACCTCTACCATAGCCCCCCATCCCTCCCCTCACCAAACACACCCCAAACCCTAACAGTAACTCCCCAGCAACCACACAACTGTAAAATACCTCTAGCCCTGCCCCCTCAACCAACCCCCCCACCCCCATTGTAACCCCAACATCGGCCCTCATTCCCCATTCCCCCCACCACCACCTCACCCCCACTGAACCCCCCATAGGGCCCCTCTCCCAGCTCTAACCCACCTCTCACACCCAGACCACAGTTAGCTGTAGAAAAGAAGTTGATGGGTTGGTACAACCGAACACGAATGGAATAACGAATAAATGTGAGGAGTGGCACGAAAGAATCAAGAGTTTGTCCCCGACTTCGTACGGTTACAGAAATGAAACACACTGGGATATTAACAGATCAATCTTCTCCACCTGGATAGCAGACCTGAGGAAGGATAAAAGGAGCATGGTGGAGGGAGGGGTTGCACTACGTAATTAAAAACCGTGGGGTTAACAAGAAATGGAAGGTAGGACTAGATTGGAGAAAGGGATTACGAGTAGTAGGTACAGTCAGTCAGGGACACTCAAGGTAGTCATTGCAATTATGTATAACCCACCACAGAACTGCAAGGAGGGCCAAGAGAGGAATATGAGAAAGCAAACAGAGCAATGGTGACACTAGCTAGGTGGCAATAAGGGCCAACTCAAGTTAGAGCAAAGTTACTGGTCAGGGTCATACTCAATCACAGGGAGATTGATTGGGAAAACATGGAGCCCCACATGGGGGTCCCAAAACATGGAGAAGGCCAAGGATGATGATGTGGTGCTGGCAAATCTCAGGCCACCAACATGTTTTAGGGGGATACTACCAGAGAGAGTGGGGAGGATGAACCAGCCAGAATGGACCTGTTTCACCCTGAGTAGCTCAGACATTGAGCACATCACAATATGAAAGGCCCCATGAAGCTAGTGACCACATAGTTATATTTTGAAATCCATCGTGGAGCTAAAAGTGGAGAGGGTAACAGTAGTAGAAGAGGAAAAAGCAAACTATAAAAGTGGAGACTACCAGTAATGAGGACCGTCCTGCAGGATTTCAGTGGGAACAGGAGTTTGGTAGGAAAACAGTAAAGAAATGATTGGACATTGTAACAACAAAAAATGCAAGGAGCAGAGGAAAGGTTTGTTCCCGAGGTAACAGAAATAAAGGGAAGGACAGATGAGCCATAGTTTACCCGAAGGTGCAGGGAGCAAAAAACTAAGTGCTCTAGAGAATGGAAAAAGTCCAGAAGGGCAAAGGACTCAGTAGAATAAAGAGATTAGTCGACGAGCCAAAACGAGTATGCTACAATATAGAAGCGGAAGGCACAGCAGCAGTAATGAAATGACATACGCATCGAAAAGTCAAAGTCCTGACCCAAAACTACTCTACCAGCCACATCAGGAGGAAGACACCAGTCCAAGGACGCAGGTAATCAGCTGAGGAAAGAAGGTGGAGAGCTCACAAACACGACCAGAGGTACGTGAGAACTCAACATGAGATTTCAGGAAGTATTTACAGGTGAAGACGAACGGACCAATGGGGAGAAGACAAAACAGTGTACGTACAGCAACAAGGGATATACCAACAAGTGTGGGTAAATACACACAACTGAGGAGGAGTGGAGAAGCTCCTAAGTGACCTTGATACCTCAAAGGCGTGGGACAGCCAACATCTCTCCCTGGTCATTAGAGAGTAGCAGGGAACACTATGTGTGCCACTAACCAAAATCCCTCAACACTTTCCCTGAAACTGGGGCAACCAATCATAAGTTAAGGAAGAAGTAAATGGTAGTTCCCATCTTTAAGAAAGGGAGACAGAAATAAGCACTAAAATTATAGAACCAGTGTCACTGACGCTGTATAGTATGCAAAGTCCTTGGAGAAATATTAACAGGAAGAAGTGGTGGAGCAGCCTTGGAGCGGAACAATAATTATAAACGACAATCAGGCACGAATCATCGAGGCAAATCCTTCCTGTGTCACAAAGCCTACTAGAGTTTTTACGACAATGTAACATGACGTAAGAAATAGAAGGTAGGGGAGGGTTGATTGGCATATTCATAGGACATGCAAGAAGGCCTTTTCGACACAATTCCTCACAAGAGATTAGTACCAGAAGCTAGAGGAACAGCACATATAATAGGAAGGGCCCTGCAATGGATCAGAGAATACCTTAACAGGGGAGGCAACAGCGAGTCACAGTACGTGATAAGGTACACAGTTGGCGCCAGTGACGAGCGGGGTCGCACAGGTGTCCGTCCTGGGACCATTGCAATTCTTGTATAATGTGAACGACATGAACGGGAAGGGATAGACTCAGAAGGGTCCCTGTTTCAGATGACGTGAAGCTAATGAGGAGACTTAAATCAGATGTGGACCAAACAGTCTACAAAGAGGACATGGATAGGCTGCATGTGTGTCCCCAGAAACTGGCACCTAGAATTTAACCCCGACAAAAGTAAAGTCAGAAGAACGAGGATGGTCAAATAATGACTGCCAGACAGAGTCATAGTCTAGGTGGCCAAAGGCTGCAAACCTCACTCAAGAAAAAGACTAGGATTGGAGTAAAATACAGATTACAATTCCAGAAGCACACATTTACCAGATAACTGCTTGCGGCATATAAGGGCGCTGGGCAAAACCAGATAATAGCATTCCTGAACTCCTCATTAAGGAATCGTTCAAGAATTAGTAACACTGTGTACGTCAGACCCCTACTGGAGTACGCACACCAGTTTGGAACCCACAACCTGTCAAACACGGTCAAAAAATTAGAGAAAGTGCAAAGGGTTTGCATAAACCAAAGCTGGTCCAGAGCTAAGGAAAATGTCCTATGAAGAAAATTAAGGGAAATGGATCAGACAACATGGTGGACAGGCTGGGACAGGGAATGATAAACGACATACAAAATACTGCGTGGAATGACAAGGTGGACAGAGACAGGATGCTCCATAATGGTACACAGAAACAAGGGGTCACAATTGCGAAGCTGAAGACCAGATGATTCAAAGGATTGTTATGTAGAATATCTTTCAGTCATAAGTTGTTAGTAAGTGGAATACTTCTGGCAAGCGATGTAGTGGAGGTAGGAACAATACATAGATTTTAGACGAGTATGATAAAGCTCATGGAGGCAGGGGGAGAGAGGACCTAGTTGCGGTCCGGTGAAGAGGCGGGGCCAGACTGATTCTCGACCCCTGCAACCACAAATAGGTGATTCAATTATGGTGAGTACACAGCAAACAGCACTACACGCGCACGACAGCGGCACACACACACACACACACCACAACACACACACACCACACACACACACTACACACGCTACACGCAGGGGAGAGAGTACCTAGCAGCGGTCTGAGAAGAGCGAGGCCAGGAGCTTAGTCTCGACCACCTGCAACCACAATTAGGTGATGTACACACACATACACACACACACGACACACACTACACACACACACAGCACCACACACACACACACACACACGCACACACGCACACACACACACACGCACACACACACACACACACACACATCCACACACACACAGGCAACACACACACACACACACACACACTCACACACACACGCACACACACACACACACTACACCACACTCACACACACACACACACACAACACCACACACAACACCTAGAACAGGAACACCTAGAAAGGCATTGATCTCATCAACAGGCAGGCCAACAATGGTTCAGGACGGGGAAATCCTGTCACAAATATACTGGAGTTCTATGACATGTGACAGCAGTAAGACAACAGAGACGGCGTGGGTGGATTTGCATTTCTTGGACTGCAAGAAGGCTTTTACACAGTTCCACAACAAGAATTAGTGCAAAAACTGGAGGACGCAAGCAGGGATAACAGGAAGGCACTACAATGGATCAGGAATACTTCAGGAAGACAGCAGCAAGTATGCATGGTAGCGTGCGAGGTGTCAGAGTGGGCACACTGTGACCCGCAGGCCCACAGGGGTCATGCTAGGACCAGTGCTGTTTCTGATATGTGTTAACGACATGAACGGAAGGTATAGACACGAGGTGTCCCTGTTTGCAGAATGACTGAAGTTATGAAAGAATTCATTCGATCTGAATACCAGGGCAACTACAAAGGGATCTGGACAGGCAGGCAGACCTAGGTCCATCAATTGGCTCCTGTAGTTCCGTTCCCACCAATGCAAAGTCATGAAGATTGGGGAAGGCAAAGAAGAACGCAGACGGTGTACAATCAGAGGCCAGAGACTACTAACCTCAATCAAGGATAAAGAACCTGGGTGATATAACACTCAAGGCACATCTCCTGAAGCCGCACATCAACCAAATAACTGCTGCAGCATATGGCGCCTGCAACCTCAGAACAGCATTCCGACACATTAATAGGAATCGTTCAGGACCATGTCCAAAAACCGTGTACGTTAGGGCCCAAATGGAGTATGCGCACTCAGTTTGGACCCACACCTAGCCAAGCACGTAAAGAAACTATAGACAGTGCAAAAGTTTTGCAACAAGACTAGTCCCAGTAGCTAAGAGGTATGTCCTACGAGGGAGGATAAGGGAAATCAACTTTTGACGACACTGGAGGACAGGAGATATAGTGGGACATGATAACGCCATACAAATTACTGGAGGAATTGACAAGGTGGACACAGACAGGATGTTCCAGAAGATTGGAACAGTAACAAGGAGACAATACAGTTGGAACTTGAAACCCAGATGAATCACAGGATGTTAGGAAAGTTTTCTTCAGCCACAGAGAATGTCAGTAATGGAAAAGTTTTGGGACGGACATGTATGAGGGCAGATCCATACTAGCTTTAAGCAGAGGTAAAGCATAAAGCTGCCCCCCAAAACAACCCCCGTTTACCTCCTGCACATAAAAGCTCCCCGCACTTCAACTTCATATTGTTTCAGACAACGGGGAAAAATGCCTTCCCAGACTGAGGACACCACCTCAAAACTTTAAGGGTGATGGCTGATTACTCGTCTTCAAGTATCTTCCCTTCTATCAACTTTTCTGTACTCGACTGAAAACCTACTTTAGGGGAAACGTTTTGGAATAAAAAAACCTAACGTTGCATATTTCTTACCTAACAATCTGTCGGTATTTTAACCATTTTAATGTTTTTCTGTCACACTGCAAAACAAGGTACTTGGTACAGACCCCAACTTCGACCCCTCTATGAGAACGCTGGGGTTTTAAGGGGCCTGCCCCCCCAAACAACCCCCCTCTCACCCCCTGGCACTATATAAAGGCTCCATCCCCTTAACTTTCAAAATTTTTCAGACAACGGAACAATCTCTTCTCCAACTGAGGGACTGACCACCCCAAAAAATTTTTAAGGGGGAGGACTGATTACTCGTCTTTAAGTATCTTCTCTTCTATCAAATTTTCTGTCTCGACAAGAAGCCCACTTGTAGGGGAAACTTTCGGATAAAGAACCAAATTTTCATATGTGTCTTTCCTAAAAATCTGTCGTATTTTATACCATTTTAATGTTTTATTCTTCACACGCAACACAAGGTATCTTGGTACAGACCATCAACTTCGACCTCTACTATGAGAACGGCTGGGTTTGAGAGGGACCTGCCCTCCCAAAGCAACCCCCGTTCTCACCTCCTGGCACTATATAAAGGCTCCATCCTGTCACTTCAACTTCTATTGTTCAGACAACGGAACAATGCTCTTCTCCAGACGAGGGGCTGACCACCTCAAAACTTTTAAGGGGGATGGACTGATTACATCGTCTTCAAGTATCTTCTGGGTTCTATCAACTTTTCTGTACTCGACTGAAGAAGCCCACTGTGTAGGCGAAACGTTTTTGGAATAAAGATACCTAACTGTTGCATATGTGTCTTACCTAACAATCTGTCGGTATTTTATACCATTTTAATGTTTTATTTTGTCACACGCAACACAAGGGTATCTTGGTACAGACCATCAACTTCGACCTCTACAGTGAGAACGGCTGGGTTTGAAGGGACCTGCCCTCCCAAAGCAACCCCCGTCTCACCTCCTGGCACTATATAAAGGCACCATCCTGTCACTTCAACTACATAGTGTTTCAGACACGGAACAATGCTCTTCTCCTCAACTGAGGGACTGACCACCTCAAAACTTTAAGGGTGATGACTGATTACATCGTCCCTTCAAGTATCTTCTGGCTTCTATTCAACTTTTCTGTACTCAGCTGAAAGAAGGCCCTACTGTGTAGGCGAAACTTTCGGAATAAAGATACCTAACTGTTGGGCATATGTTCTTACCTAACAATCTGTCGGTATTTTAATACCATTTTAAGTTCATTCTGTCACACTGCAACACAAGGGTATCTGGTACAGGAAGACCCTACCACTTCGACCTCTAACTAGTGAGAACGGCTGGGTTTGAGAGGGACTGCTGCCCTCCCAAAGCAACCCCCGACCCCCTTCACCAGTCCTGGCACTATATAAAGGCTCCATCCTGTCACTCCTTCAACTTCATATTGTTTCAGACAAACGGAACAAAGCGCTTCACCAGACTGAGGGACTGACCACTCTCAAAACTTTAAGGGTGATGACTGATTAAACATCTCCTTCAGTATCTTCTGCTTCTATCAACTTATCTGTACTCGACTGAAGAAGGGGCCTACTGTGTAGGCGAAACGTTTGGCGGAATAAGATAACCTAACTGTTGCATAAGTGTCTTACCTACCAACGCTTTTCTGTGTGGCTTATGTGTTTCTGGGGAAATATGTAGTAAATTAATTGATGTTCTAGGGTCAACCTTCCGTCGCAACTTGAAAAACTAACATTTGGGGGCGACGGAAGAGATGAAGACCATCAATCAATTGAGATCTGTTATTGAAATGATAAAGACCTTAAAAGATGGCAGGACAAGTTGTCTCTTAAAAAAACCAACAAACGGAGTCACTTTGCGTTTTTTTAGGTTTTTCTTTATAGTAATTTTACCAAAAATGCGTCATTACTGGTCCATGCGTCTTTTACTGGTCAAGTAACCCTATCAGGTAGGCCTCCCTTAACATTTAGAGCAAAAACAAACATTTATCCATACACATCAATGTCTATCAACAACACTTTCAGTTAATTATGATCACAGTACAAGCCTAGATAACGTGTAATTACGTACAGAAAATTGGAGAGGAATCACCCATACCTCGTGCCATTAGCGGGAAAACACTTGCTTTCCTGTGTAAACAAAGGCGTGGTTGAGTGTTGGCCATCTATGGTTACTGGTTTATTTAATTTTATTTTATTTTATTTCATTGTTTATTTTTTGTTTTGATTAATTTTTAAAAATCAATTTTACTCTCCAAACACTTGACCATTTTAGGTAGGGAACGCCTTTGCACTTGCACCATGTGCGTCAGTCTTGAATGAGGCCCCTGAACCCCTTGGACCGCGGGCCCCCAAATGCGCGGGGCTCTAGGCAAATGGCCTAGTTTCCTATGGGCGGTAATCCGGGCCCTGGCCTGTGTTGTATGTTTGTTATTCTAGCTAGTGTTACAACACCTGCATTGTGGCCGTTACTCTAATAGTTAGCAGCTACCTGCGGTGGCTTGCAAACACCTGTGGTGGCTACAACACCTGTGTGGGGGGCTAGCAACACCTGAGGTGGCTACAAACACCTGTGGTGCTACAACACCTGAGTGATATACAACACCTGTGGTGCTAGCATACACTTGTGGTGCTACAACACTTGTGGTGCTACACACTTGTGGTGCTACAACACTTTCTGGTGGCTCCAACAAACCTGTGGTGCTACAACACTTGTGGTGAGCTACAACATTGTGGTGCTACAACACTTGTCGTGGCTAGCAACACTTGTGGTGCTACTAACACCTGTGGTGGGCTACAACACTTGTGGTGCTACCCACACTTGTGGTGCTACAACACATGTGGTGCTACACAGACACTTGTGGTGCTACCTCACCTGTGGTGCTACAACACTTTGTGGTGCTACAACACTTGTGGTGTTACAACACTTGTGGTGCTACAACACTTGTGGGGTGGGCTACAACACCTTGGTACTGCAATACACTTGTGGTGCTACAATCACTTTGTGGAGGCTGCACCTGTGGTGCTACAACACTTATGATGTGGGCTACAACACTTGTGGTGCGGCAACAATTGTGGTGCTACAAACAATTGTGGAGGGCTACAACACTGTGGTGGCAGGCACCTATGGTGGGCTACATCACACTTGTGGTGGCTACAACACTTGTGGTGCGCTGCAAACAATTGTGGAGGGCAGGGCATCTGTAGTGCTAACAACACTTGTGGTGCTACATATCTGTAGTGCTACAACACTTGTGGTGGCTACAACACCATGTCCGTGGCTAGTGCAACACTTGCATTGCTACATCAGTATTAGTGTCTATAAGCACCTGTGGTGTTACAACACCGGTGGATGCACATCTGTATTGTTACAACTGTTTACGCATTTATTTGTCACTCTCCACAGAGGCGGGGTTCAAATGAAAAGGCTTCGGAGGCTTACTTTAATATTTGATATCTAGTGGCTTATGGGCAACACCTGTATGCTAGCAACACATGTAGTGCTACAACACTGTGATGCTACAACACCTGTGGTGGCTACAACTCCTCTAGTGGGCTACATCTCTAGTGCTAGCAACACCTTGAGGATGCAACAACACCTCAAGGCACTACAATACCTCAAGTGCTACAACATCTGTGGGTACTGTACAACACCAAGGTGGCTACCACACCTGTGGTGCTACAACACTTGTGGAGGCTACGACAAATGTTGGTCTACAACACCAGTGTGGGTTGGGCAACAACAAATGTTGTGCTACAACACTTGTGGTGCTAGCAACACTTGTGGTGGGGCTTACAAAACCTTGGTGGCTACTACCACCTGTGGTGGCTGCAACACTTGTGGTGCTACAACACCTGTGGTGCTACAACACCTGTGGTTGCTAACAACACTTGTGTGGGGGGGCTAGCAACACATGTGGTTGGGGCTAACAAACACTTGTGGTGCTACAACACTTGTGGTGGCTACAACACCGAGGTGCTACAACCCTGTGGTGCTTACAAACATTTTAGGTGATACAAACACTTGTGGTGTTACAGACCTTGTGGTGCTAACAACCACTGTGGTGCTACAACCACCGTGGTGCAACACCTCAAGTGCTAAATATGTACACCTATGGTGGGCTACAACACCGTTGTGCTACACCACCTGAGGTGGGGGCATACAACACCTGTGTGGGCACAACTCCTAGTGGTGGGCTAAAACACCTGTGGTTGCTACAAAACCTGAGGAGCAACTACAACACCTTGCGCTACAAACGCCTGTGGTGCTGGCAACACCTGGGTGGCTGCAACACCTGTGGTGGGCTACAACATAGTGGTGGGGCTACAAACACTTGTGTGGTACCACACTTGTGGTGGGGGCTACAACGCTTGAGGTGCTTCATACAACTCCAGTGGCGTTACAACACTTGTGTGTGCCACAACACTTGTGGTGCTACAACACCTGTGGTGCTACACAACCCGTATGCTAATTAGTGGGGGGGGGGGCAAGACTTGTGGTGGGCTACAATACTTGTGATGCTACAACTCCAGCGTTGGGCTACACAACACGCCTCTATGCTACAACACCTGTGGTGACTACAACAACCTCTAGTGCCACAACACCTGAGGTGTCTAGCAAAACACCTGTGGTGCAACAAACCTCTAATGATACAATCCTCTATGGGCTAGCAACACATGTGTCTCATCAACACCTGTGGTGGGGCTGCTACAACTCCCGTAGTGGCTACAACACATGCGTGGCTACAACACTTGTTATGGCTACTACACCTTGAGCTTCAACACCTGTGGTGGGCTACAACACCTCTATGCTACATCAGTAGGTGGGCTACAACCACCTGTGTGGTTCATACAACACATCTATGCTACAGTACCTCAAGTGGGCCACAACACCTGTGGTGGCTACAACTCCTGTGGTGCAACAACACCTGTGGAGCTACGAACACTTGTGATGCTACAACACTCTTGTGCATCGTCTGTAGTGGCTACAACACTTGTGGTGCAACAACACCTCTAGTGTTATCTAAAACACTTGTGGTGCTACAAAACACCTATGGTGCTACAATCACATTTGGTGGCATAGCAACACCTCATCTAGTGCTACAGCTGTAGTTGGCTAGCAACACCTGTGGTACAGCACCCCCTCTAGTGAAAATACCACGTGTGGCTCCAACACCTGTGGTGCTTATCAACAGCTGTAGCCCTGCAACACCCTGTGGAGCTCCAACACCATGTGGTGGGCTACATCTCTAGTGCTACACCACCTGTGTTGGGGGCAACAACACCTCTAGTGGCTACAACGCTTGTGTTGGCTATAACACTTGTAGTGGGGGCTAGCAACACATTTGGATGTAAAACACCTCTAGTGTCTATCAGGCTGTAGTGCTTACACACTGTGGTTACTACAACACCTGTGGAGTGCTACAACACCTTGTGTTGCTAGCATCTCTAAGCTACCATACCTGTATTGGCCACAACACCTCTATGGCTAAAACACCTATGGTGCTACCACACCTGTGGTGGGCACACCACCTGAGGTGCTAGCAACACTTGTGGTGCTAGCAACACCTATAGTGCTGGTATAAACCTTGGTAATAAATAACGACAAGTTGGTTTAGAAAGACACGTAAGCAAACACTATGACATATTTATAAGGAAACGTTTCGGTCCTGGGACCTTGTATCACTTCTAACATACAGAGGTAGAAAAGGCATTATATATATAGGCGGAGAGTGAGGTGTGACGGCACGTGACCTGAGGAATGTCATAAGAACATAAGAACCTAAGAATGGAGGAACACTGGTAGAAGGCCTACTACTGGCCCATGCGAGGCAGGTCCCTTATCAAAACAAGCCTCTAGTCCTATATGATGAGGACGGGAGTAGCGTTGAAATCATGTACTCCTGTGCTGTTGGGTGGTGTGCTTAAGTATCTGTAATGCCAATGTTTTTGAAATTTTGCAGTTTCCAGTGTTGGCGTTCAGAGTTGTCGGTGACGGCGAATTAGTGAGGCTTCTATGCACGTCGGCCGTCTGAGGTCTAGGTTCACCGAACCAGACCTCAGACGCCGACGGTGCCTAGAAGTCCTCACTAACGGCCGTCACCGACCACACTAGAAGCGCAACACTGGAAACTACAAAATTTCAAAAACATTGGGCAAACATGATACTTAAGCACCACCAACCCAACAACAAGGATTCACATGATTTCAACGTCTACCCGTCCTCATTCATAGTGTAAACAAGCCTGTAATACGTCCTGCACCGACAGCCCATGCTGTCTGCCACTTAGTTCGATATTTCGCGCCACTCAGAGTGCTGCCATCTATAGGCCTTGCCACTTCAGTATTGCCATCAGACTTGCCTCGCCCTCACTCACAACCGCGAGCCTGGAATCAAGACACAAAGCCTCCCAGCTCTCGTGGGCTGGCCCTCCCGGGGCCATGAGTCACAAACAAACGTAAGGCCTGTGTAAACCCCCACCATACTTATCAATAAAGTAAGAAGCCTCCGAAGACGTATATCATTCACACCCGCTACCAGCCTACCAAATAAGCCCGTATAAATGGTGACAAGGCGGTGGCTCCGGGCAGCAGTTGTGTTTGCCTGGAGAGAAGGAGGAAGAGATGAAAGGTCATCTCACTTCATCACCCTACACAATAAGCATCCATCTCTCAAGCGAGTTATCCTGATGTCGTTCGCACCTTTTGAGCATCCAGCCACCAGGTACAAGCAGGAACAGCCAGCCGAAATTTGCCAGAAATTCTCCGAGAATTGTAAGTGGCGTCCCGCAGTGACGCCCACGCTGTTTCTCAAGTCACGTGTTCATCGTCACTTGTATGTTGCTGTTGTTGTTCAGACTTCAGCACGAGCCGTTTCAGCAAGCAGAGGTGAGTTTTGTGGTGGTTTCTTCTTCTGCGTCCAGTGTGAGCTTCATTCCACGTGTTTGTAGGGTGGAGGAGGAGGGGGAATGGCCAGAATGCCCGCCCTGCCATATACACTCACGCACGCTCCTTCGCCACCACAACACTACCATACACACTCACCACTGGCCCACAATCCCTCTTCTGTGTTTTTCTGCTGTTTTTTTCGTATGAATTCATTGCCAGTGCTGTGTATCCGAGTGCCCGAGGCCACTCGAAGCTGAAGTGGATTACGACGTCACGTGGGTGTGGCCGATGACACTAGACCTATCAAAGCCATGCGTGAGTTACCAAGATGTCCGCCAAGGCCTCATGCTGTGGCTGCTGCCCGCATCACATCGACGCCACGCACGTGCCTGCCCGACTTCATACGTCACGATGTCTGTTGACGTCACCTCACGATGTCTGTCCTGACGTCACCGGTCGAGATGTCCTGCTTGACGTCACCCGCACATGCTGCCCGACTTCATTGACGCCACGATGTCTGCCTGACGTCACCCTCGAGATGTCTGCCTGACTTCACCGTCACGATTTCTGCCTGACGTCACCTTCGAGAAGTCCTGCTGACGTCACCTCACGAAATGTCTGCTGACATCGACCTCACGAATGTCCTGCTGACGTCACGTCACGATGTTCTGTTGACGTCACCTCACGATGTTGCCTGACGTCACCTCGAGATGTCTGTTGACGTTAACTACGTGCTGCTGACATCACACCTTGCGACATCACCCTGACATTCGACATGATGTCACATCGAGTGTTCTAGTAATTATTTCAGGATTGTCGAGAACATTGAGAGAAGATATATGTCGTGTGTTAATTAATACCTCCTCAGTCCAGATGTTCTACATTTTAGTATGTCTTGAGACAGTTTTATGGTCGCAGAAGGAGCATCAATTTGCTAGTTAAGCCATGTTGTAGCCCGTATTTACAGCGTGTGTTTGTAAGTTTTCCGTGTGTCCAGTGAGGTCTGTGGTCAACCCTGCGAGTTGGCACGCACTGTGCTGTCACCCCCCGGCGTGACCATTGTTTGACAGCTGATTACTCATCAGAGACCGCGAGTGACCGAGGCCCTCTTTGTACAGAAAGCTTTTTATGGATGCTCGTGCTCGTGATGTTCTGTAGAATCGTACCTGCTAGGTGGGGGGGGGGGGGGGGGGGGGGGGGGGGGGGGGGGGGGGGGGGGGGGGGGGGGGGGGGGGGGGGGGGGGGGGGGGGGGGGGGGGGGGGTTGGGGGGGGGGGGGGGGGGGGGGGGGGGGGGGGGGGGGGGGGGGGGGGGGGGGGGGGGGGGGGGGGGGGGGGGGGGGGGGGGGGGGGGGGGGGGGGGGGGGGGGGGGGGGGGGGGGGGGGGGGGGGGGGGGGGGGGGGGGGGGGGGGGGGGGGGGGGGGGGGGGGGGGGGGGTAAGTTGAAATGAGTGTGGGTGGATAGGATAGAATGTAAGGATGTTGCAGTTATATGTAGAGAAACAAGTCTGGGACGCTTAACGAACCTCTGCTATAACTCCAACTGCCGAGAGATGATACTCGTCAAGGCCGGCAGCCAGGCCTGTCGGCAGGCGGCTGTGTCAGCCTCGTGTCACAAGCTTCAGTGAGGGGGCAGCCTGCACAAAGAAGATGTCACTTTGACTGCTAGCTCTCTCACTGGCAGTCTGTGTATGATGTTACGACTCCCGATGTTTCGACCAGTCGTCTCTGCCACGACTCGCTCGCATCGCTCGCCGCAGTGACAGCCCACGACAGTACCAGCCGAGAAGGTCTCTCCTGAGTCGCTTGCGGCAGAATCCTGGCCCCGTTGCCGAGTTTTTTTTTTTTATTTTTTTTTTTATCATTTTTTTTTTTTTTTTGGTCCCGACGCGCCGCCTCCACTCGAGGGTCACCAGCATGTCGGTGCCCCAGTTGAGTGAAAACCTGCAGGGGCGACTCCTACGATGTCTGCTTCAGCCGTTCCAGAGGGGAGACCGAACCCTGTTACGTCACAGCTCAGGCCGCAGCGATGGTCTCCCGTGTTGCAGATCAGTCGGCAGACGCAGGAAGGCGTGCAGTGATGCCGGCACTCGACGCTCACTGCCATGACCACGATGTTAAGGGACACACCCACAGTTTTTTTCTTCACCTCCGCTGAGAGGAAGTTTTTTTTTTCGGGCATGTCCATATGGTATATATTATGCTTTTATTTTGTTTTCTGTGGCCTCTGTTCTCTACGAGAGAGAGACCGAGTTTCTTTTACTACCAGTATGGTCGCGTCGGGACGACGCGCGGTATGTGGCCGAGCGTATGTAGACAGCCTGTACTGTCTGCACAGACAGCCCATGCCTGTCTGCCAGCTTAGTTCTATTTCGCAGCCACTCAAGGCTGGCCATCTATAGGCCTTTGCCAACTTCCAGTATGCCCAGCAGACTTGGCCTCGGCCCTCACACACACAGGCGGGCCTGGCATCAAGACACAAGGCTCCCACTCTCTGGGCATGGCCCTCCGGGCCATGGGCACAAACAAACAAGCCTGTGTAATCCACCACTACTTATCAAAAAGTAAGAAGCCTCCGAAGACGTATATCATTCACACCCCCTACAGCCTACCAAATAAGCCCGTTATAATAGACAAGGTTGTTTTGATAAGGACCTGCCTCGCAAGGGCCAGTAGCCTTCTACATTGTTTCCTCCATTCTTAGTTCATTATGTTCTTATGACATTCCTCAGGTCACGTGCGTCACACCGTCACTCTCCCGCCTATAAATATATGCCCTTTCTACCTCTGTATGTTAGAAGTGATCAAGGTCGCCAGGACCGAAACGTTTTCTAATAAAATGTCATAGTGTTTGCTTACGTGTCTTTCTAAACTCACCTATAGTGGCTACAACACCTCTGGTGCTACAAACCAGTGGTGGCTACAACACCTGTGGTGGGGGGGGCTACAATACACCTGTGGTGTTCTCAACACCTGTGGGTGGGCTAGCAACACCGTGGTGCTACAACACTTGTGGTGGGCTACAGACACTTGTGGGGTACACACACTTGGCGGTGGCTACAACACTTGCGATGCTACAACACCTGTGGTCGTTACAGGACCCTTGTGGTGCCACAACCCTTGAGGTGGCTACAACACCTGTGTGGCTACAAACACCCGTAGTGCTACAACACTTGCTGGTGGCTACAATACTTGTGATGGCTACAACATCTGTGGTGGCTACACCGCCTCTAGTGCAACAACACCTGTGTGTGCTATCCAACACCATAGTGCTACACACCTGTGGTGGCTACAACAACCATGTGTGGGCAACAACAACTCTAATGATACAATACCTCTGATTGTGGCTACAAACACATGTGGTGGCTATACCAAACCTGTGTGGCTCAACACCCGTATTGTCTACAACAGCATGGCGTTGGGCTACAACCTTGTGAATGCTACAAAACACCTGAGGTGGCTACAACACCTGTAGTGGCTACAACTCCAGTGGTGTCTACAACACCTGTGGTGGCTACAAAACCAGTGGTGGGCTACAACACCTGTGGTGGCTACAACAACACCTGTGGTGGGGGGGGTGCAACACCTGTGGGTGCTGGCAACACCTGGGTGGCTACAACACTTGAGTGCTAACAACCCCATGGGTGGTACAAACACTTGTGTTGCTACAACACTTGAGGTGCTACAACACCCCTGTGGAGCGTTACATAGTACAACACTTGTGGTGGGCCACAACACTTTGTGGTGGGCTACAACCCTGAGGTGGCTACAACACCCATAGTGGCTACAACACGTGTGGTGCTACAAACAATACTTTGTGATGCTACAACAACTGTGGTGCTACCACCGCCTCTAGTGGCTACAACACCAGTTAGGCTACAACACCTCTATGGCTAGCAAACAACACCTGTGGTGGCTACAGTAAACACCTGTGGTGGCAACCAGCACCTCTAACGATACAATACCTATAGTGCTACCAACACATGTGGTGTCTACAACACTCCGTAGGCTACAACACATGCGGTGGGCTACAACACTTGTATATACAACACCTGTGGTGGGCTACAACAACCACTAGTGCTACAACTCCTGTGGTGCTAGCACCACCTGTGGTGCTCAACACCTGTAGTGCACAACCCTGTGGTGCTACAACACTTGGTGGGCTACAAACGCTTGTTGATGGCTACATCCACTTGTGGTCTACAACACTTGATGTGCACCCAAAACACTTGTGGTGCTACAACACCTGTGGTGCTACAACACTTGTGGTGCTACAACACTTTCGTGGCTAGCAACACATGTGGTGGCTACAACACTTGTGTGTGCTACAACACTTGTGGTGCTACAACACCTGTGGTGGCAACAACAACACTTAGTGGTGCTACAATCACATGTAGGTGCTACAAACACTTGTGGTGCTACAACATATGTGGTGCTACAACCCTGGGTGCTAACAACAACACTTTTGGTGCTTACAAACACTTTTGGTGGCTAGCAAACACTTTTGTGCTACAACACTTGTGGTGGTCTAGCCCATTTGTTGTGCTACAATGACAAAAAACGGCGATTCTAAAATCTTAGAGATCTCGGCAGTGAATACTAGAAAGGACTGCCCTTCTAGCATCCAGCCTGTTACTGGGGTTTTCGATAACAATTAGTCAGTAATGTCCTTGTCCAATTATCCATAGAATTCATTAGGAATCAATAGTGCTTTCAGGGTTAGCAATTGGTAGGCTACTAACCTAAGAAATATAAAATTAAATAAATTTATTAAGTCTAGTGGTATATTATCAGAAATTAAATTCAATTAAATTAATCAGCAGTAATCAAAATAAAATATCCTTCATCGCAAGTTACAATATATATGTGTGCTGAAAGCACATATCACATTTATAATTCTTAAAGTACTCGTCTGGTGCATTTACATTTAATAAGATATTACAAATATGTACAAGTTTGTGTATGCGTGTAAGTGCTCTAAGTATTCGCTATGTCATCACGACCTCGACTAGACTTAAAGCAAGTGACTGACAAAGTCCCCTTACATAAATTAACTTCTTGAACGCGACTGGCAACGCAGAAACAGTCTGCGAACAGGCAAAAAGAATGCTAACCCAATTGCAAAACCACAAGCAAGGCAACTGCACCACAGAATTAGGAACAAGGAGTTAATAAAACGACACTAAGTAGGGGACCTATCAACAGATTCTCTCTCGTGCACAAAAAGTCACAAAACTCCCCATGATACTGAATCTAAGTTCAGCATAAGAAAATACCCGACTGTGACAATGCACAGAAACCAATACAAATTTAAATCAGAAGCTTATAGCTCAGGACCTGAGATGTCCTCGAGTGTCTGAGACACACAACTCGCATACAACGTCGAAAATCACTAAGTCCTATACAAGGTTCTCTGAACAGATTTCTACAGAACTAACAAGAATAATGAGACAGACAATCTGTTCCGAACCACCAAGAGAGTCTAGAGCAGACTGAAAATTTAGGTGAGGTGAGGACAACCCCCCCCCGTCGATCACTTGATAGGCTCCTGGACAACTGCAAGCTCAAAGCCGGCAGGTCTAACAGCCACAAGCGATACTTACAGTAGTTTGACAATTCAAGACTTGAAGCTGAGCACATAATATGTATACATCCTACCCAACAACATAACTCACGTCAAATAACAATATAAAAGCAATACATTTAGCAATTTAGCTATTATCGCAAATATAACAATATAAAATTAAATGAAAAGGTAAATAATTATTATATACATAATAATCAATTGCAACCATTCAGGGGTTGGCAACACCACACCCCCCCAACACGACAGGACGGCCGCACTAGGAGTTGGCGCATTAATGTCTTTTAGGACATTATTACTGATTACTCAGGTTACAATACTAACAATATAATATAAAATTAATCAGTCTCTTGTGGCCAAGGCACCGCTAGCCAACTTCACAGGCGTCTGTCACGAAGATATGGCCCCTAGTACTAGGGCAGTACACCAGTATCGTATCTCTTCATACTCGAGGTAGTGTACTCAGTGTAGCGACAGGATACGGAGATATAGGGCAACGTTGAGAGGCTCGAACATATAAGTGAAGACAGCATAATAGTCTATTTTGCTATAAACAGGCGACAGCATTCCTGGCACTCTTAAGTAGTGGTTAGTGAAATGCTATGCATAAGGGCCATCTGAGTATGAAACAGCTTAAGAGTGTGTAGTAAGGGGGAGGGGGGTCTGCGGGCAGGACACAGTGTTGTGTCACACACAGTACATCGCCCACACCACACTACGACCACTCAACACTCAGCTATGTCTCGCTCCTCACACACATCAATACTGTGAATATATAAATATAATAATTAGAGCATTAAGTATATATAGTTAAAATGGGCTGGAGGGAATTAAGTTACTTTAGCTGAATTTATGACATAGCAATTAACCGAAAGGTATTTGGGCCGTGTAGGGCGCTGTTACGTAATCTTAAATGGGGAAGTGGCCCCAAATAGTCGTCCAAATGTTAAAAGGACACCACAAGAGGCTAGAGCATAATTTTTCTGGTGTCGATTGAGCTTTGATGAATATAACATATAGGAGGAGAATATCAGTGGATGTTGACTGTTGGAGGCAGCACAACACCTGCCACTGCATAACAACTCGCATCTATATGTAAAAAAAGAGGAAGATTGACATTTGGACTCAATGGCTGGAGGGCGAGGAAAGGTGTCAGATCTTCAACCTTTTGAACGAGTCTAACAATCTTCTAGTCCAGGTGAACTGAACTTTGGCTACTATGTACATATGAGAGGTGTAGGTGGAGTGTGCGCTGCTGGCTTGCCTGTCACTGACACACGTGGCAACGTCGCACATGATTGGCTACTGTTTCCTTTCATCTTGGGCCAAGGTAAAATGTTTTGGGCCAGTTTACCCGAGTGTCTTCTTGACACCCAAATGTCCTCCTATGGGACTAATTGTGAGGCAAAATCAATGGCTTTGGTTCACGAAATGTAACTGTAACACACTAGATGCTTGAGCTGTGGTGAAACACATCAGCTGACAACTTACATGTATTTTTCTCCATCATAGCACACCATTACTATAACCGTAACACTTATCGATGATCCTTGCTTCATCTCTCGTAAACGCTATCTCTCTTAGTCTATTTCCAGTGGCTATCAACAAACTGATCCTTGATTAAATCATCATGAGTTAGAACTTTAATAAGCGTCAGATTTGTCCTCACTAGGTTGATGACGGCGGGGGAAGTTGGTTTAATGATTTCCGTGGGCAGCAGAGCGTCACTAAAAACGATAAATTCAACCCCAAATCATTGTCTTGCCACTAACTCACAGGAGACAAAGGATGTTCGTTGTATCTTTGACATAGCTCTAGTAATTGAGCTGAGAGGAAAAAAAATAGGTTTTCTCTCTACAAGCTTCAATGGCATAATTATCATCAGTGTTATTATCAATCACAAGTAGTTCTTTACATATAGCCAGGGCATGAAGGACATCATTCCTATCAACAAGTCCACTGACGCTGATGGGAAATACACCATTGGATATACCCAATGAAATATAACCCGTATAATAGCTTGTTTCAATGTATACCTTGTGAAGAGGCACTTTTAAAGCAGCCGGCCCCCACCATGTAAGCTCCTAACAATAACATTTACTTGGCAATAGGTATCATCAGTTATGGGTCAGTACATCTTCTCTAAATAACGTGAGATAACTGCCACAGTGTCCTCTGAAAGTAATTATCTCAGTTAATGTGATTCGTCAAATCCTATTCTACCTCTTGAAAAGTAAGGACTCAGCTGAAACGATCTTTTCGTCAGATACACTTTCATGACGCAAGTCATCTACCTGAGTATCTTTATCTAAAACCGTAGGATCAGGAGTATTACTCGGATTTTGGTGGGGCCTGTGTTAGCTACGGGAAGAGGATACGGACTTGTGAGGGGGCTCCACCGCACGACTGTCTCTCGTATCTTTTTCTAACTTATAGCAATACCTCTAGCATGTCCCTTTTCTGTTACAATAGGTGACATTTAACTTTCTTCTTCTCGATATCAGATTTCTGTCTAGTGGCCACGAGAGACAGATTCCGGATTGTGAGTTTTCCTGGTAAAGGTAGGGCGAGAAGTGTTACAGTAGCAGGTACATCAGGCCATGCAATGAGGCCGCTGATTTAGGATTCCAACTTCTAGGACAATTTTAGTTTACCTTGTTTCTCTCTGTGTTTTTCAGTACGTACAAGTTTGTGAAAATCTTCGTAATTGGTCTGGCTAAATGCTGCAGTTTCGCAGAATATCCGAGGTAGTATGATCGATCAGATATTCTTGTATGTCAGCAGACATACAGTTGTCAACTCTTCATGTAGTAACAAATGAACTAGGCTGTCGTAGTGTTACAACCTTGGCGGACCAACACCCCCTCGTCAAATGCAACTTTTTTCTCACGAGGGGTGCAAACTCTCACAAAGTTTGATCTTGTCGTCGTTTGGTAATGTAGCTAAATGTCGCTTCGATAACTTACAAGCAACAAATTATATGTCTCAAGAATAGTTTGTTTGACAGGCGTCATAACTAATGTACTTGATCAATGGTAAAGCAGCAGTACAAGTTTGAGCTCTTCTTCCTGTCAACGCTTTATGGCAACACTGTAAGCCAGTGCTTACATGGCCAATTCATAGCACTACGCGGTTCTCAAACAACATCAAAATAGGTGTTAAGTCACTCTCAAAAAACTTAGGAACCATTGATGGCGCTTTCTGCCATTAAATGTCCTGTGTATATCAGTCCTGTTGTCTTCTGCCAGACGAACATTTTCTCTTTGGAAATCATCTTCGTTTAATTTCCTCTGTGCCTCCTATTTGTGCATGTCTGTTGCAACATTATGAGGCGTTTAACCTCTCAAACTGTTCCTGAGAGATAGGACCCGTAGTAATGGAGGAGTAGGGAAAATAACGTGGTCTGGACGTTCCTTAGGTCGACACCTCGTCAAAACCGTCCCTAGAGAGTATAATCTTCTTACCTAAGCAATCTGTCGGTATTTTTATACCATTTTAATGTTCTTTCTGTCACACCTGGGCACACAATGGTATCTTGGTAGCAGACCATCAACTTCGACCTCTACTAGTGAGAACGGCTGGGTTTGAGAGGGACCTGCCCTCCCAAAAGCTAACCCCCGTCTCACTCCTGGCACTATATAAAGGCTCCATCCTGCACTTCAAACTTCAAATATTGTTTCAGACCCAACGGTAACAATGGCTCTTCTCCAGACTGAGGGACTGACCACCTCAAAAACTTTAAGAGGTGAAGGACTGATTAGCCTCGTCTTCAAGTATCTTCTCTTCTATCAACTTTTCTGTCTCGAACAGAAGAAGCCTACTTGTGTAGGCGAAACGTTTCGGATAAAGATACCTAACTGTTTGGCATAGATGTGTCTTACCTAAGCAATCTGTGCGTTATTTTATACCATTTTAATGTTTCATTCCTTCACAACTGCAACACAAGGTATCTTCTTGGTAGCAGACGCATCAACTTCGACCTCTACTAGTGAGAACGGCTGGGTTATTGAGAGGGACCTGTGCCCTCCCAAAGCAACCCCGTCCACCTCCTGGCACTATATAAAGGCTCCATCGTTATCCTGTCACTCAACTTCCTATTGATTCCGACAACGGAGAACAAATGCTCTTCTCCAGACTGAGGGACTGGACCACCTATCAAAACTTAATGGTGATTGGACTGATTACAATCGCTTCAAGTATCTTCTGGGCTTCTATCAACTTTTCTGTACTCGATTTTCAGAAGAAGGCCTACGTGTAGGGCGAAACGTTTTCGGAATAAAGATACCTAACTGTTGCATATGTGTCTTACCTAACAATCTGTCGGTATTGTATACCATTTTTAAATGTTTCATCTGTCACACTGCAACACAAGGGTATCTTGGTAGCAGACCATCAACTTCGGACCTGCTACAGTGAGAGCGGCTGGGTTTGAAGGGACCCTGCCCTCCCAAAGAAACCCCCGTCTCCAACCTCCTGGCACATATAAAGGCTCCATCCCTGTCACTTCAACTTCATATTGTTTCCAGACAACGGAACAATGCTCTTCTCCAGACTGAGGGACTGACCACCTTCAAAACTTTAAGGGTGTGGACTGATACATCGTCTTCAAGTATCTTCTGCTTCTATCAACTTTTCTGTACTCGACTGAAGAAGGCCTACTGTGAAGCGAAACGTTTCGGAATACAATACCTAACTGTTGCATATGGGTCTTACCTAACAATCTGCGGTATTTTATACCATTTTTAATGTTCATTTCTTCCACACTGCAACACAAGGGTATCTTGGTACAGACCATCAACTTCGACCTCTACTATGAGAACAGGCTGGGTTTGAGAGGGAGGGACCTGCCCTCCCAAAGCAACCCCCGTCTCACCTCCTGGCACTATATAAAGGCACCATCCTGTCACTTCAACTACATAGTGTTTCAGACACGGAACAATGCTCTTCTCCTCAACTGAGGGACTGACCACCTCAAAACTTTAAGGGTGATGACTGATTACATCGTCCCTTCAAGTATCTTCTGGCTTCTATTCAACTTTTCTGTACTCAGCTGAAAGAAGGCCCTACTGTGTAGGCGAAACTTTCGGAATAAAGATACCTAACTGTTGGGCATATGTTCTTACCTAACAATCTGTCGGTATTTTAATACCATTTTAAGTTCATTCTGTCACACTGCAACACAAGGGTATCTGGTACAGGAAGACCCTACCACTTCGACCTCTAACTAGTGAGAACGGCTGGGTTTGAGAGGGACTGCTGCCCTCCCAAAGCAACCCCCGACCCCCTTCACCAGTCCTGGCACTATATAAAGGCTCCATCCTGTCACTCCTTCAACTTCATATTGTTTCAGACAAACGGAACAAAGCGCTTCACCAGACTGAGGGACTGACCACTCTCAAAACTTTAAGGGTGATGACTGATTAAACATCTCCTTCAGTATCTTCTGCTTCTATCAACTTATCTGTACTCGACTGAAGAAGGGGCCTACTGTGTAGGCGAAACGTTTGGCGGAATAAGATAACCTAACTGTTGCATAAGTGTCTTACCTACCAACGCTTTTCTGTGTGGCTTATGTGTTTCTGGGGAAATATGTAGTAAATTAATTGATGTTCTAGGGTCAACCTTCCGTCGCAACTTGAAAAACTAACATTTGGGGGCGACGGAAGAGATGAAGACCATCAATCAATTGAGATCTGTTATTGAAATGATAAAGACCTTAAAAGATGGCAGGACAAGTTGTCTCTTAAAAAAACCAACAAACGGAGTCACTTTGCGTTTTTTTAGGTTTTTCTTTATAGTAATTTTACCAAAAATGCGTCATTACTGGTCCATGCGTCTTTTACTGGTCAAGTAACCCTATCAGGTAGGCCTCCCTTAACATTTAGAGCAAAAACAAACATTTATCCATACACATCAATGTCTATCAACAACACTTTCAGTTAATTATGATCACAGTACAAGCCTAGATAACGTGTAATTACGTACAGAAAATTGGAGAGGAATCACCCATACCTCGTGCCATTAGCGGGAAAACACTTGCTTTCCTGTGTAAACAAAGGCGTGGTTGAGTGTTGGCCATCTATGGTTACTGGTTTATTTAATTTTATTTTATTTTATTTCATTGTTTATTTTTTGTTTTGATTAATTTTTAAAAATCAATTTTACTCTCCAAACACTTGACCATTTTAGGTAGGGAACGCCTTTGCACTTGCACCATGTGCGTCAGTCTTGAATGAGGCCCCTGAACCCCTTGGACCGCGGGCCCCCAAATGCGCGGGGCTCTAGGCAAATGGCCTAGTTTCCTATGGGCGGTAATCCGGGCCCTGGCCTGTGTTGTATGTTTGTTATTCTAGCTAGTGTTACAACACCTGCATTGTGGCCGTTACTCTAATAGTTAGCAGCTACCTGCGGTGGCTTGCAAACACCTGTGGTGGCTACAACACCTGTGTGGGGGGCTAGCAACACCTGAGGTGGCTACAAACACCTGTGGTGCTACAACACCTGAGTGATATACAACACCTGTGGTGCTAGCATACACTTGTGGTGCTACAACACTTGTGGTGCTACACACTTGTGGTGCTACAACACTTTCTGGTGGCTCCAACAAACCTGTGGTGCTACAACACTTGTGGTGAGCTACAACATTGTGGTGCTACAACACTTGTCGTGGCTAGCAACACTTGTGGTGCTACTAACACCTGTGGTGGGCTACAACACTTGTGGTGCTACCCACACTTGTGGTGCTACAACACATGTGGTGCTACACAGACACTTGTGGTGCTACCTCACCTGTGGTGCTACAACACTTGTGGTGCTACAACACTTGTGGTGTTACAACACTTGTGGTGCTACAACACTTGTGGTGCTACAACACCTGTGGTGTTTACAACACCCATAGTGCTACAACACGTGTGGTGCAAACAATACTTGTGATGCTACAACACCTGGGGTGCTACACCGCCTCTAGGGGCTACAACACCTGTTAGGGCTACAACACCTCTAGTGCTACAACACCCTGTGGTGCTACAGCACCTGTGGTGCAACAACACCTCTAACGATACAATACCTATAGTGCTACAACACATGGGGTGCTACAACACCCGTAGTGCTACAACACATGCGGTGCTACAACACTTGATGATACAACACCTGTGGTGCTACAAAAACCACTAGTGCTACAACTCCTGTGGTGCTACAACACCTGTGGTGCTACAACACCTGTAGGCTACAACACCTGTGGTGCTACAACCTTGTGGTGCTACAACGCTTGTTGTGCTACACCACTTGTGGTGCTACAACACTGAGGTGCTACAACACTTGTGGTGCTACAACACCTGTGGTGCTACAACACTTGTGGTGCTACAACACTTTCGTGGCTACAACACTTGTGGTGTTTACAACACTTGTGGTGCTACAACACTGTGGTGCTACAACCCCTGTGGTGCACAACACTTGTGGTGCTACAACACTTGTGGTGCTAAAACACTTGGGTGCTACAACATTGTGGTGCTACAAACCTGGGTGCTACAACACTTTTGGTGTTTACAACACTTTTGGTGCTACAACACTTTTGGTGCTACAACACTTGTGGGGGCTACCATTTTTTTGTGCTACAATGTTAAAAAAACGCGATTCTAAAAGCTTAGAGATCTCCAGTGAATACTAGAAAGGACTGCCCTTCTAGCATCCAGCCTGTTACTGGGTTTTCGTAACAATTAGTCAGTATCCTTGTCCAATTATCCATTAGAATTCAGTAGGATTCAATGTGCTTCAGGATTACAATTGGTAGGCTACTAACTAAGAAATTAAAATTTAATAAATTTATTAAGTCTAGTGGTATATTATCAAATTAAATTAAATTAAATTAATCACAGTAATCAAAATAATATCACTTCTCTCAAGTTCAATATTATTGTGCTGAAAGCACATATCACATTTATAATTCTTAAGTACCGTCTGGTGCATTTACATTTAATAAGATATTACAAATATGTACAAGTTTGTGTATGCGTGTAAGTGCTCTAAGTAGTTCGCTATGTCTCACGACTCGACTAGACTTAAACAAGTGACTGACAAAGTCCTTAAATAAATTAACTTCTTGACCGACTGGCAACCAGAACAGTCTGCTTGAACAGCAAAAAGAATGCTAAACCCAATAGCAATAACCACAAGCAACTGCAACACAGAATTAGGAACAAGGAGATAATATAACGACACTAAGTAGGGACCATCAGCAGATTCTCCACAAAAGTCACAAAACTCCCATGATACTGAATCTAAGTTCAGCATAAGAAAATACCCGACTGTGACAATGCACAGAAACCAATACAAATTTAAATCAGAAGCTATAGCTCAGGACCTGAGATGTCCCCGAGTGTCTGAGACACACAACCTCAGTACAACGTCGAAAATCACTAAGTCTATACAAGGTTCTCTGAACAGATTTCTACAAAACTAACAAGAATAAATGAGACAGACAATCTGTTTCCCACCACCAAGAGAGTCTAGAGCAGACTGAATACTTTAGGTGAGGTGAGGACACCCCCCCCCGTCGATCACGTGATAGCTCCGTGGACAACTGCAGCTCAGAAGCCGGCAGTCTAACGAGCCACAAGCGATAATTACAGTAGTTTGACAATCAAGACTTGAACTGAGCACATAATATGTTACATCCTACCTAACAACATAACTACGTCAAATAACAATATAAAGCAATACATTTACAATTTAGCTATTATCGCAAATATAAGCAATATAAAATTAAATGAAAAGGTAATAATTATATATATACATAATAATCATTGCAACCATTCAGGGGTTGCAACACCCCCCCAACACGACAGACGGTCGCACTAGGAGTTGCATTAATGTCTTTTACATTATTACTGATTACTCAGGTTACATTACTAACAATATAATATAAAAATTAATCAGTCTCTTGTGCCAAGCACCTCTACAATTTCACAGCGTCCGTCACTAGGATATGCCCCTAGTACTAGGGCAGTACACAGTATCGTATCTCTGCATACTCGAGGTATGTACATCAGTGTAGAGACAGGATAGCGGAGATAGTAGGGCACGTTGAGGCTCGAACATATAATTTTAAGACAGCATAATAGTCTTTTTGCTATAAAAAGGAGACAGCATTCCACTCTTAATAGTGGTTGGGGAATGCTATGCAGTATGGACATCTGAGTATGAAACAGCTTAAGGTGTGTAGTAAGGGGGGGGGTCTGCGGCAGGACAGTGTTGTGTCACACACAGAAACATTCGCCCACACCACACTACCCACTCAACACTCAGCTTATGTCTCCTCCTCACACACATCAATACTGTGAATATATAAATATAATAATTAGACATAAGTATATATAGTTAATATGGGCTGGGGGGAAATTAAGTTACTTTACTGAATTTGACATAGCAAGTAACAAAAGGTATTTGGGCATTAAATTACGTAAATTTTAAATGGGGAAGTGCCAAATTCGTCAAAATGTTCAAAGGACACCAACAAGAGCTAGAGCATAATTTTTCTGGTGTCGTTTGAGCTTTGATGAATAGTAAACATATAGGATGGAGAATATCAGTGGATGTTGACTGTTGGACAGCACAACACCCACTGCATAACAACTCGCATCTATATGTAAAAAAAAGGGGAAGATTGAAATTTGGACTCAATGCGGAGCAGAGGAAAGCAGATGCTTCAACCTTTTGAACGAGTCTGAACAATCTCTAGTCCAGGTGAACTGAACTTTGCTACTAGTGAACATAGTGAGAGGTGTAGGTGGAGTGTGCGCTGCTGGCTTGCCTGTCATTTGACACACGGGCAACGTCGCACATGATTGGCTACTGTTTCCTTCATTTTTGGCCAAGTAAAATGTTTTGCCAGTTTACGAGTGTCTTCTTGACACCCAAATGTCCTCCTATGGGACAAATGTGAGCAAAATCAAGGGCTTGTTCACGAAATGTAACTGTAACACTACTAGATGCTTGACTGTGGTGGAAACACTATCACTGACAACTTACATGTATTTTTCTCCATCAGTACACCATTACTATAACAGTAACAATTATCGAGATCCTTTGCTTCACTCTCAGTAACTGCTATCTCTCTTAGTCTTTCCAGTGACTGATCAACAAACTGATCCTTGATTAAATCATCATGAGTTAGAAATTTAACGTCAGTTGTGTCCTCACTAGGTTGATGACCGGGGGAAGTTGGTGTTAATGATCCTGGGCACAGAGCGTCACTAAACAACATATTCAACCCCAAATCATTGTCATCCACTAACTCAACAGGAGACAAGGATGTTCGTTGTATCTTTGACATAGCTCTAGTAATTGCGCTGAGAGGAAATAAAATAGGTTTCTCTCTACAAGCTTCAATGGCATAATTATCATCAGTGTTATTATCAATCACAAGTAGTTCTTTACATATACCAGCATGAAGGACATCATTCCCTATCAACAAGTCCACTGACCTGATGGGAAATACACCATTGGATATACCCACTGAAATATAACCAGTATAATAGCTTGTTTCAATGTATACCTTGTGAAGAGGCACTTTTATAACAGCCCCACCATAGGCTTCTAACAATACATTTATCTTGCAATAGGTATCATCAGTTATGGGCAGTACATCTTCTCTTAATAACGTGAGATAACTGCCAGTGTCTCTGAAAGTAATTATCTCAGTTAGATGTGATTCGTCAAATCCTATTCTACCTCTTGAAAAGTAAGGACTCATGGCTGAACGAATCTTTTCGTCAGATACACTTTCTGACGCAGTCATCTATCCTGAGAAACATTATCTAAAACAGTAGGATCGGGAGTATTACTAGGATTTTGGTGGCCTGTGTTACTGGGGAAGAGGATAGGGACTTGTGTGGGGGTCCAGCCGCACGACTGTCTCTCGTATCTTTTTCTAACTTATAGCAATACCTCTAGCATGTCCTTTTCTGTTACAATAGGTACATTTAACTTTCTTCTTCTCGATATCAGATTTCTGTCTAGCCACAGAGACAGATTCAGGATTGTGAGTTTTCCTGGTAAAGGTACGAGAAGTTTACAGTAGCAGGTACTTTCAGGCCGGCAATGAGCCTGATTTGGGTTCCAACTTCTAGGAAAATTTTTTAGTTACCTTGTTTCTTTTGTGTTTTAGTACGTACAAGTTTGTGAGAAATCTCGTAATTGTCTGCAAAATGCTGCAGTTTCCAGAATATCCGAGGTAGTATGATCGATCAGATATTCTTGTATGTCAGCAGACATACAGTTGTCAAACTCTTCATGTAGTAACAACTGAACTAGGCTGTCGTAGTTGTTACACTTGGCGGACCAACACCACCTCTCAAATGCAACTTTTTTCTCACGAGCAAACTCTTCACAAGTTTGATCTTGTCGTCGTTGTAATGTACGAAATGCGCTTTGATAACTTACAGACAACAAATTATATGTCTCTAGAATAGTTTGTTTGACAGCGTCATAACTAATGTACTTGACATATGGTAAAGCAGCAGTACAAGTTTGAGCTCTTCCTGTCAAAGCTTTATGCAACACTGTAGCCCCAGTGCTTACATGGCCAAGTTCATAGCACGAGCCGGTTTTCTCAAACACACATCAAAATAGGTGTCTAATCACTCTCAAAAAACTTAGGAACCATTGATGCAGCTTTCTGCACATTAAATGGGTCCTGTGATATATCAGTCTGTTGTCTTCCCAGACGAACATTTTCTCTTTGGAAATCTTCTTCGTTTAATTTCCTCTGTGCCTCTATTTGTGCAGTCTGCAACATTATGAGGCGTTCTAACCTCTCAAACTGTTCCTGAGAGATAGGACCAGTAGGTAATGGAGGAGTAGGGAAATTAACGTGGTCTGGACGTTCCTTAGGTCGGACACCTCGTTCAACCGTCCCTAGAGAGTCTAGATCTGGTCTAGGATAAGTAGATGCAGGTGTAGCATACACAGTACTAGCGTGAGGCTTAGTCATACTACCAGCTATACTCTGTACTAATGTGTCAGTGAGGGATGGCGTGAGCGAGAACTGAGCTACACTAGGCTCAGACACTAGGCTCACTTCTGCCTTAGTTGCTCTTTCTTCTACTTCATCAAATAGAGGCATACTTCCTAATTGTAACATTAGGCTTTCTGAATCTGAATCATAATCAGACATTTCTGTATGAGCAGGAAACAATATATCTTTAATTAATGCTCTGACAGTTTCTGTGGTGTAATTCTTGTTATACGTCACACCAAGATATTTGGCTACTCGCCAACACGTCTGAAGCTTTAATGTACTTAACTCAGACAAAGTCAGAGTATCAATTATTTGTTTCACTTTGGCATACATCACAAAAATAATTGTACTACGAGAGAGTGATTATGGGAAACTATAATCCTAATAGGAATTTTAGTGTTTGGTGGTCTTAGAGCAAAAACTCCTTAACAGTATTCCATCTCCTTGGATCAAGAGACTCAGTCAGGTACATACACCCACCTTGTATGTTGTACAAGACTAAACTCAAAGTCTTCAGATTAAGAAAGTACTCAAAGTGTTTGAACATAGAGTTACTAGTATGTCAAACTGGACAATTTCTCCAACACCTTGGATCAAGAGCATCCCGGACAGGCCCCCAAAATTTTTTACAAAAAACGCGATTCTAAAAACTTAGAGATCTCCAGTATATACTAGAAAGGACTGCCCTTCTAGCATCCAGCCTGTTAATGGGTTTTCGTAACACTTAGTCAGTATCCTTGTCCAATTATCCATTAGAATTCAATATGATTCAATAGTGCTTCAGGATTACAACTGGTAGGCTACTAACTAGAGAAATTAAAATTTAATAAATTTATTAAGTCTAGAGGTATATTTTCAAATTAAATTAAATTAAATTAATCACAGTAATCAAAATAATATCACTTTTCTCAAGTTCAGTATTATTGTGCTGAAAGCCCATATCACATTTATAATTCTTAAGTAACCGTCTGGTACATTAACATTTAATAAGATATTACCCAAAAATGTACAAGTTTGTGTATGCTGTAAGTGCTCTAAGTAGTTCGCTATGTCTCACGACTCGACTAGACTTAAACAAGTGACTGACAAAGTCCTTAAATAAACAAAATTCTTGACCGACTGGCAACCAGAACAGTCTGCTTGAACAACAAAAAGAATGCTAAACCCAATAGCAATACCAAAAGCAACTGCGACACAGAATTAGGAACAAGGAGATAATATAATGACACTAAAGTAGGGACCATCCCGCAGATTCTCCACAAAAAGTCACAAAACTCCCATGATACTGAATCTAAGTTCAGCATAAGAAAATACCCGACTGTGACAATACACAGAAACCAGTACAAATTAAATCAGAAGCTATAGCTCAGGACCTGAGATGTCTCGAGTGTCTGAGACACACAACCTCAGTACAAACGTCGAAAATCACTAAGTCTATACAAGGTTCTCTGAACAGATTTCTACAGAACTAACAAGAATAATGAGACAGACAATCTTTCCGACCACCAAGAAGTCTAGAGCAGACTGAATACTTCAGGGGAGGTGAGGACACCCCCCCTTGGATCACGTGATAGCTCCGTGGACAAAAAACAGCTCAGAAGCCGGGAGTCTAACGAGCCACAAGCGATAATTACAGTAGTTTGACAATCAAGACTTAACTGAGCACATAATATGTTACATCCTACCTAACAACATAACTCGTCAAATAACAATATAAAGCAATACATTTACGATTTAGCTATTTATCGCAAATAAAGCAATAATAAAATTAAATGAAAGGTAATAATTATATACGTACTACATAATAATCATTGCCAACCATTCAGGGGTTGCAACATACAACACTTGTGGTGCTACAACACCTGTAGTGCTACAACCCCTTGTGGTGCTTCAACACTTTTGAAAGCTACAACACTTGTGGTGCTACACCTGTGGTGCTACAACACTTGTGATGCTACAACCCCCTTTGGTGCTACAACACCTCTAGTGCTACATGTGTAGTGCTACAACACTTGTGGTGCTACAAACCCTGTGGTGCTACAACACCCTGTGGGGGCTACAACACCTTTAGTGCTACAGCTGTAGTGCTACAACACTTGTGGTGCTACAACACTTGTGGGCTACAACACTTGTGGTGCTACAACACCCTTTTGGTGCTACAACACTTGTGGGGCTACAACACCCGCAGTGCTACTACACTTGTGGGTTTCTACAACACTTGTGGTGCTACAACACTTGTGGTGCTACACACTTGTTGTGCTGCAACACTTGTGGTGCTACAACACCTGCAGTGCTAAACAACACTTGTGGTGCTTCAACCGTTGTGATGCTACAACAGTTGTGGTGCTACACCTGTGGTGCTACAACACTTGTGGTGCTACAACACCTTTGGTGCTACAACACATGTGGTGCAACAACACATGTAGTGCTATGTTGCAACCCCTGAATGGGTTGCAATGATTATTATGTATATAATTATTACTTTTTCATTTAATTTTATATTGCTTATATTTGCGATAATAGCTAAATCGTAAATGTGTTGCTTTATATTGTTATTTGACTTGTAAGGTAGGATGTAACATATTATGTGCTCAGTTCAAGTCTTGATTGTCTAACTACTGTAATTATCGCTCTTTGCTTGTTTCCCTGCCGGCTTCTTGTTGGGCAGCGACAGCAACCCACAGAGCTATCACGTGATCGAGGGGGGAGGGTGTTCTCACCTCGCTTGAAGTACTCAGCCTGCTCTAGACTCGCTTGGTGGTTGGACAGATTGTCTGTCTCATTATTCTTGTTAGTTCTGTAGAACTCTGTTCACAGAACCTTGTATAGACTTAGTGATTTTCGACGTTGTACTGAGGTTGTGTGTCACATAGACACTCGAAACATCTCAGGTCCTGAGCTTTAGCTTCTGACTTAATTTGTACTGGTTTCTGTGTATTATCACAGTCGGGTATTTTCTTATGCTGAACTTAGATTCAGTATTATGGGAGTTTTGTGACTTTTGTGGAGAATCTGCTGATGGTCCCTACTTAGTGTCGTTATATTATCTCCTTGTTCCTGATTCTGTGTCGCAGTCGCTTGTTATATTGCTATTGGGCTCAGCATTCTTTTTGTTTTTCAAGCAGACTGTTCTGGGTTTCCATCGTCAAAAGTTATTTTAAATTTGAGAACTTTGTTAGCACTTGTTTTTAAACTAGTCGATCTTTAGAATAGCAACTCTTTGAGCACTTACACACATACACAAACTACTTGTACATTTGTAATTCTTATTAAAAGTTAAGTACCAAGGAC